>VXBW01004678.1:220248-277945 GCA_013400375.1 Thinocorus orbignyianus
ATAAATAAGAATGCACCTACGCAACTGGTCAGAATTTGGCAGATTTATGCTGTTTGTGTAACTTCTGAAGTTCCCTGGCTGCTGATTATCTCAAAGTAAATCTTTGTTCATTGTAGTTTGGTTCAAGACAGGAAAAACCACTCCAAAAATTATCAAACCCTGCTAGCAAAGAATTTAAAAAAAAAAAAAAGAAAGAAAAAAAAAATTGGATTTCCCAATACGGATTTTTTGCATATGATCTGTATAGTAGTATGCATCTGTTTTTGTGCATGTTCTCTAAACAGTTGTAACACGTCAATGTATTTAACTGTTGCACTTGTCAACTTTCAATAAAGCATACAATGTTGATAAATCACTGTGTGTCTGTTGTACTGACTGCAGTCGCTTTCAACATGTTGCAGTGCCCTTTTACATCAGCGGTGAGGTCAGGAAGCCGGGTCCTGCCTGTTGGCTTCGGAGCTTGAGTTTCAGCTGAAAATGCAGCTCCTGTTTCCCAGTTTCTTAAAATCCCAGTGAGTGTGCAGTCAGCTGAAGGAGGGGGGAGCAGAGGGCCTGGCTGGGCAAAGCTTCCAGTCCTGTACAGTCAGAATTTTTTGGTGACTTCTGTACATTGAGTAGTAGATAAGCAGGAGCACAGACATTTGTATGATCAGCCAGGAACGTATAAATCTCACACAGCAGTTGTTCTCTGGCAACAGAGACCTGATAGCAGCCTTCCAGTATCTGAAGGGAGTCTACAGGAGAGCTGGGGAGGGACTCTTTGTCAGGAAGTGCAGTGATAGGACGAGGGGTAATGGTTTTAAATTGGAAGAGGGGAGATTTAGATTAGATATTAGGAAGAAACTCTTTCCTGTGAGGATGGTGAGGCACTGGAACAGGTTTCCCAGAGAAGTTGTGGATGCCCCATCCCTGTAAGAGTTCAAGGCCAGGCTGAATGGGGCTTTGAGCAACCTGCTTTAGGGAGAGGTGTCCCTGCCCATGGCAGGGGGGTTGGAACTGGATGATCTTTAAGATCCCTTCCAACTCTAACCATTCTATGATTCTGTGAACAGACTGCACCCTTGCCCTGGGCAGGGCTTGTCCCACGCTGGCAGCAGCTCCGACACCCTTAATTCAAGGTGACAAAGGCAAGGAGCACCTCAGCTTCTCCATCAGGTCAGCTGTAGCGCCTACCACCATCCCTCTAAAACGTCCAGTGGTGAGACCAGGCTGAATTCTCTCTCCATGTCCCCAGAATTTCTCCCTTTCACCCCCACAGCTCTTACCTTGTGCGTGTTTTGCCAGTTGAAATCGTGTGAACTTGGCAAGTAGAATTAATTCTGCCTTCTGAAATCATTGAGAAGGATTTGCACTTCCGCATGAGAAGATAAAAGTTTCCCTTCATTTTTGATAAATTTCTGTCCTCTTCAGTAACGATGATTAACGTACAGCTCAATCTAACTCTGCAGATTTTTAGGTGGATGACTGGAGACAGTGTGATTGGCAGCCTGTGACCAGGAGTTCGCAGTTTTGGAGTGGGTTGTGTTTGCTGGTGTTGAGGATGCGAATTTGTGGTTACTTGGATTATTCACAATTAATGAGAGAAAATGCTCAGTGCTATGAGTAGTCGAGTAGAGAGTTCTTTGACCCTGAAAGTGGTGTCCTAAAATTTGAATACGAGGAATTAATTTGGGCTAATTACAGAGGTTTTGTAGGGTCTTCTATGACTGCTTACCTCCATATAATGGAAATCAGGAGATAATATTCTTGTGAAACTTCACGTTACCGAGAGTAGTCAGGGGAAGCGAGAAGGCTGAGGGCTCAAAGGCAGGGGAGATCACCTCTTTTTTTTTAATTATTATTATTTTGAGTGATTTATAGCTAAATTCTTGCTTTTGGATACTCCCCACGCAGGAGCCCAGGCACTGCTGAGCTGTATCAGCACAAGTAGTGGCATTACCTTTATTGGAATTAGTGTTTCAAAGCACACGCGTGACTGCCTCTCTGTGGGAGTGTGAACTTTTAATTCCTAGTTTGTGTTCTTGAGATTTTGGTATATAACATAATTTCAGAGTGTTCTTAATGAGGAAACGCCAGAGAGCAATGTGAGATGCTTTTTTCCCCCCAATGGATTAAGCTAAAATTAGAAATTGATGATAGCCTTTGTGGCAGAACAGCACTTGAATTATTTGGATCCGACAAAAAGAATGCTAATTTTGGTGCTCTTTAAATGGCTTAATTGTCTCCAGTTGCCTTTATATTCTGAATGTCTCTTTAGCACTTCCAGGCCGTAGCACTGAGTATATAAAAAAAGTCAATCTGAAGATGCAGATTGGCTTTTTCACCCGCTTCACTGACCGGAGTTCGCAAAGAATTGTGTTTTGTTTAAAAAAAGAGATTGACCTCTGGGTTTATTTCATGTACTTTGTTTGAAGAACTGCCTGAGCATATTCTAAATCCAAGATTTTTTTTTTTTTTCTTCCTTTGGTAACTGTCCTTTAATACAGTATTTGGAAGTCTTGAAGGTTTTTGGTTGAGTAATAGAATGATAATTTTAGTACAGCGTGCTTCAGTGTTGGCAAAGCTGATCATTTAGGTACCGAATAGTTTTAAAACTAACGAGGTGGGGTTTGGAACTGTTTGTTAATTGCTCAAGTTAGGCACAGCAGCATTTTTATTTTTTTTTCTGAGATGATTTTAGCAACAGCTCTGTCAAAACTGCTGCCTGCTTCCCTCCATGAAGTGAATTCAGATTGACTGAGATTGCGCTGGAGACCCAGACAAAGAGTAGATGTTTCGCTCGGTTGTGTTGTAACGCTTTGGGAATGAACTGGTTTGATTCTTGCTTTATGCAAATCATTTTTCAGAGCGTTTTGAATTGAACGTTGTCAATTGTCAAGAGTGTTGTCTTTTTTTTTCACCCAAATTTTTCTTTGTACAAACTTTTCATCCACAGCGAGAATCAAATCAAATGCGATCTGTCTTTTATATGTCAGGCTTTTTATTCTCTGCCTATCTCCGATTCAGTAACTCTCCAGGCTATATCCAAGCTGTTTGTCATTTAACTTCTTGTTGACATTTAGCTGCACACTTGCTTTATTTTTAACAGCAATATGATAAACTGATCTAAGCAAATTATCACAGAAACGGAGTAGCTATTTTTTTTCCTCTCTTGTGGCTTTTTTTCCTTTTTATTAACCCGATATTTTTTTGGCAAATAATTCTAAGGCAAGTCCAGATCGTCCAAATTCTGAGGGCTGCGTAAATACTTGGGGAAGGGAAAAATCCTTCCATTACATGCCTGAAAACTGTCCAGAGAGCGCCCAGACGAAACCTCCCAGCAGCAGTGGAGTAAATGCAGTGCCTTAGAGATGCCTCTCCCTAATTCTTATGGAATAAATCAGTGCCTGGGAGGCAGCTTCCCGTCTTTCAACTGGAAAAAGAACCCAGCGAGGCTATTAGGGAATTGCCACCCTGGATTTCTGTAGCTACAGTGAATGTATTAATCTCAATACAAAGAATTTTAATTATTATTTATTCCTTGCAGGGTGAAATAGCAGTACTCGAGCTCGCTGACTGAAGGCATACTTGTTTAGTTTAATATATGCCATTTGCAAAACCTCTCGTTAAGTGTCTTGAGTGCTTTAGTAACAGTTTGGCATCTTCCAGACGTTGTATTATTTCTTGCTTTTCTCCTCTGGCCTTGGGATTATGCATTTTAGCTTTCTGGAAAGTTTTCTGCTGGGGCGAACCTGAAATGAGTTACAAATCCGAGGCTTTGCCTAAACTGGAAATCAGCCCGATTCCAGGCATTGCTGGTCAGTGTAACTTCAGATGTGAGAAGCGAAACGTAGGGTGGCTGCTCGAGGGAACTCCTGGGAAGTCTGGAAGGAACCGAGGTGTTTGAAACGTTTGTTTGAGGATACTCTGAAGAAAACCACCAAGCAACCCACAACACGCCACCTGCCACTGCCCCGATCCTTCTCCTGCGATGAGTAAGCAGACTCTTCCGACAGCATTTGGTATGTGCTGAGCGAAGCCAACAAACAGTACCTTTGAAAAATCCCATGGCAAGGAGTTTTCCAGCAGACACTGGCAACTGCCCTCCTGCGCCGGGGTCCAGTTTCCAGCAGGAGCAAAGCCAAGCTCAACAATGAAGTTAGAAGCCAAACCAGGAATAAACTTCCTTCCTTACATTGTAAATAGATCGGGAAAGGGCAGCAGTTCAACAGGGAAAATGGGCAAAACTGTGATGACTTTCCTTGAAGCATAAGTCCCAGGTGGTGGGTGTTCGTTGAGGTGCCTCCCAGGAGAGTTGTGGTGGCCCAAGAGGCAAGAGAGCTTGGGTGGGACGTGGCCAAGAAGCCCCCAAAAAGTAGCACAACCGGTACGGTGCAACGGCCAGCTGAAGAAAGGGAAAGCAGTTCTCAAAAGCCTTGTTCCTGAGCTAAGCCAGGTTCTTAGGTCATCTTGAAGCTTGACTTTGATTCTTCAGCTGCATTGGGTGGGGGTGGCTTCTCAGTGATGTGTATGTGGTAATACATTTTGGATGTGGTTCAAGTCGTCATGAGAAAGTGGCTACAGGCACCAAAAGAGGGGAAAAAAAAAAAAAGAAAAGGTCATAGCACTCCAATTTGCCGTCTTTTAGTTTGGGTGGACTGAAAACTGTTCAAGTTCTCCTTCTCTGGAGCTCTCAAGGCACTGTAAAAGAGCGAGAGGTTGAGATCTGGCAAGTGCAAGCTCAGGGCAAATCCACCTGAATCCTGGGAGTAACCAAAGGCCGGAGCGAATAAAATTTGTCAGCCTTTTGAAAAACAAAGCCAAGCAGAGCCAACATCTATGGCCTTCCGCAAGGAAAGCAGATCTGTTGTTCATCAGGGAGCATGGGAAGGGAGGGAGATGAGCTTATTTGTGGATTATTTAAATTACTGTCAGCTGCTTTCCAGTCTGACATACATTCAGTATCTTTGGGAGCTGGAAGCTGGGTGCTGAGCGCTCAGATCTCCCCCCAAAATCTAGTTTTAAAGTATCTGCCTGCGTTGCGCTCCCAGCAGAGGCTGCAGTAAACGGTCGTTCTTCCTTCCATTAGTTTTATTACTGAGAACCAGCCTGTTCTGCCTCTCCGCTGCTGCTTTAATCAAAGCTTTGCTACCAGATAGCCATCGGAAAAGACATCTGCAATTCAATTAGATATGTGCTTAAACTCATGATCTCCGCCAAGCCAGCCGCTGCCAGAACACAGTGCCCTCCACTCCACCGGGCTGGCCGGGGCTGCGGGGCTCGCTCTGCTCCAGCACTTCTGCCTCCTGCCCTGCGGTGGCATGGAGACAGCTTACAGATGCTTGAAACGCACAGGAGGCTTGGTAGCAGCTTATTTCTTCTTCCTCACAAAGCGGGAGAGAAGATAGAAACCCAGCACTGCTTCCGCAGCTGCCACGTCTGCTTTATAACATACAGAAAGCAGCTGCTGCTGAGCGGCATCTTTCTGCCTTGGGAGGTAGGATGGAGAAGGTCTAAAGGAGCTCCAAGGGTAAATTATTGCACCTTTTGCATGGACACAAAAGCACAATGAGTCAATGGCCACCTCCATACCAAAAGAAGTCTGACTTCTTTATTTCCACAGACTTTGCAGTCTCTGGTGCTGTGAAGGCATATCCCCTGGTGCCAGCCACTTCCAGGGACACCATCCTTGCTCGTGGTGAAATGGTCTCAAGTTGCACCAGGGAAGGTTTAGGTTGGATACTAGGAAAAATTTCTACAAAGAAACACTGGAACAGGCTGCCCAGACAAGTGGTGGAATTGCCATCCTTAGAGGTATTTGAAAGACAGGTAGATATGGTGCTTAAGGGTGTGGTTTAGTGATGTTTTTGTCTGTGTTGGTCTTGTGAAGGTGTTGAGGCACTGGAACAGGTTGCCCAGAGAAGTTGTGGCTCCCCCATCCCTGGAAGTGTTCAAGGCCAGGCTTGATGGGGCTTTGAGCAACCTGCTCTGATGGGAGGTGTCCCTGCTCATGGCAGGGGGGTTGGAACTCGATGATCTTTAAGGTCCCTTCCAACTCTAACCATTCCATGATTCTATGATGATTGAACTCAAAAAGACTGAAAGGTCCTTTCCAACCTAGACGATCCTGTGAGATGACTGAGGCAAGGTCCAAACATCTTCTGGTCAAGCCAGACCACAAAGCCTCTGTGAGGAACACTTCTCTGGAAATAATTCCATGATCTTAAAAGTAAAGGTGACCTCCAAGCAATGTCATACTGGTCCCTGACACATAGTACAACCTTGCTTAAAAGTGCTCCAGAAGGATGTTACGAAGTGCTTCAGTGGTCTTGCTTAAAGCATTTCTAAGAACCAATTATAAAGGCTCGCAAAATCACAAGTGAAAGCAGTCAGAAGGGAGGTTCGTGTGGGCTTCTTTGCAGAAAAGGTGCAGTTGACAGAAACCCCAAACCCCAAGAGAAATGAAGAGGGAAGGTGAGCGTGGGGAGTGGATGTGGCTTGCAGCCCTCTGCAAGCTTTCCTGCCATCAGGGAGCTGAGTGCAACCCCGACGGTTTGGGGTGCTGTGCCTGTCCGTACCCTCTGAGTGTAGGACTCAGCAAAGCCTTGGCAAACACCCTGCATCCATGGGCTTTCTCCACCTGCCGTTCACAAGGGACCCACCCCAGATGTGGCAATGAAAGCACTTCAGCTCTGTCAGGGGGAGGCGAGGAAGAGGAGGATGGAAGTTTAGGTACTTGTAGGCGGTGCAGGAAACAGTTCCCAAGCCCTTCTCCCCATCTCCATCAGCTTTAACTTTAAATCCAGCGGGCAACAGTGGTGGATCAAATTCAGTCATGCTCTTAATGAGCAGCAGCTCCCTGTTTAATGGGTTCATGAAGAGAATCTGAGCCAGGACAGCCTGTTTTCTCAGAAGGCAATTACTCCAATTTACTACTTAAGTGCCATAAATGCACTTGGGCTTTCTAAGGAGCAGCAGTAGTTGTAATGCCGGGGCATGTGGAGAAAACTTGAAGCAGCCTCAACCAACAATAAGACAGATATAAGTCAGGGCTGGGGATGCTCAGGTAGATCTACGTTAGAAGGAGGCAGTGGGAAGGGCCATATTTTGATGTGACCTGTTGGATGCTGATATTGATATTGGAAGTATCAGATCTGTGCAGTGATTTTTACTCCAGCCCTGGGCTGCTTTGGTGACCTTGGTAGCCACTGAAGTCTGTGACCAGATACCTGGGCCAAGCTGCCGTGATGAACCACACACAGAGCAGGGGAAGTTTGGAAAAGTTTGAAGGGAGCACCCTGTTTTTCTACCCCCTCTCTCCCAATATTGAAATTATTAATATGTTTATAATAAATGCAGTGAAATCTTACAGGGGAAGGGAAGTCTAGTGTGGGCCCTTATCTGTTTCAAAGGGTGGCCAGTGGAGGAGGCTTGGGGATATTCTTCTGCTGGAGTATCCTCAGTGCCTGCAGTGCTTGAACTCACCCCTGGGCCCTCTGTGTTTTGGCAGAGCAGATTTACGTGCCCAAACCCTCTGGGCCATCCATGCTGAGCCTGTTGGTTGAGGAGGTGGAGGGCCTGTAAGACCAGGCAATGTTGGGTGAGGGCTTTCAGCCTGTAGCCCAGGGGAAAACATTCTGGTTGGGCCAAGGCACTCTTATTTCATCTCAGTGTGGCTGCTTGCAGCCAGCCCGGAGGCAAAATCAACCCGCACCACAGCTCTGCATTTCACCACGAGTCAGCTGCTTCAGTGGTAAATGCCCCTTTCTTTAAAAAACTTTCCTTCTGGGGGATGTGAAAATACAGGTATCAGTTATTAGTAATTTAGAGAGGAGAAAGCTCTTATGTCTGCAGTCTGTGGTTTACAGAGGGTTAGATCCTTTGCGTTTCTGGAGATAGACTTAAGGTAGACATTTGAATTAATCAAGAATGAAAATAAACAAAAGGCACTATGCAGAAGGTGAGGGCAATTCTGCACATGGTGATTTTTGGTGGCTCTGGTCATGAAAATCTCACCCCAGTCCAGCACAGCCTGGCAGCTTGTCATCCTTCCAGCTCCCACCTCCTAGTGTGAACGCAGGAGTGTATTTTAGCAGTGGCTATTTCTCTGAATTGATCCAGCATAAGTAGAATCATAGAATTGGAAAGGTTGGAAAGGACCTTTAAAGGTCATCTGATTCAATCCTCCTGCCGTGGGCAGGGACATCCTCAACTAGACCAGGTTACTCAGAGCCCTGTCCAGCCTCACTGTGAATGTTTCCAGGAATGGAGCATCTACCGCCTTTCTGGGCAACCTGTGCCAGTGTCTCACCACCCTCATCATGAAATGTTTCTTCCTTATATCTAGTTAAATTATTCCCTCTGTTAGATTAAAGCCGTTACCCCTTGCCCAATCGCAACAGTCCCTGCTAAAAATTCTGTCCCTACCTTTCTAATAAACCTCCTTTAAGTACTGAAAGGCCACGATGAGGTTTCCACAGAGCCTTCTCTTCTCCAGGCTGAACAATCCCAACTCCCTCAGCCTGTCGTCATAGAAGAGCTTCAGTCCTCTGATCATCTCCGTGGTCCTCCCTAGACCTGCTCCAACAGAGCCGTGTCTTTCCTGTGCTGAGGAGTCCGGAGCTGGATGCAGGGCGCCAGCTGGGGTAAGTACTGTGCTAACGATGTTGCTACACTTAAAGTGATGCTTTCTGCTCAGTGTAACCAACGAGGCTACTCGGCACTGCCAGTACAGACACATACGTATATATATTGGCTGCCACCTATGTTAGAAGCACACCCAGGAATACACCTTCAATATTGCTGGTTTCTGATGACCTTATCATAATGCCAGAAAGATTTGATGTTCCCATTAAAGTCTGAGCTCCTGAAACCATGCTGCTCCTATGAGACTTGCACCTTCTATTAAGAATGAGTCAGCTTCTAGCCTGGAGTTTCTGCGGAGAAGAGCTGAAATTATCAATGATAAGGTGCTACACTGAGCCAGAAATCAGAAAAGAAATACAAGGAAAAAAATATCCAGAATTATTTCTTAAGATTAAATGCCTTATTCGGGCCTGACTTAGGATGGTGTTGGATGCTTTGACAGCTCTGAAATCATGTTGAAGCAAAGTTGCTGTGCCTTGTTCTTGTCCTCTGAGAGTAGCACGAGCTGCCTTTGGTGTTACAGTGCCCTGAAATGAACTAATTAAGGGTTTAGGGTTAAACAGAAACACAAAATCAATCTTCCCAATTCACAAAGTGGGGCCAAAGGTGTTTTACTTGGTGTGTCACAGTTTTAAGATATTTAAGTGTATGTTGGATCTTTAATCTTAATTACCTTTTATCGATTTCTTTATTAGGGAGCATTTTCATACCCACAGTATTTTGTGTGGTGACCTTTACTATGTGCAAATAATTAAGCTGAAATACTAATTGCTTTTGGAGAGGGAACACATGATGACATTGTTCTGGGTCATCGAAAGTGATGCAATTGGTTCCTTAAGGCAGGGATTCTTGTTGCAACCTTGTTTACAAAGATGGAGAAGGCAAACACCCGCTCGCAAACAGGTGAGGAGAAGCAGCATCCAACTTGGCGTTCCACCAAGGCTGTAGCTGTACTGAATGACTCAAAATTAGACTTCTCTTTTCCTCCAGAAGCTATGGCATTTGCCCATCCACCCCCAAAAATCTCTCTGGAGTGCTTTTGTTACAGTATCTACAACCTGGGCACTGGGCAGCACTAACTGCTCTGTTCTTTGGAGAAGAGAGCTCTCATAGAATCATAGAATGGTTAGAGTTGGAAGGGACTTTAAAGATCATCAAGTCCCAACCCCCCTGCCTTGGGCAGGGACACCTCCCACCAGAGCAGGTTCCTCAAAGCCCCATCCAGCCTGGTCTTAAACACTTCCAGGGATGGGGCATCCACAGCTTCCCTGGGCAACCTGTTCCAGTGCCTCACCACCCTCACAGGAAAGAATTTCTTCCTAAAATCTAATCTAAATCTCCCTTCTTCCAACTTGAAACCATTACCCCTTGTCCTATTGTGCTCTCTCCAGGCAGCTGGGGCTACTGTCCTTTGGTGCTTGGTGGGATGGACACGCTACAGCTCTCGGCGTTTTCTCACAGTAGCCCCAATGACAAGGGCAGTTCTGAGGAATGGGAAACCTTCAAAAACAATTTTCTTAAAGCTCAGATTGCATTTTGCAATGAAGAGTCAAAAGAAAGCACTGACTTTTTCTTGTTCTCTGGAAACTGCTGGCCAAATCAACCAGACTGAAAGACAGCAAGGGCCATTTTCCAACAAAAGTAGCCAGCTGCCGTAATGATCACATCTCCAGTCCCCTACGTGTGCTGTTATCTCTGCAGAACTACATCAGGAGCATGGAAAAGAAGAGACATAATCTTTTAAAAAAACAGAATCATAGAATGGTTTAGGTTGGAAGGGATCTTAAAGATCATCTTGTTTCAACCTCCCTCCCATGAGCAGGGACACAAAGTCCAAAGAAGTTCAACCCTTTTCTACCCCAGCCCCCGTGAAACTATATCTTTCTTTCATGAGCCTGTTTGGAGATTTAATTTCTCTCGCCTGCCCTAAAACGTGTGGATGGGGAGGTTTCCAAGAGGGCAATTCCTTCGACAGCTGTATTCCACTGTCAGACAAACGATGGAGCAGAACACTGCAGCCCTATAATTACATGTAAGGCACTTCTCACATACTGCCTAAGTCTGGCAAGTGCTAACAAAGGTCTGGATGTGGATGGGACTGCTCCATCTGGAGGATGACCATGTAGGCAGCCTGTTTCCTCGACCCACGCAAAGAGACAGGCAGAATGTACAGATGTATCCTGACAAGGTTAAACCAAAGGGCTTTGCTGGAGCGGGTAAATGGGAAGGGTCTCCAGCTCTGTTTACTTAATGGGGGAGCAAAGGACATCGAAGAGGGGCAGCAGGATAATAGATCAGTCCTTCTGGAGATGGATTTGGTGCTGGGAGAGGCATGAACATCTGACAAGTTGTTTAAATGACACATTTGGGACCTGGAGACTGTTAATGTGTGGTGCATCTCAGCGTGGTACCCCTGGCAATCCTTAAATTCCTCCTGCCGACCAAGGGTGGGGTGTTTGCTGCCTACTGCACAGGTAGCACCGGCATGGTGGTAGCTGCCAAGCACAGCCGCCTGAGGCCTCAAACGTGGCAATTGAAGGCTACACTCCACTTCTCCAAGGGTCTCTGCTATGGATTTTTGTGAGTCCAAATCAAGGTCCTTCTTCAACTGAGATGAACGGGCATGGCTGATGGAGCCTCCTGCAACTGGACAGGCTCATGGTGCTACGTGGTGGTCATCTACTCCTGGGCACTGGGTGATCCTTGGGACCAGATTTTTGTAGATGTTTCTGACTTGTTGGCAAACAACCGTTGCATTTAGGCCACAGCTTTATAATATCTCCATTTGGGAAGAGATGGGCTCTTTGGGAGCTCTGGTTGTCACATCCCGGTGGTTTCCCTGTCTTGGTGAGGAGAAGCATGCTGGGACATGTGATCGGCTGGGTCATCCAGCCTGGAGGAACGACACAAGCTAATTGCTGACTCCTGGGGTACTGAAGCATCACAGGTGATAGGAAAGGCTTTGATTTTTGCCTGGAGAGGGTGAGAAAGGGGAAGAGGTGCTAACAGACAACCTATAATAATAAACACATAACTTATGGAAAGAAGGTCCCCTTCTCACAGGTGAGATAACACCAAATTCTCAGCTTTCCAGGATAAAATTGAAAAGATAAGACTTTGCCTTGTGCTGACACACCCTGAAAGCCACCATTCAGGAAGGAAAACATGAAAACTGTGAGTTTTTGGGGAACCCTAGGCAATCAAACAGCTGACACTTATTCCTGTTGATTGGTTTGCAAGGCCCAACACACCCTCTAGCCTCTCAGGCCCTGGATTTCTGACCTTTTCTTCAATAATGATTTATTGCACATTAAAATACTCACTGCTGGGTTGAAATGACAAAATGCACACAATCTTATGGCTTTTGTTTCTAAACAGCCTGCATTTAAAAAGAGAGAAGATGACCTAAAGTTTAATTGTTTCTTGAGCAGCCTTTGCTCTGCTGATGTTGGAAAGTCATTTTCAGGGCAGTGACACCCACCGACCCAAACCATCAGGGGAGGAAAGCTGACCTAAACGTGAAGTGGCCCAACACTTGGCGTCTGTTTTTACTGTTGTTAGGACGTCCTCCGTGTGTTGACAGTGCACCAGCATGTGGCTGTATTGCTACAAACAGCTCCCCATGCTGAAATGCCTGCAGATCGGCACTGCCTGGGGTCTCCACCTGACCGTGGGTGATGTGAAACGTGTCCTTCAACCCCAGACTGGTTCTAGCATGTGTTTTGAAAAGAAGTTATCTGGGAAGCCAAGGACTTTCTCTTGGAAGGGTTGAGTGCTGTGCCTCCAGTAGCACATCCCAGGCATAAGAGATGTTGATCAACACCACCACTGACGCAGCAAGTGTCATTGATGCAGTGAGCTGTCGGTAAGGATGTGAGACCAGGTTCAGGGAAATATGAGACTTGTTATCTCCTGAGCTGGTGTTCATCCCACGTAGTTGTAGGGATGTCATAACTTGAATGTAGAATGACTGAACCTTTAAGGGACCTGTGCAGGTCATCCGATTCAACGCCCCATTCAAAGTATGGCTAATTTTGGCTTTATAGCAGGTTCCCCATGCCATGTCTAGCTGAGTTTTGGAAATCTCCAAGGACAAAAGTCCTAAACCTTTTCCAGTTTTTGTGATCCTCCCCCCCCCCCAATACTCAATCATAGTTTTCTTTGATCCATCTTCTGTCTGGTTTCTGCAATCCTTTTGATTCCTTTCTAACCATTGTAGAGAAGCAAATTGTGGGGCCCTGAAGTTTCTCACCTCTTATAGGGTGAGATAAATTGCAAGTTTCAAATGATGAGTTTCAAATGAAGAGTGAAATCTTTCTCTGCTAGTGAGACAGGCCCCCCTCATGCGTGTTGCTGCCCTTCTGCTACCAGTTATTCTGGGCTGTGGACATCCCCTCCAGCTGCCATGCCCATTGGAGATAACTAACCCTTCCTTGGTCGTGGCTGTCTACCTGGAAAGCTAGGGTAGCTTTTATTGACAAAGCAGGAGTAGATCAGCTTTTAAAGGGGTGTAAGAGGGGTTGGTTGCCTTCACCTGCCCCACCTGCAGCTCCCAGGGCCTACACACTCATGGCCAACCCCTCTTTGGTGCCTGGGTACTTGACATAGATGACTGTGGAAGAGCCCTTCTCTTCAGCATGCAAATTGAGACAGAAATGACAATACGCATGTTTTATTTCCCCAGTGTGTAGCTGCAGTGTTTGTGTTACTGGAAAGTCAGGGGCTCTCTGTGGAGGCATCCTGCATCCCAGGATAAAAGGCAAATAAATGTACAGGGGGCTGTTTGGAGCAGCGGGGAGCAGCATGTTTGAGAAACACGGACGAAACAATCGTCGAGCAATTAATTTATTTAGGAAGGACAAAAAAACCAGCAGGTGATTCTTTTGTTCTCTGACAGGGACAATAACCTTTTGTATATAAAAAAGGGCTTTCAAGAGGAGCTTTTCAAGTCGACTCCATCAGAATTTTTTCAATGGAGCGTTTTTGACAGAAGATACCCATTTGTTGAAATGAAAAGGATTACAAAAAATATTCTAAAAACACCAAAAAAATTTCACAGTTTTGTAGAGAAAAATATAAAAGGGATGCTTTCAACTCATAAATTGTTCATTTTTTAAAAAAAATCTGGAATTTCACGCTGGTGTTTTGAATGTTATATGTTATGTAGGGTGGGTTTTTTAACATCACGGCTGACATGTCGTGAAATCGTCACGGCGCATAATAACATCTTATCATTTCTAGCTCAGAGTGTTGCCTGTTTGTTGTAGTGAAACAGTTTGGCACCTGATCAAAGTGTCTCCCGCCTGTCTTGTAAAAAAAATAATGTCAAACTTCCATTACAACACAGACAGGAGACACTTTGATCTAGAAAAGAAAATATGTTAGTGTTTACTAAGTGGCAGATGGTTTTAATAGTTTTAAAATGAAACAGAATAAAAAAAAATAGTAAGATATTCTTATATAATATGCAGCACTAATGAAATGCCATGAAATGATATGAAGAAAAAGCCAACAAACCTAACAAAAAATGCAGAGGAAAAGTGAAGCTAAAGTAGGAAAGAGCATTTCTAGAGAGTAATTTCTTCTCTTTTTTGGTGGGTGTCTTTCCTTTGCCATTCATTTTTGACCAGTTTGTGTTTGCTGGGTGCTAAGGCCCTCCTGCACGCTGCCACCAGGATGGGGGTGCAGAGTCAGCAGGGCTGTGAGCTGGGAACATCATCCTTCTTTAAAAAGAGAGATGAGGTAGATCAGTCCAACAAGGAGGACTCTTGTGTTGTTGCCGTTGGCTTGTTTAATGTCCAAAATAAAATTCTGGATGAGCAAAAGCATGTTTTTGGTGAATATGAAACCCAAAAGAGGTGCCTGGTCTGCAGCATAAAATTGAGATGTTTAGCTGTGCTACCTGGGGGTTTCTTCCAGGAATCAGCGTGGTGGTCTGACTCAAAACATCAGGCACTGGCTGTTTGGGAAGTGGATGCCAACATCACACCGTTGTGTGTAAGCATTCGTTTGTAATAATAGTAACAACAATAATCATTATTATTATTTTTTAAAGTTCTAGCCTCCAACAGAATTATATACACACAGCATCCAGAAACAAACATCACACAAATACACCCTGGTGAGAGCAGAGGGAAATCAGCAGATCAGCTCTGGGCCAGCTTATCAATATGGTTAAAATCAACATAAAAGCAAAATTGTCCTTTTCTCTTGCGGCTCGCTGCTGTCAGGTAGGTTGGTGAAAGCCCAGTAAGGGAGCCCCCATTCGCCTCCGATAACTCATCCTGCCCTTTTTTAGCTGTTATCCAGTACTGGGAAACCGTCACCACTGATACAGCAACAGCTGAGATTGTGGGTATCTGCATCCTGCAAGCTCTGGACCACTGCCGGCAGCATGGCTGGCTGGTGGTGGGGCATCATACTGGTGTCCCAGTACGAGCTCCCAGTTGCACTGGCATCTGCCAAATGGGAGAGCAGCTGACTGCTGGCCTTCCTGGGTCAGACTGTGGCAACTCCCCAAAATGGGGAGATGGCCAAAATGCGTTTGCATTTATGCCATCAAAACCGGGGGTTTCCAAGCCTGAGGCACAGCTGCTCTATCAGAAGAGGCAGCTGCGACACAAGGTGGCTGTGCTCCTCAACTGTCCCTATGGACATAATCCTGCAAAGTGTGCCAAGGTGCTGGTCATCTTCCCACCTTACCCCTCTGCAGGACGGAGCTGGCGCAGCTTGCAGTGTGCCCTGAAAACTTTTCACTGTGGGATTACTTATATGTGGCTCTGTAAGATGTTGCCTGGAATATTAGGAAAAAGCCAAAGAGAGAAAGGAGATGGGCAGTGGGGTATTGAAAGAGAACCATGTTCTCAGCCAGAGCATCTGGCTGGTTTCTTCACTGGTGGCTTCAGAGATTTCTCATCACTCACCGCAGGTGCCGGTAACTTCACAACAAACCCTAAACACACAGAGAATGCTGGGGGAAAGGCAGACCCCATGTCCTGGTGACTCTAACACAGGGATTGCAACCACTTTTTCCTGGAAAAACCCATGGAAGGGTGAGAAGCTGCATAGATGCTGTAGGCACAGCACCCCAGTGTTCTCCCCTTGCGTGTCTGTGTCTGTAGGGTAAAGCGGCCAATGCCCCCACAGCCTTTGAGAGGTTAAAGGGGATAATTTCGGGGTGATGGGAGCCCTCCAACTGAAAAGGCAGCAATTTTCTACTGTGCTCTGTTAACACACCTCCTTGTGCTTGCAGAAAGCAAGCCCAGGGCGCACCAAGGGTTACTGCAGGAGGAAGTGTGGGGAAGAGGAAAGACAGATTTCAAGCCCCAAGTCAGCCAAAAAGCTGAAATTGTAGGAAGCTGCACTGAAAAGAAGAAATAAAAGAAAAAGAAAGGGTGGTTTGAATAGATCTGAGCCTGCTGAGGGGGGATAAAGAAGGAGAAAAACACTGCAGGCATGAAACCCTTCCAGCTGCTTTCCATAGACCCGGCACGGCAAATTTGTCACAGGAAATAAAGCAGAGAAAGGGAGCGAGATGGGCCAAGGCAAGGAGGGCACACGGAGGGATGCTTTCAGGCTCCAGTGGGGCTGGAGGGCTGAGCTCACCTCTGCACACAGGCCGGTGGCCAGCACCGGATTTTGGGTGCTCTCAGAGACACACGGTGGGGACATGGGCAGGATCAGATGGGGAAATGTCCCCTGAAGACTGACAAAGGCAGTTGAATGAGTTCTGTCCCTGACCCGCTAAGTGTGAAATGGGGAGAAACTGGGAGAAGAGTGGCTGACAGGTTTGCCTCCCCCAGCACCCAACTGTGAGTGTCTAGGGGAAGGATGCTCTCAGCCCCTGATTTGGAACGTGCTGCAAGACCTGTTAATCCCTCCTTTTGTGCAATAGATGAAGTAGCAAAACAAAATAAAACAAAAAATGGAAAGAGAAAAAGTCACTGGGTTCCTTACCCAGCTCCAGATCATGGAAATGTGCTGCAGTCTCCCACTGCTGTGCAGAGAGGAGGACACCTTCAGCAGCGGTGATATTGTGCATCCACAGGATGCCCTTCACTTCCAGGCACTTGGCAAACCTTAATTTAACTCTGGTTGGGATATACAGGTTTCATTTGTAAATATTTAACAATTAGCTAGAGCTGAGCAGGAGTACGTTGCCTCTGGAAGGGACACGTTGCCCCCATGCTGACCCACAGTAGTGTTTGGGCAGGGATGCTGCATGTCGGGATGTCCTGGAGGAGGGACACCTCGATCCACTCACACCATCACCGTGAGGTTCCATTGGGTCTCCCATCCCCTCTGCAGCTCTGGCCACTAGGTAGCCCAAGCTGAGCAGTGTCCACCCTCGGTGCTGGTGGCTGCCACTGGCTGTAGAAGAAAAAAAATGAAGAAGGAGGGGAAGAATGACACTGCATCCTCACATCCAAGAGATATCAGGCCATGCTCTGCCTAGGAGATGAAGTAACTATTGAGAAGATGTGCTTTCCAATGTGACGTAACATGTCAGGAGTCTCCATTTGGGAAGGTCGTGCATGGTGGGAAGGCAATGCTGTCACATTCTGCAATCACCCCCTGGGTAGGACCCTGGAGCTGTGAATCCAAAACCCTGCCAAGCCCCTGTGATTGGGATGGGTAGCAGTTACCAGCAAAGCAAGTATTATTTTAAAAGCCAAAGGTTTGCAGGGAAAAACACTGGGAAGTGAAATGATGGCTGGTCCCATAGGAAAAAGGGTTTACATGTGAAAGCTGAGAGATTAATGAAGCTATAGAGGCCAGCCTGAGGTCTGTTTTTGACCTCTGGTGTTTAGGAAAAGAGTACAAAAACTAGCTCAAATACATAAAAGACAGATGCAGGCGTGTGTGTAACTCCCGGGGTCACTAAGGACTCTTCCTGGCAAGGAGGGATACAGTTTTAGTGACAAGTGCCAACAGAAACAAAGGCAGGGTGTTACTTCAAGGAGAAATGGTCTGAAGCTTGAAGGACGAGCAGGGTTCAGGTTAGACCTTGAGCTAAGGGCAACGTGGTGAGGAGAAGTCACTGTCTGAGGTGAAGCTGTTTGGGCTCTCATCAAGCTTGATAAGTGATTCGGAAATCTCTTCTGCCAGCAGGAAGTGTTTGCTCAAACACTGGCTGCCTTATTCAAGAACAAAGTTGGAGTTCCTGAGCGCCAGCACTAAACCCAGGTCATTATCAGCGCTGTGCTTTCAAGATGGGTCTCCAGATAATGAAACTAATTCTGCTTCTCAGGTGAAATTTCCATGTAATTTGCTGATGGCTGAGTGCAAATAATGAATGCCGCTTGGGGTTCAATACTACAAATGTTTTCACTCAGAAATCAATCCATCAATCGAGGTAATCATTCACCACTAGAATAATTGTGTTGTCTCCTGAATCCAGCTGCGATCTTCAAGAGATGAGAGTACCTAGTCAGCTGTGTGCTGCTGACTTACTCTTGGTCACAACATGTTCTAGCCCCTGACCTCACTGCCTCCTCCTCCTCCTCTTCTGCCTCCTGGTGTTCTGGGTGCTCTGGGGCAGATTTTGTGCTGTTTGTTCCTACGGGGCTGGTTTGATGTAATGAACAGGCGGGGAGGGAGAGCGGGTAGCAGCGTTTGTGCTGTCTGCCCAAGGATGCTTGAAACAGCTGGGTACCTTGTCATGGGAAGGATCAACTATTTGGAGATAATGGTAACATATCAGATATGTCTGAGAAGCTGTTTATTTTTTTCTTTTTTTTTTCCATATCAAAAAGCCACTGAAGCCCAAGTAAGGCTGTTGCTAAATATCATGACTAAGTACCAAATCTAGACTTTGCTGAACTGGTGCAATTCTGGAAGGCTGCAAGGAGGTAGCCTTACAAAATTATTCATACCAACATTCTTGTTCTGCTATAAAAACATCATGTTGGAATGTATCGAGTAGATCTACCGGAGCTTGTGCAAAACAAACGCCTTCAAAATGCACTTCAAGGCTTGGGAAAGCTTGAGTAGGTTTGAAAGGCATCTAGGTACCTCCAGAGCATGGTGAAGTACAGGGGACCAGACACTCACAGAACTCCCAGGAGCCCCATCACTGCCTGGGAAGGGTGCACCAATTAATCCCAGCTGGAAGCCTCTAATATACTTGTAACCCGAAATCAAACCACGAGAACAGATTGTGTCACCCGGGCTTATCCAAAGGTGTTCTCTTGAGGGTTGCTAAAGCTATTTCAGATAGCAGCAGTGGTAATTGCTACCCTCCCACACCAGATGCCAACCTGCAGCCCATGAGAAAAGACACCAGCCAGCACCTCCACATTGCCCAGGTGCCGAGCAAGACTCCCACCAACTTTAGCATCCAGCATCCAGCATTTGTTAGCAAGACTCAGCAGCAGTTAAATAGCGAACAGTGAAAGTTTGGGGAGGAAAGGTGGCAACATGAACTTCTTTGCATTTTCCAGAGCTTTTTGCTAAGCCACAAAGACAGACTTCAGGGGGAACCATGCCTGGTGGCTGCTTTCCACCTTTCAGCTCAACCCCTCCTTGCCCACCCTTCGGAAGCACGTTCATACCTGGTTCGCAGACAACAAAACCAGTGTAAGCTGGCAGCTGGGTCCTATAGGGAACTTCTCCTCCTGTGGCCTAGAAAACATGGGTGGGGAGAGGGGAAAAAGACTTTGGTTGTTAGCACTTTTCTCTTTTGCCCAGCTCAAAAACAGTTGCAGAAAGACAAGATAAGGAACTCTGTGGTTTCGGCTTCTAACCTCAAACAGCAAACGCTCCTCAAAAACAGTTTACTATGTGGTCGCGTTGCTTTGAAGAAAGGGTAAGGAGCCCAACTGAAAAAAAAAGCAACACAATATACTAATTGGAAAATAGTATTTAGTCACAGAGGACCTCTAAATGAAATAGAGGATGTTCTGATATCTGAAAGCTCCAACAGCCAGGTAGCATTTCTCTCTCAAGAGGTTTCTTCTTTTTGTCTTGTTGAGATGTCTCAGTCACTATCGATACAGGCACCTCCTCTCAACAGCCAGGTAAATCATTACCCCCCTCCCTCAAATCCTGTTAAAATAGGTGTTTTTCAGCCTGTGCCAGGAAAATCGTTTCATGAAATGTGCTAAGATATTGCAACCTCTATGCAGTTTATTTTGAGTCAGTACAATGAAGCGGGGCTGGGGAAGAACATGGAAAGGAGAAGTTCATTAATTTATAGTAATTTTGGACCACGGATTTTCATTTTCATGTGTACCGCTAGCACAGTACTCACGGAACGGGTTGAATATTTAAAGGGGGAAAAAAAAAAAAGAAGAATTAAATACCACTGTGTTAACTATAGCACTTACAACTACGCAGATAAACAGATGTTCCCTAAATGTAGATGTTGCCAGGGCTGAAATAACAGCTGACATATACTGATAATTACTCATTAGACTTGTTCAATGGGTAGAGCTTTGAAGCGGTGGAGTAAAGGCTGTGTAACAGGCTGGCTCCTTCCTCCCGGCTCTAAAGAGTAACTATATTTCTACTATGTCATCCTTATTTTTTTTTATCTTTTCCTTTTTAATTTTGATGCCGTTCATGTCTTCGACAGCCCGCTCCTCCTCTCTGGGTACTTGCTCCATGGAAGTAGGTCCTGGGGCAGGTCTCCACTGGCCTCAGGGGAGTTTTTGGCAGCTGCACCCCATCCCCAAGGCAGCCACTGAGCAGAAAAAGGTTCAGAGCAATCATCCTGAGGGACCTTATCCACATTGGTCCCTCTCCCAGCTGGAGCAATACCTGTCCTCTGTGCCAAGCATGACAACCAAGCTTCAAACATTATTTTGGGGCAGAAAGTGCAAAATCCACTAACTGACATAACACAACTGAGCAGGAGCATCCCCTTGACCTGAGGGGTGAACCCTGGAGCTGTGTGGGACTGCGGGCAGAGGAGGCACCGGGCAGCAGTCGAGCATCCCCTGGGATGTTCACAAGTGGCAACTGCTGCTGGTAGTCATAGGCTCCTCAAACACAAGTGCTGCTTCCCACATCAACAAGTGGCAGGAGCAAAAGAGAAAAACAGATTGACTTGGTCTAAAGTAAACATGGGGAAAAAATAAAAAAAAAATTCCAACCAAACCCTCTCTTCTTGTTATCAGAAAGGCAGAGAAGTGTAGAAACACTGCGTTTTAACTAAGTTTGTAATAGCTGACTTTGAATTACATTTTTTTTTGGAAGAAAAGCAAATCTCCTGTTTTTTCCTAGGGACTGGAAAACATCAAGAGCCATAATAAATTTTCTTTTACAGTTCACCTTCAGAGGGTGATTGAACAGTAAAGCTGGATTGTGGCCAAATGTAGCTGGAGAGTAGTCCCACTTCCAAAGTGGAGTGGATTGTTCTGTTCCTGGCCACCCAAAAATCCCAGCTACTGGTCTCCCTGCTTCCACCTTGGGACACTAGGAAATCACCCCCTTCCTTCCCAGGGAATCTGCACTACTGGGATGGAGGGAAGGGAAAAGAGTACTTTCCATCTATCATCTCCTTTTGCTGGTGAATTTAGACCAAGCAAGAGTTGTAAATGAGTTTCAAATATAGACAGACTTGGCTTAAATGAAAACCCTCCTTCGTAAGCCAGCTTTTGGCTATTGTCAGCTTAATCAGCTCAAAGGCTGGTGGGCGGTGTTGGTGGCTGGTGGACCTGCTGCTGGTGGAGCGATGCCAGAGTCGGCGCCTGGGGAACAGCCCAGGTACGGCCATGAAGGGGAGATTTCAGCAGCCTTTGGCCACAAAGCCACCACTCCCCCGAGCCATCTGTGTATAGAGACGTGTGTACACACTCACACGTGGGTTTTTTTGCAGGGTGGGGTCTGACACTTCCTCTACTGGTTTCGCTGGGGCATATGCATGGTTTTCAATGAACAGGCAGGGTTTTTTTCCTCTCCTTTCAAAGAGGATGCCAGGAAAAAAAGAAACCCTGCCCGCTCTGGGCCCCAGGAGAGGGTACCTGAGGCATCTGCCTGAGACCCCCACTAACCCCCCATCTCCCTCACAACCCTTTCACTGCACCTACCCCTGCATCTCCTTACCAGGGCTGGGCTACCTTTCCTCTCCAGGGGGTGGGGTTTGCTGTGCTTTAGCCTTGCTATCTGGATCCATTCTTTGGCCATCATTACTTTCTTATTTCATATATGTACATTAATTAATTGCAAGTATATACACACATCTCATCATATACATATCTGTTATATATGGGGGGTTTTTGTATATAATTCTATCACTCGTAGTTTGGGGGNCTGCTCATACCCACTCCTCTGGCGCCCGAAGTGTGCACATCCCCCTGAGTCCCCTTGCCCACCAGAGGCCGTGGCACTGGGACACATCTAGGGCCCCATGGGAGTTGGGCACACCTGTCCTGAGAAGCCTTGTGCATCCCTCCTCGATCCCCAGTGTGTCCCCGCTGTGCAACACTGTGTAAGTCGTACTACCTGTGTCACGTCGTGTCCCATTGTGCCTGGCTCCCACACCTCTACATCTCCCCATGCTCTCAGATGCTCCCACCATGAGCCCCTGTGTTCCACTATGCCCCTGCATCTCACTGCTTCCCCACGTGTCCTGCTGTCCTCCCACATCTGTCCTTCCATGCTTTTCTACATGTCCTGCCATGCTCCCATGTGTCCCACCACACTCCCATGTGTCTCCCTCCACCCTCATGTGTCTCTTGTGCCTCCACAAGAAGCCATCCATGTATCCCACACGTTCCTCTGCACCTTCATAAGTGTCTATGTGCCCTGCATGCCCCCTACCCATCCCACCAAACTCCCTGCATGTCTCAAATGGACCCCAATGCATGTCTTACCAAGCCTACACATCTGCCCCCTGCACCCTCCCAGTGTGTCCCCCAGCAGCTTTACCTGTTGCCCCATCTCTTGCTGTCCCAGGGACAGCAGTGAGGATGCTATCTGAGATGAAAGCAAAGAGATGAAAAAAAAAGACCCCATCCGCATTGTCACCCACTGCTGAGCACTGCTTATTTTGAGCCCTTTGAGTATAAGCTTTCCTCCAGGGGAGAAATCCGGGTCTTGAAACATGAGTGTTTTGGTGTAACTTGCCCACTTGTGACGCACCGACTAGTTCTTGAAATGAGAGTGCAGGCATCTCCCCGGCTCCTTTGGTCCGAGGCTGTCTCAGCTTTCAGGATATAACACATCCCCAGGAATTATTTCAAGCTGTAGCAAGGAAAACACATGGCAAAAGGTCCAGCTGCTTGCAGTAGACCTGCAATAAGACCTGTGTCATAAAAGTACAACTGCTTGTGGCCAAAGAGAGAGAGAGAGGGTGCCCCATGGCATAGCTGCCATAGCCAAAGCAGGTTGCTATTACCAACCTGAAAGCCACATACATATTGCTACATGCTTTTTAAGACAACTTTCAGCTGACAAACAACCAACCTGATGGACCTCACCAAGGTCTGTATTCTGGTGTTTGCTTTGGTTATCCACATTTCATATCCCGTTGTTGAGGGCTGGGAAGAACTTCAGCTGTTGATTTGGACTGTGCTATCTTTGCAGAAAGGTGTAGGGGCCTCATTTTCCTATTATTTGCATATCTGCTCATTTTACTGGGCATGGAGAAAGGAAGTCTGTGTCTGTGATGCTGTATGGTGCAGAGACCTCCTGCCCTGGATGCATACCGAGGTGACACTGTAGCTGACAGAGCTGGTTTTGCATCCAGCATGGTGTTTGACTCCAGCTGTGGCCAGATGTTTTGAGAGGAGGGAGTACAAGGCTGACAGCCTCTGGGATTTGTTCCCTTCCTGGAGGCCGTTAGTGCTCGATTTGCTTTCTTGACCGCTGCTGAGTCCATGGTTTGGTGGACACTAAACAGCTCTTGACCAGCAGTGGTCTGTGCAGAACCTGTGTGAGTCTAGGACTCTCTTTTCCCCACCCAGATACCTGGTTTTGCAGATATATGTGTTGAATTTCATCTGCCCTTTGACCACTCACTCTGTCTGCAGTTCTCACAGCGTGTCCTTGTCCTCAGATAACTTCTTATCAGCGGCAAACTCTCTCACCTCCCTCCTCACCCCTTTTCCAGGCCATTTACGAAGATACTGAGCAGCCGAGGTCGCTGAGCAGACCCCCGTGGAAGGTCACTGCTATCACGCTGCCGTTGTGAGAACAGGCTGTCTACTCCTGACCTCCGTTTCCTGTTTTTCAGCCCATTATCTATAGATAGCAGGACCCACTTTCTTACGCCCGAGTGGCTGCGTTTCCTGAGGAGCTTTCTCTGCAGCATCACTTCATCCTGAGCAACTCCCTGGACTAATGGAGCTATTGTGCCCACAGGAATGGGTGTGCTTGCCTGAGCCTTGGGACAGCTGTATGTGGGCTTGCAGGTCCAGAGCCACCCCACCCAGTTTTGACCACCTCATTTGGGTGTCTCTTGTAGAAGCACACAAAGTTTTGGGTCCCCTTTGTGGTCAAGAGGAGAGAGGGGCTACTCTGGACCCTTCAAGGGGCCAATATCTGCCTGTCATCTAGGGCAGATTCCATCATCTAGGGGTTCTGCAGCCACCAAGCTGCCAACTCAGGGCTGAACAGCAAACAGTAGAAGTCAACAACACATGTGGCGTATTTGGTGTATGCACACGTGCTACTGGAGCCAGTGTAGTTTCTGAAGAAGCCCAGGTGATTTTGCAGCTGGGACAGGGCTCAGGGTGAATGCTTTTAGCACTGCTATTTTTTCTTGTGTAGTGGCGAGTCAAGTCCAAGATCTTTATTGACTCTACTCTTACTGTGGCTGGTTCTTCCTGGTTGCCATTAAATACTTAAGGAGTATAATCACAGCAACTGCATGGAGTTACCCCTCACAAGCAGCACCTGAGAAGCCCACAAAGTTAATGTAGTAGCACCTTGGTGGCACAAATTGGACGGGCACGATGCGTTTCTCTTCACTCAGCTCTGGACAACAAAAATAACATGAAATGGCAACAATTCTCTTATTGTTTTATTTCATGATAATTTTCTTCTTCTTCCTTTCTCCACCCCACTGAGGGACGTTTTGGCAGTTTGCAAACATCCCCCTGTTCACATTCACTGAGTGTTACTGCAGGCATTTCTTTCATGTGACAGCTTGAAAAAGGGATGTGAAAGCTTTCCTTCTTGTCTTCCTGGCCTTTCCCTCCATCATCTGACCCTCATGAATGCTTTCCAGCAAACAGTTTGCCTTTCTTGCATGGTAAGATCTGGAAATAATTGCCTGCCACAGCACTTATTTCCATCAGTGAATAAGCTTGTGTAATTGCACTGTGGTCTTTGCTCCACAGTTCATTTTCTTAACTCAGAAACGCGCTTTTATTTTTTTGCACCATTGCATATATTCTGTTTATCCCTACGATTCACTGTTGCCAGTAAAGTAGGAAAATAAGGGATAATCACCACTTAAATACTTTCAAACCAATGCCATGTGTGTAGGGAAAATAATCCCGAACCAAGGAAAAAGTCCTAGCATCCTCACAAGAATGTGCGTTGAATGTGCCTTAGCCAAAGTATCCACTTTTTCTGATGGATCATATAAAACTTAAGGTCCCGACAATCTGACAAGCCACTTTGTGATTCCTCGAATCCCCAGCCACAGAGGAAAGGTTGGCTCAGATCAGTGGCTTAGTTGTTATGGCTCTGGCTGATCGTTTGTTTGTGTTTGGAATAGCAAGCTCTGGGAGCTGCGAATGTCATAATCTTGTGCCATTGTATAGTTCCGAGGAGATTACTGATAAATAACAATAATACACACACACATAATGAGTAGAGGCAGCAGCCAAACAGGAGCGTAATTGCTGTCTTGGTGGAGCTTATTAACTTAAACTGGACTGCAACAGTTTTTGGGGGTGGATGCCATCTTTTTAATTTCCTGAAAAAAACAAAGGCCAATGTACATCTTTCAAAATATGTGCCCTGAGAAATGTACTTGGTGTCACAGCAAGGAGCTATGCATATGCGTGTGCTTCTTTTTGATTCTATCTAGTATTTGGCTGGGGAGTGGCCACAGAGAACTACTCTGGCCCCGTTCAATCTGGACATCGCCGTGACCTAGCCCCCATCAGAGCATTTGTTTCCTCACTGAGCACTCACCTCCATGAAGTGACCCCAGATCAGGTGATCTGAATGTCCTCCCTAAATCTGAGTGATATTTCACTGTCACCCAGGTCCAGCATGCACCGTGGAGAGGCTGTCCCTATCTCCCCCCATTATCAAAGCCAGGGGGTCTCTGCCCTGGGACGGGGCAGATGATGCAGTCACCTCACTTTCAATCCTCCAAGCAGAGCTACTCCAGGTTTTGCTAAAAACAAAGGAGCTCCAAAATACAACCAAGTTCCCAAACCATTTTACGAGGTCCAGTGTTAGCCAAAAGTCAGCCTGAAATGCTATTTCATCACCTACCCATGGACCTTCTGTAAAGGAAATTATTCCAACAGAAAAATCTGGGCAAACTTTAGCCAAATTCAACAACACAAATGAGCTTCTTTTTGACATTCCACTTATGCAAAGCAGGAGTAAACCCAGATTAAGTAGCTACTTGTTTAACAGATGTAACTCCGTTTCACAGCGTGACAACGATCTAAAGCAGCAGGATAGCAAATCTATTCTAAACACATATTCTCTTCAGAGATAAAGGTGAGATCTTGGTTATGCTGAAATGTATGAGACTTTTCCTAGGATTTCTCATCCACTGCTTTGAAGTCCTGCCTGGGATTCAACATCAAGCCACCATCTTTAGGTTCATCTCCACAGGTGCTAGAGTTCAGTTAGTCACGGCTGAAGCTCATGGAGTTGACAACTGCCAAGGAGGAGGCACTGCAAGGCAGATTTTCATCCCTGCTGCCTGGCATTAATGTGAAGTCAGAGGAGTTAGTTATTCTCAGTACGTACTGGTTTAATTAAAATTAGACGGATCCCCAGTTAGGGGAAATTAGCAGAGAGGGAAATGTGAGGGAATTCCTTGCTGCTGAACTGTGGAGAAACACATGTGGCGACAGGATTCCCAGGTCCCTTCTCTTGGCTACTGATTTGCGCCCCACAGGCTGGGTCCCCTCGGTGCAAACGTGGGATAATCAGTGCGGTCTGGAAGCGCGCTCCCGGGAAAACCAGTCCGTCATGCTCCCGCGCTGCGGCTCGAGTCTTCTCCCATTCCGAGTTAATAATAAACACAACCCAGCTAAGTGATATACGTGACACGTTTATTACCGTGTCCTTTAGAAGCAATTTCCTTTCTGCTCTGTTTTCTCACAGACAGTGTAATTACCGAGTTAAGGAGAACAGAAAAAGAAGAAGAAAGAAAGAAAGAAAGAAAGAAAAAAAAAGAAAGAAAAAGCAAAAAGTTTCCAGATTTGATCTTTCCCAGATGAAATGGCAAAATTAATGAACCAGTGTATTCTTTTCAGAGATGTAAGGAGATATACCTTAGGGTTAACAGCTGTGTTTCAGCAAGTCTTCAAGTGAAGGGACACAGTGAAATCAACTTCATAAAGGCACAGCTTAGCAGCAGGAGATTTTTAAATGATTATACCCAAGCCATTGGTTTGCGCCCACATGGAAGGCAGGCGTCGTGACATTCCCAGCTATGCTTTGCCAAACAAACCCAGCCACTGTTCCTCACATAACGGATTACTCAGTTCCACACAGAAAAAGAAAATATAATAATTTGAGGCAAAATCCTGATGCTGTTGGAGTGGGTGACCATTGACTTTTGTCAGAGCCAGGGTTTCCCTGGCATGCTGCCTTGTCTTGGGTTGCACAGAGAGGACGCCACGTGTTCTGGGTTGCGTGTTCCTCCTGTCCTGCTCTGTAGCTCCATCACCAGGGAACCTGTTTGACCGTGGGCCAGAAAATAGTCCCCCTACTGCACATTGCTCGCCAGCAGGTGCCCTAAACTGTCCTAATGATTGCATAAACCAGAAGGCTGAGAGGAGTGTGAGTGAGGGGCTGCAAGCTGAGAAGCACAGGGGAAATAAGGCTGTTGGATTCCTTTGCACCAATGTGCCCAGTGAGAAATAGTTTCCATGCATGCCTGCAACCTCTTCTGCTTGGAAAGAAAGGACACAGCCCTGAGGCACGATCACTACAATGGGCTCTGTGTAAGATGCTGCTTATAAGCATTCGTCAAAGAGCAGTGAGCGCAGGACAGTGTGGCAATGTGTCCCCATTCAGCAGCGCTTCCCATGGGCCATGGATCATGCTGGGAAACTGGGCAGGCCGCTGCTTGACGCTGGCAGAGGGAAGCAATCTAAGGTGCTGTGTTTTAACCTCTGAAGTTCCAGATGATTTGGCTTCTGACATTCTCAGAGGGCCTGCATCAGTCTCTCTGCCCGAGGGCCATAGCAAGCAGGAACGCTGTCCAGGTGGCAGGACCTGGGGGTTAAATGGTCCCCTGAAAAGTGCTTTCTGCTTCCCTGTTGGTCCAGGATTTGGAAACTTTCAGGGCATACGGCATAACCAGCAGTTATGCATGAATCTGCCTGCTCTGTGCTAGCTTTCAAGAAGGGTAATTTAGCAGCAGAAATCCAAGGAGGCAGAGACAGCGAGTAGCAAGGTGGCATGGATGGAGCAGTGATGGACAAAACGTGTGACATGTTGCAAGGTAGACACGATCCCCGCACTCACCCTCTTCAGCAGTGCCAGGGCACCCCAAGGGCATCTCCAGCCAAGCACAAGGAGGACCCTTTGGAGAGGTGAAAACTCTCTTCCCTCCACAGGAAGTCTTGGTTTTCAGGGGCTACCTAGCAGGACCAGTCCTGGAAGCTGTCCCCGTATGGGTGGGCATTGAAAGCCTCTCCGGTGCCCTTCTCAGCTCCAAAAGCCATGGTGGGTAACCCCTCATGGCCAAACCAACCCATCAATGGGTCTGGTGCCACAGGACCACTTCTGCTTCTCACCAGGCAGTTGGCCATGAGATTGGCTTGAATGGGAATGTTTACTACAGCCGAGGGGAGAGCTGGATACCCTTGGGTTTATGATGCTGGGATATCCCCACGCTGTGGGTCTAACATAAAGAAGTCATTAAGATTAATCCTTCCAAGGCAGAAATTACGGGTCAGATTTCAGCTGGCGTAAATCAGTGCGGCTCTGCTGGGGTCAATGGAACAAACCCAGCTTGTGCCAGCACAGGCTCTGGACCGGTGCCTGTCATTGTGCGCAGTCACAAACACTGCTGAGTGCCATGAAATTAGAATGAAAGATTAATAAAATCATATTTTGCATTGTCCTCAGCACAGACAGGCCATTTGGAATAGCACAGCAGCCATGTATTGCCGGTGGCTCTGACCAATGTTGTTTTCAAAACTCACTGGAGTGTATGGAAATTAATATGGCTACATGGTGAAAAGCATTATTCTCTGCTTTATTTGGTAATTTAGCTGTATGGCTCAACAATTCACTTCATTTAGCCTTATAGTTTTTAGTTTAATTCACACAGAGCACTTGGCTCACAAGATGAGCTGTTCTCTGGACAATATTCCTGTGAACTCAGAAGTGGGTGCCCCGCAGGGGTTTGCTCATACACGGCCCCCTGTACCAGCCAGAGCCAGGTGGATCGAAGGAAACATCTCTTCAGTTCTTAGAATCATAGAATGGTTAGAGTTGGAAGGGACCTTAAAGATCATCGAGTTCCAACCCCCCTGCCATGGGCAGGGACACCTCCCACCAGAGCAGGTTGCTCAAAGCCCCATCCAGCCTGGGCTTGAACACCTCCAGGGATGGGGCATCCACAACTTCTCTGGGCAACCTATTCCAGTGCCTCATCTCCTCCTGCAGTTCCTCTAGAATTCCTCTTCATTCACAATCACTTTGAGCTAACGATTTGTTACAACAGCAACCGTGGTCATTTGGCAAATTGAAGTCCACTTCTCTCTTTTTACAGTGTGTGTGACCCTGAGTCCATGAAAGACTTAGTGTGCAAGTTTTTTATTTTGAAACAGCCTCTCTTGACTGTAAGCAGCCTGTGATAGCCTCACATTCTGCCCCTTTTTCCCTAAATAAGAAAATTTTTTTTTTTTTTTTTTTTTTTTTTTTTTTGTGTGTGTGTGTGAAATCCAGCCATTTGCTACGGTTTAAACACCTTCCCAAAAATTGTAATTGAGTTTTATAGGTCCTATCTCAAACTCACTTGATGTGATGTGGCTTGGATATTAGAAGGTATTATTGCCTTAAAACCATAAATTTGCTACTTAATTATATCATGCTTCTGACTTGCAACAGAAACAACCTTGTCGTCCAGCTGAACACTGGAGCTGAAAAAAGAAGCAGGTTAAATTTTATTTCTTGGAGGTGTAATAGCCTTTATTCTTGCAATTAGTCACTATGTCTTCTCAGATTAGAGTTAATTACTGAAAAAGATAGGCTGTTCTTGCTTTCTCTGTTACAGCTAGGGCGATACTGGATCAGTATGACATGGCACATGTTCATTGCACTTCGAGGGACATATTCTCGAGTGAAAATTGACAGAACAATTTCAGCAGACATAAAACCTTCTCCTGAATTTGCACAAGGCGCACAGATGCTGCTGCCACAGAGTAAGTTTTTGCGATATTTTATGTACAGAGGGATTGGCAGAATTGAGAGCGTGATGTTGTCTTAGTGATTACGAATGCATCCATCCCTAAACACACCAGTGCTCTGATTTTATGGCCATGGTGCATGTAGGGTGGCTTCCTGCGCATTTCTCTGTACAGACAGAGCCTTGCTAGGCCAGCTGGGTGACAACAGAAACCTTAATAGCCACGCTCCATTGACTAAACTGCTGTTAAGCATCCGCAGACCCTTGTTTGATTTCTCCTAACCTGGAAAAGGTTTGTTAGAGTTAGGAGTTTCCAAACAGCTGTTACTGGGACAGTCTTGGTTTCTGGCCTTGCCTGGTTCCAGGTGTTGTCCCTTGCATTGCAATGGGTATCCTCAGACTGGCAGAACCTGAGTTCTCGTGGAGCAATCTCATCTGTGGCACCTGTATCAAAGATGTCTCGAAAGTGGCTCCAATTTCTCGTGGATCTCCTGTTCCATGTCTTGCTAGTTAAGATGGGCATTTGCTGTCTGGGCCACCAGGTCTGTATTGCATGAATTACTGTGGCAGATGTGTGAAGTTGCAACATTAATTCCTTTGGTAGGATTAATGCTGGGACTTCAAGGGCATATTCTATTGATCTTAAGGACCCCAGTGTCTCTCTGTTGATCCAGGGAGAGTGGAAGAAAAAAGGATTGTCTAAAGGTGAGTCAGAGCTGCTGGCTGCTCTGATCTGTCCTTCTTCACTTTCTCTCTTTGTTGCATACTGAGGAACATGCAGACCTTAGCATTAGCCATTAACACCCTGTTTCTACCCCTCACAGCATCCTAACTCAGTACTCCGCTTGTCTGTACCTCTGTCTGGTTTTGCAAACCATTGCACACTGGTAATCTCACATTCAACTTAATTTCCTTGTTACACCTTGAAAAATTTCCCTGTCAGGAGGAGGACTGGGCTGGGAGGGGAGAGGAGATGAGGGAGGGTGGTGGGCAGCCTCTGCTGCAGGCTTGCTGTCTAACCTGGTGTCATTTCATCTCAGCACACTCTGTAAAAGGCGTTGAGAGGAGCATTCACCCAGCTTTGTGGAACACTTCACTATTACAGGTGGGCTGCGCTTTCCAAACATTTCTAGCTGTTCTTGCACCACCATTGTGCTTGGCTTCCTTCCTGTCTTCATTTAAATCCCCCTTGAATGCTCACGCCTTCCAAGAGGCCTATAAATGCTAACCTATGTCAAGATAATGTCATTATCACTACCATCAATGGAGTAACTCATCAAGTGCTGAAATAAATCACTTTCCCTGGGGATTACTGCCTAAAAGCCAAATGTAATCAGTAAAGCTTGGGCTTGACAAGGCTGTCACAGATAGAATTCATTTACTAATGAGTTGCAGCCTAAAGTCCACATTGGTAATGTGTCTGTGGTTTTAATGAAACATTACAGAGACCTTCTTCTCAGCATTTGTTGCTTGTTAGATAGACTGGTTGTCAGATATGTCTTCCCACTTGATGGGAAAGTTTTTTTCTTCCTCTTCCCCTGGCAGAACAATAGGTCTGTGAGCATCACACTGCCAAATACTGGTTTCTAAAATCATTTTCGCTCCTTTGGAAAAACGTACCTCTTAGGCCTATATCAACTGTACTATTGCCCATCCATGGAGGGATGCTGCCTTTTGCAGAACTTTTTATAAAATAGTTTCTCCTGAAAACTACTGAGAGAAAAATAAAGGTGCTATCCGTTCACCATGCTATCAGGAAAAAACTTGAATCATCGATAAGGATGGTTTCTAAGCAACCAAATGCAGCCTACAACCATAATAACAGCACTTTGAAAGTAAATCACTTAGTCTGGTACATACGAAGCCCCACTCTCCAATTAGTGGCGAATTCATATCAGCTCTGTTGTCTGGCAGACACACATTAACAGGCCTGAAGCAGTTCTAAAACAACATTTTCAGCAGTAAAATAAAACTCAGAGGCATTTAGATCTCCGAAAGACTAACCATTTTAAAGAGGTTTTGCAGAAAATGTCCTAAAGGTTTCAACAGAAAATAACAATTCTTACCTTTTTCTACCCTGTGGGATATTGTGGTGAATTGTGTCTCCATTCAAGGACGTCTCCTAAAAGTTACAGGAAATATATTCATTGCCATAAGTTTTTTAATATTTGGCCTAAATTTCCCCATAGAAAAGTGACCTAAGTACCATCAAGCATTGTGTTTATTGCAGTGCAGCATCTTTGTAAAGAAAACTCACTCTTTGTAAGAGAATCATACACTGTGTCATTTTCTGCTCTACTGAAATTTAAACAAAGGTCAAAATAGGATCAAAAATTATCTTTTTCAGTAGGTAATAGGGAAACCTGTAAAAATACCTTTCCCTGTCACAGTTCACACCTCCCAGGTGGGGTCTGTGTCCAGTTCTGGAGTCCTCAACATAGAAAGGACATTGAACTGTTGGAACAGGTCCAGCAGAGGGCCACCAAGATGATTAGAGGGATGGAGCACCTCTCCTATGAGGACAGGCTGAGAGAGCTTGGGCTGGAGCACCTCTCCTATGAGGACAGGCTGAGAGAGCTTGGGCTGTTCAGCTTGGAGAAGAGAAGGCTCCGGGGAGACCTTCTAGCAGCCTTCCAGTATCTGAAGGGAGCCTGTTAGGAAGTGTAGGGATAAGAAGAGGGTGTAATGGTTTTAAACTGAAAGAGGGGAGATTTAGATTAGATATTAGGAAGAAGTTCTTTCCCGTGAGGGTGGTGAGGCACTGTAACAGGTTGCCCAGAGAAGTTGTTGATGCTCCATCTCTGGAAGTGTTCAAGGCCAGGCTGGATGGGGCTTTGAGCAACCTGCTGTAGTGAGAGGTGTCCCTGCCCATGACAGGGGGGTTGGAACTTGATGATCTTTAATGTCCCTTCCAACTCTAACCATTCCATGATTCTATGATTCTGTGAATCCAATGGCAGTGAATTCTTCAGACGAAACTGAAGAAGGAGCTCGTGAGGGTGACCTTTCTGTTAACAGAACGATGGTGCCTCTTATGCAGCTAAACTTGGGTCATAAAACCCAGCCTGGAGGTAGCTTTTACCTCTGGGTGACTCCTTGTTCTGTGATAGGAAGAACTCTTGAGAGTGAGAGTAGGTTGGTGTTGGATACCCTGGACTCATGGCAGTGGAGAGGCTGTAGGAGAGGCTGTGATGATGGACCTGTCTCTGCCATCCCAGACCCATCACAGCCGTGTGCAAAGACTAGATTGGTATTATTGGGACCTACCCACCCATGCTGGGCCAGCTGTGGAGGTGTGCTCACAGAACAAGGCAAAAAACACTGAATAGCAGCTGGCCTGTGGAAAAGGCACAAGGAGTGGAAAGGTTTCTCCCTACACAGTTAACCGTGTTATTAATTACCTGCAAGGAGGGAATTCAAAAGTGCAGACGTAAGAGATCTCTGAGGTCTCCACAGCTCTTTCAAAAACAGAGTTAAAAAGCACAGAACATCCTTCTCAGGGCAGCTTCATACATTTCTCTCTCTCCTGTTTAAAAAATTTCTATGTCAGCTTCTCAGCTGTACTTGCATATGGGGTACATATGGAGGATGGAAAAAAAAAGCAATGACTGGCGCCAAACAGGGCCTGCTGCAGCTTTTAACAGTCCTCCCCACTTACCATTAAAATGAAGCTTTGCCCTGTGAAAATGCTGTTTTAGCGCTGCAAAAATACTTCCCAAAGACGCGACCCTTGGAGCACAGCAGGGAAACGTGCTGCGAAGCAGTAGGCTCCGGGGTGGCAGGAGCAGGGCTGAGAGCAGCAGCCAGGTCAGGCTGTCCCAGAGACATCCAGCCCTGCTGGCCTGTGTGGAAGGGGCTCAGCAACCCGGGGAGCTGCTGGGTAAATATGTTGGGGTGGTTATGGGAGAAAGCAGCAGTAATGTGTGGTGTGCCCTGCTCAGGCTGCCCTAAGTGACAACTGGGGCCATAGGACCATGTCAAACCCCTCTTCTATCCACCACGTTGTCCCTTGCCATGCCTTTCCAGTTGGGCATCTCTTCATCATCTTGCTTGGACATTAGTGAGGATGTCTCTCCAGCTTTAGCAAGCTGCCTTCACCTGGGACCTAGATCTCTCCTTTTCTTGCAGAACTGGGCTCATTTCCATGCTCCCTAGCCCACATGCATTGAAAGACCTATGTTGTACATGCTTGTCTGCATCCCAACACCATGCCCCAGTCTGAGGGTCAGCTAGTCCTCCCTGCTGTCCTGTATTTTGCATGACACTGCTCAGAGTGTTCAGTCCCAGTGCAGGACTCCTCTCCCCATTGACCCTGGCAGGGGGAGAAGTGGTGGCCAAGAACTGGTGGATGCCCCAGTGAGGCCAGGGAAACCATTCCTTCAAAGCAATAGAGTGCCTCCTTTATAAGGAAAGGCTGACAGACCTAGATCTGTTTCACCTGGAGAAAAGAAGACCGAGGGGGATCTCAATAATGCTTATAAAGATCTAAAGGGTGGGTGTCAAGAGGGTGGGGTTAGGCTCTTCTCAGTGGTGCCCAGAAACAGGACAAGGAGCAGTGGGCACAAGCTGGAAAACAGGAAATTCCATCCCAACATAAGGAAAAACTTCTTTTCTTTGAGAGTGACAGAGCACTGGAGCAGGCTGCCCAGAGACGTTGTGGAGTCTCCTTCTCTGGAGATATTCAAAACCTGCCTGGATGCATTCCTGTCCAACCTGCTGTAGGTGAACCTGCTTTGGCAGGAGGCTTGGACTAGATGATCCTCTGATGGTCCCTTCCAACCCCTACCATTCCGTGACTCTGTGATTCTATGAAACCCATCCGTTTTCGATGCTGGCGGCGGGCTGCAGCGCGGTTGCCATCCCCGGGATGTAGCTGGCAGCTCCTTTGAAGTCGCCTGCCCCCCATCTGCCTGCCAGCTGCCCTCCCTGCCGCGGCTGCCCGCAGAGGCGTCGTGGGCGGGAGGAGGAGTGGGAAGCAATGCCGAGGTTCGGTGTTCGGCGGGATGCTGGGATTCCCTGCGGCAGGGACAGGCGCCATGCCGCCTGTGCGAGGGTGGTTTGTCGGGGCGGTGGTTGTGAGTCTGTGGCCGTGGCCCTCTGGGTCTTCTTCCCTTCTTCCATAGCAGCTGGTTGTCACCAAGCAGCAGGCCCGAATCTACTTCTGATTGAGGCAAATTGCACTTCAGAGGGATGCCAAATACTTGCACAGGTGCATAGAGGACGTCTGGTTTGGAGTTGCATGAGGATGGTGTTGGTTATGGCATAAACCTGTGTCACTGTTTCAGAGGCACCCAAAAGCAGGGGACAATATTTGGGCTCACAGTGGGGTTTCTTAACCCTTTCTGCTGGTGTTTGCCAAATTCCCTAGTAAAAGAGGGCTCGTTTTTCAAGAGGTGTTTTCTTGCCTGCAGTAACTGTGAATGTTCTCATGAGCCATACACATCTCCCTCACCTGACACCATCCTCAGCAGTCTGCTACGGCTAAATTCTCCTCTTAAAACGCAACAGGAGGCTGTGAAATACCCAGTTATCAAAGCTCTGTCTTTTCACTGCACCGCAGCTGCAATCAATATCCATTTTAAGGCTTCTTGCATGACACAGCAGAATTTTCTTCACCGAACAGGATGTAGAATAGATGGTAAATGGTGCATTGTTTCAGTTTTTCTCCTTTTCTTGCCTTCTATGTAGTTCCAGCATGTGTATTTTTGCATTCCCTGATTAAAAAACATATACCGACACTTAAGCAGTGGACAGTCTATACTGCTGATATCCGCTCATGTTGTATCTCCATACTCAAGTAGGACTTGTATTCATCTTTCCCTGGAGCAACCCATTAGTGAAGACCTGAACTTTCTGCAGTTACAGTCAGCTAAGACAAATTTTTTATGAAGTTATTTCAAAAATGGAAAGTGAAATTAGAAGCCAGATTTCATTGGGAAAGGACTAGTTGCAAAGCATTAAGAGCTGGTGGGATTGATAAAAAATTACAGAAAGAAAATAGTAAGATAATAAGATTCAGCTTCAGGAAAACTCTTTGGGGTTTTTGTTGGTTTGGTGTTTTTTTTTTTTCTTTTTTTTTTCTTCTTTTTTTTTTTTTGGCCAGCATTGTTAAGTTTTCAGAATATTTTGCCCACACTTGAATTTACCCTACTGGGCAAAAGAACAACCCCTTTTTTTTCAGAAGAGTCTCTGGGAAACTGTGAGAAAATGTATATTCTGTCACCCTGGCCACGCTGAAATTTCTGTGGCAACCACAGGCAGAGACAGAGGTGAAAAATCCTGGGTTGGAGTGGAAAGGAATGAGCGGCTGGTCTTGGGGTATAAAAAAATAACACAGGTGTTAAAGTGCCCTCCGCTGCCAACCCAAACAAAGGGTGGTCTGCTCTTAATTCTCCTCAGAGTTACAAGGGTGTAGTTTCCAACTACAATGAGATTTCTTTCCGTAAAATTTAGTTTAGGAATCAAGATTATTTTTTTAAACTGAAAAATTAACAAGTCCAGGGATTTGTGGACTCGTGTGCTTTGGCGAATAAGGGTGATTGTAATGGCATTAGCACCAAGTGGACAAATGGGACTAATTTGCAGTACAGTGGATTCTAGATAGGTTAAAAAAACCTGCTGGTGATAAAGATTTATGAATACCGTGTTCACACTGATGAAGTGCCTGGTTGTTGCTACTTACAATTTAATACTAGTTCTCCTTAGATTTTTTATTTTCATCCCATGGCCTTTTTGGGTACAGGAGAAGAAGGGGAAGAGAGCAAAGGGATTTAAAGGACATGAGTGGGGTCAGGTTCTGCACACGCTAGAGAAACAACAAATCGTTTGAGGTCACAGACATCATTAAGTCACACGCAAAATGTCCAGTACTTTCGTCCCAGCTGCTGTCATCAAGCAGATGTTTATTTGTTTATTAAGTGGGGAGATAAAGCCAGGCTGGTGCGGTGAGGACTCTTTCTTGCCAATGCAGCCTGCCCGGGGCACTGTGGCAGCAGGAGATGCTTTAGACCTCAGCCACCATGCTCTCTCCGGTCAGCTGCAATGCATACCGAGGTGCTTGGGAAGGGGTGGTTGAGACCTTGGCAGTGGTGGGAATGCCCTGGCTCTGCTCCCTCCTGGTGCCTCCAAAGGCAAGAAGACAGAAATGGCGTGGGGATTCCTCACCGTTGCCTCATAAGGCAAGGTATGACTTCTGCTCCCAGAGCCTCACTGGGGTTTTCAGTTGGTCCCACAAGGGAAACTGGAAGGAAAGGAACAGCCTGTCTGTCTCCTTGGTGAATCCATGACACATCCATGCCTCTACAGGATGTGTGGGATTTTACTAGCCATTGCAGTGTTTCTGTGCAGGAGTAGTACAGAGCAGCTCTCGGGTAGCCCTGGGCAGTGCCGAGCTCCTCATAAAGCCCACTGATCTCAGAGCGAATTTTGCACCAGTATGTTTTTAAGCACTTGAGACTTTGGGGTTTGGGTTTGTTTGTTTGTTTGTATACCAAAGTGGCAGTACTATGGGAAAGCTTTGGTGGGTTCTCAGGTCCTTTAAACATATTTCCAACAGTAGCTGATATTGGGAAATGGCTATGGCTGGCTGTTTCTTCAAGCAGTGTCATAGACCTGGTGGGAACAAAACACCTCTCCGGGCCACTCTGCCTCCAGAAACTCTTGTCATGCACTGTTGGAGCTGAGGCTGAGGTGTTCAGGGGGAATTTCTGTGGCTCCTGAAATATTCTGCCTTTCAAGGTGGCCTTGTTCCTGTATCAAGGACTAATATTCTTCAGGTCTCTCATCTGACTGCTCTTTTTAAAAAATAATAATACTTGGGACATGGCGTAAGGTATCATTTCCAAATCTATGACATTTCTCTAGGCTTATCAAAATACATAGAAAAAACCAAACCCAAGAAATATCAGAAGGATCAGCTGGGCAACTAAAGTCCTATTACTCTATGTAATGTTCCCTTTGAAACGTGGGTTTGCAGTTTCATATTGTACCATAAACAGCAGATAGCTCCTGTGCCCTTCTGAAGGCTAATTCACTTGTGTAACTTTGCGTTACATGCCTTGTGTTCAGCCTTTATAAAAAACCCGATGTGATTTTAATCATTTTCTGCCTCCTGCATTTTTTGCTTCTCTTCTTGCGTATTTTCACACTTGGAGATTCTTGGCATTACTTGTTTTGGATGTTACATAAAAGATTTTAACCGCAGCAGTTATTTGAGCATCAACCCCAGCAAAATTAATGCAACATCATATTTTATTTCTAACAGAGGTGATTTCCCTGCTTCAAAGACCAGAACATCTTCATGTAGCATTTCACCATTTCACCATTTCCTCTGGTGAAATAAAATCCAGGGGGAAAGAAACCAGCAAAGGAGACAGAGGCAAAGATGAAGACGGAAAGAGCCAGTGTCTTTTTCCATTTAACTGTAGGCACCTTCTACCACCACATCTGCTCCATGGCTTCAACGCTTGATGAGCTGATTTGGTAAATCTGTACTGTTAGGCTTATTTAAATATTTTGAGGCTACATGTGTAAGGTTTAGGGCTGGATTCATCCGATACCTGGAGCATCAGAAGTAAACAGGCAGCTGACAAATTTCCCTAGTCTTTCAAAACTGGGCATCTCTAGAGAGTGGTTCCCATGCTAGGTGGGCCATATCTCCATCTTTTTTAAATAGACTAAAGCCAGTTTTGGAAAATGTTCTTCCAAACCCACCCGTCTTATTGAAAATTCAGGCAATTCAGGAAATCTTGCCAAGGATATGGACCTCCAAGTCATTATCCCAAAAGGAATCAGGTGGAGAAAACATTTCTGCCCTTTGCCTAGTGAGAAAGAATTGAAGACAGATTAGAAAAGCATCTTTAAATCACATTGCAAAGGTGTTTTGTACCAATGAAGATGACGGTGAGTGCTCAGTGAGACTGGCCGTTGCCAACAGCTAATGTATTTCCATCAAGATCTACAGGAGCTGGCAGGGCAACACTTTCAAAAAGTCTGCTAAGTAGAAGCTCTTTTTTCCAAGCTGGCCATTAAATGCCCAAGAATCTAAATCTCCCTGAAAATCCCAGTCCTCTGCAGTTAAGTTGCTTTTCAAAAGAATATTTGGGACCACAAGTCATTTTTCAGAATGCCTTTTTAAAAAATGTTATTGGAGGTCCTCTTAGATGCTGTTTTTGACCAGAATATGTTGGGAAAGGGTTGTGATATCCAAGAAAATTTGATTATCAGTTTTTTGAGCGTGTTCTTTGGCAGATCAAGTGCAAAGAGTAATTTTATTTAGCTTGAAGTATCTGGTAAACATAAAGAGAAAAAGGGCTCTGTAGTTGGACAGGTCTTATCTCAGTATCTTTATTTACATTTTCAAAGAACACTGACGCAATTGAGCTACCAAAAGAACTGCTTTCCATCAGCCTGGGAACAGAAACAAATTAGTCTTTAATAGTGTTGTGTGAAAACTATGGCAAATGTTATGTAAAACTGTGCAAACAGAATGTTTGTGTTCTAGTTCCAGGTCATTTAGTGGGCAAAAAGAGAGACATTTTGTGTGAAATAGCCATGAAACGGTTTGCTATTATATAAGAAGAGGAACTGCTAGATCAAACTAATGGTGACATGCCGAGAACCAGATGCTTCAAAGCAAAATGCAAGACATCCCAGTGTGGATAATTATGAAATAGTCTGACCATAGGGGAAATTTCTGCATAAACGACTTTAGTCCTAAAAGGCTACATGTTTATATTGCTTCTGAAAAGGTTTTAGCCTGATTTCCCACAGACACAGGGCTTATGCAACCAGTGCGCTGCCTGGCTGTGCAAATCTCCGACTCCCTCCCTGCCTGTCTGTCTGCTCTCCTGCCTCCAGCAACCTCTGAACACATCCGATCTCTGCCACGTGGAGCAGAGGAGCGAGGAGGAGATCTCGCAAATGGTTAAGTTCCTACAGGTTTCATGAATGCGAGCTGCTCCCCAGTGAGGAGAGACAGGTTATCGTGCCAGCTCAGGGTGAGCTTACACCTCATTAGAAACCAGAGAAACCACATGGGAGAGCATCTTATAAGTGCTCCAGCTGTGGGAAAAGCTTCAACCGTGGCTCTCCATCAACATGAGATGCAAATCCTTGGTAGCCACTGGCACTAATGGCACTATCTCTTTTTCCTATCAATTATAACTTTGGATATACTCAGGATCTAATATAAATGCTTAATTCTTGGTGACTGAACGTGTTCTTAGCTTTGACAACATCCAGGGGCAGTGAGTGTTAGCTGAATAACGTGCAGATAGGACATTTCCTTTTGGTACTAGAAAGCTACAGATTTCGTTATAGCTTTTCCCATAAAGCAGCTGGGTTTAATTAGTGCACGATGCTCTTTATGGGCCAGCAGGCTAATTTGTAAATTAATTAGAAGTAAGTTGAAGGCAGTCTTTCCCTCTCTTGGGGATGCTAGATTTAATTGTTTCAAGGTGTTGAAACCTTGCCTCTTTGCCACACTGGGCTGCCTGACACTTCTCTGGAGTCAAAACCATTTAAAAAGACTTCTATTACCCTTCTTCTCAGACCAGGACAAGGCCACCCATGCCACCCATTTTTTTCATACTGAGCTGCTGTAGATTCCTCAAGATGGAGACACACAGTGTCTTCAAAGCCTGGCCATCTTCCCAAGGACCTGGCCCACAGTGAGCTGCCCCACACCAATCCATTCCCCCTGCACTGCCAAGTGCCATGTCCCGTCCTGCTTCTTCATAACCTTCACAGCACCATTAATTAAATGAAGTCTCCTAGGAGAAGATCCATGGTCCTTGCCATAGTGCTCACATTGGCTGGGATGGTGTTTAGATATTGAACAAAAGTTTGGATAGGAAGTTCTAAGGTGCAAAGGAAGGTTTCCTAAACTAGGAGGTATGCATATGTGTTTCCCACAATATTCAGCAGCTGGTATAACATTGTTAATGGGGAAATTTATTCATAGGTATTTTGGCAACTTCTCCAGGTACTCTCATTTCAATTGCAAATGCACACCTTACTCTACTTTTCATTAATGTTTGTGCAAGGACCATATTGCTCCTAGGAGCAGTACTGGTAGAGCATTTTGACACACCCATCTGTGGGCTGCTTGGTCCTAAAATAAAATAAGTAAAATAAAATCAACCAATATTTCATTTGAAAGCCCAAATGATTTATAAGAGGAATGAAACTGCCAGGGACAGTCAAGGCTGGCAAACAATATGTCATGTCTCAGATGGTGGATTGCACAGTTCAACTGCTTGACTGCAAACCTCAAATATGCAGGAAAACATAGTGCTGGAGCCTGTTTCGGCAAGACATTAATTGAACAAGTTCAAAAATTCACACTCTATATAGATTTCTCCCCACAATGGGCTGAGCTGTATGTTCATTCAATTTTCTTGGAGATATGGCTTTTATTCACACAGAAGAAGAGGCGTTGAAAGGACATGGAGGCCCAGTGGCCTGAGAGAAGAGGAGAAGCAAGACCCTGTAGGTCTGAAGGGGCAAAGACCCTGGTAACTCCAAAGGACTGATGGCTGTTCCTAGCAGCTTCTTTTTGAAAGGAGGATTTGAAAAACTTTGCTTAGGTTTTTTGGTGAAGTTGCTAAGTGCTATTTGTTTTTAATAGGACCATCTATTTTGATGTAGTATCGTGCTTCTATAGGCACCCATATCAGCATGTTATTTTCTGCATTTTTTCTTTGGACCTGAGGTATTAATGACCATGTGTACAATATACTTTACGTTCCAGCCTCCTCTTCCATGCCTACCACACGTTCTTCACCCTCGTTTCCACACTCCCACATAATCCACCAGAAGGGCAATTATTTTTGGCATTTGAGAGGGGTGTTAACAAGCATCAGATGCTGCCATCACTTATGAAAGAGCTAGTTTTCCTTCACCAGCTGTGGTACGCGCCAGTGAAAAAATATCCATAGGTGTGGACCTTACAGCAAAGTTCTCATATTTAGCAGGTGAAAAGTCAATACTTGACCCCTAGTGAGATTTGCTCATGGAAAACCCCTGGAAGCTGTTTTCATCAGCGGGGTGTTAGTCACCCTTGGAAGGCGGCTAGCTGCTCTGTGCTCCTGGCTCGCCCCATGCCCACGTGCGGGGATTGCATTGGAGGCTGCACTGTGTTAACAGCGGCTCCCGCTTTGCCTCAGGTGTTGAGTTTAAGCGCACGGTTCCTGCTTATTTTAGGAAAACATGACCTCACGTTTCAGGCAGCTTTCTCTCCAGCCAGAAGACGTGTGCTGTGGTCTTTCCCTGCGCTGGGGGTCCGGGAAGGGTAATGCCCTGCATCTGTGAGGAGCGCACCATAGGATTTCTGCTGAATCTGTCTGGGCATTTGGGGTGGCAGGGAGACAACCCATGGGGGATCCAGGGCTGAAAAAGGGATATTTTCTGTGTCAGATGGAGATCAGGCAAAGAGGAGACAGCAGAGCAGTGAGGTCACGGAGAGAGGTCTGAGGAGCGGAATCTATTAGAACATAAAAAGTGGTGGTTGAAGTCACACTGCACTGACGTTAAGGGAACTCCTAAAAAAAAATTAAAAAGGGAAAATGCAGGTGCTTAAAGGAAGAAGTTAGTTTGATAGACTGGAAAGCTGGCTTGCTCACAAGGATACCACCTCAGAGCAATGACTCTTCTCAGGAAGAAGAAAGGCAGCTGCTGCCTGATGGAGGTTCACCCATCCCCTCCAATCTCCAGTTCCACCCCAGATCTCCATCAGGCATGGCTGTGTGGGCATGAGGATGCACTTTGGCAGGAACTAGTGAAGTCTCAGCCAGGTCCCTTGTCCTAGACCGGCCAGCCCTTTCCTTCCTCTTCGGCTCAGACAGGGACTTGCTGCTGATATGCAGTGTAACTGCTTCACATGGAAACGTCTTGAAATAATACATACTTACAGCTTTTAACGATATCTTCATTGTATGAGAGCCTAAGAGTGTTGTGGACTTTGAATTAGATAGAGCTGGGAACAATTTTTTTTTTCCTGGACAGTACACTTAAAGGCAGCTCTGTGGGCAACCAGGAGGATTTGGAAATTCAATTTATTTGCTAGATATGACCAATAGGTGTAAATATGGAAGTGTTATAAAAGACACAGCATTTCATTTTGACATCTTTACTTGAAACACTGTGATGTTTTGCTTGGGGAATTTTCAGGGCCATGGTACCTTTTATTCAAAGCACCTAGAAAAATAAAACATGAAAGTAAAACAGAAAAAAACCCAGGCTGAACAGGGAATCTTGTTTGATACAGGCTGTCAGGAGAGGAAAAGTGATTGTTTCAGCTGCTAAATTATTCCTTTGGTTCTATGGCTAAGGCTCTCCTGAGTTCCTTCGATGGCACAACTGGATCTTAAACATTGTCAGGGGATCCTCCTGGCCCAGGGAAACCCCTGGGTAGCCCCAGGCCAAGGAGATTGCTTCAGAGAGGCTCCAGTTGTGTTGAGACCTGGCACGGCTCTCTGTGCAGGGCCAAAAGCACATGGGAAGGTGCAATGCAGCTGAGAAACTCTCTCCTCTGTTTCTATTTTGTGGCTTCTGCAATAATCTTTCAAGGGAACCTTATAAACCTCTAAGTAGTGGGTTTTTTAAAAAACATTGCTGTTATGGTAATAGTTTAGTGCTGCCTCCTTTGTTATGTGTTAATGGTGCCCTCCTCATAAGTCTACTAATAAAAGAAACTCAAACCTCAACGTGAAAGTCCTTGTAAAGTTATAAATCAAGCCCATTTGTGCTTTTTTGCCCTGATATGCAAGGCACCGGAGTGGCTCTGCATCAGGGGTTAGCCTCAGACCTAAAACAGGGAGCTTACACTTCAGCTGCAATGCCTGGAACTCTGCATCCAGGGTCACCTCCTCTGCGTACAAGGCAGAGCTGGAAAGGAGTATTTCACACAGCAAAAGGTTTCTTAACCAAGAAGGGAAGGGAAGGGCTGGGGAAACTTCACACAAATTGAGAATAATAGAGAATACTACGTCCGGAATCTGGATAGAGTGATTCATAATCTGTGTTTCATGCTTTGATCATCTCTGTAGTATAACTTTTGAGTCAACCTGTGGAATATATTAACATTGAATTTATTTCCCTGCAAGTGAATTCTCCAGGCTTGTTCACAGGTCTATGGAAACTCTCCTTTCAGTTACGCTCTTTAACTCTGCATATTGCCATAAATAAAATTGGAAAAGAGGGATGTGCCTGATTTTCCCAAATTGGCCAAGGTATAACCCTATGTACTGCCAGCCAGCCCAGTCCTCAGAGCACTAAACTACTGCTATCTCTGCAAGTGGGTAATGAGCGTATGTAGATACCAGTAGAGTCTGGGCATTTTTGGACAAAGTCTTTCCTATGGTTTCTGTGAGCAATTACTTATTAGGGAAGTAAATGAAAGAGAAAAAAAAAACAAAACACAGCACACAAATGAGTGGGAAGTGTGGACTGATTTGTGGAGAAAACTGCAGTGGAAAAGACAGGAAGGCTGAATTTGGACAGACCTAAAAAAAAAAATATAAAAATTAAGCCAGCTATTCCTTTCCTATTGCCAAGACACTGCTTTTATAAATAGAAAGAGTGAGGGTCTCCATAACCTCACCGAGTCATGAAGAGGTGATAGTTTGGCTCATTTAATCTTGCCTCTATGTGCTTTTCTGCAAAAGCAAGGACTGTCCCCTATGAATGTTGCGGGTGTCAGCTCCTGCTGAGCCACTGAATACCCACTCTAAGAAAATATGAAGTCCTAAGACAGCTTTTTAAGACAGATAGGATCTTGCTGCGGAGACCCTTTGAGCTTCTGAGGGCTTCTATGTTTCTGTATGGTGTCCAGTCGGGAGCAGACAAAATGAGGGTGGTCTCAGCTTTTGTACTGATGGATAGGAGACAAGTTTTGACCCCTCTTCATTTCCAGCATCTCAGGTGATCTTCCAAACCTTCAGGAAAGCTTAAAGGAGGTGTGCTCACGCTGATGTTCTGAAATGGTGGGGCCTCAGTCTTGTATTAAGCCCTTCTTTGTGCATCATTCAGATGTGGCAGCCCTGCGGACTTGCTCTTTTATGTGTTTGGACATACGATGAGGACGGCATTCCCAAGGAACAGACAGGTGACGCCAGTTGGCCACTTGGAGCTGTCTTGAGAGCCAAATCCAATCCACCTGTCCTCCATGAAGTTGGTATGTGGCCATGGGCCTATTGTCAGAAAGGACGTTCCCATTTGGACCATGACATGAGCTCCTGGAGGCAGAATCCCCTTCCCACATACATTATGCTTTTCTTAGGGTGGCAGGAGGAAGTAAAAAACTTTCAAAGATGTAACAGAAAGTTTAAAAAATGAAATTATTTTCATAGCTGGAGAAAGGCAGAAAAAGTAATCTTAAGAGACCTTGCATGGTTCTATATTTTTGTTGCCAGCGGTCCCAGGATGAAGGCAGGATCCTTGTACATAACCATCTGGTTTCTACCACAGGATACAGCAAGGTTGACAGGTTTCTACCGGGAGGGTTAGATTCTGTTAAGGCAGCATATTCTCATGGAAAATATTTTCTGTTGGAACATTTTTGGCTAACTTTCTGTATGGATGTGAAAGGCTCTGACAGCAACACTACAGTTACTTCATCCATTAAAAGCACAGAGGCTCTGGAGGGGGCTGAAGGCGCAGGCCCTACCTCTCCGAGGTGATGCTGAACATGGGCTGCCCTGTTTGCAGCTCTGACCATCCCCAAAACTCTGCCTAGGTGAAAGCCCTGGGGGCTTGCAAGCAGCATGGCATGGCACTGGGCTGAACAGGTGACCTCCGAGTCTGTGCACCCAGGGATCCCTCCCTGTGGGCAAGCCGGCCGTATTATGACCTTCAGCCATAATTTAATCCGATTGATGGAGTGACCAGAGACACTGATGGGATTAGAGTTCAGCAAGATGACGAAGCACTCGGGATTTGCCCTCGCACCAGTCTCTGCAGCACATCAAAGGGGAATGGCTGCTCCTGATTTACGAGCCGTGAGAGCCTTGCATTTAGGTGAAGCATGTCCTCCAAGACACGGATCCAACCCAAACATATCTGGCAGTCTGCAGCCAGAGCTTGATCTGACTTTTTTTTTTTTTTTTTTTTGACTGTGCCCAATGTCATGTGGTCTCAGGCATTGGGAAATTACCACAGGGGACTCAGAGACACCATGGGGCTGGTGGGTGTTCGGCCCCACTTCCAACGAGGCAACCTGCTGGGCAGCAGCACTGCAGGCACCTCGTTTCTTTCCACCGGTCAGATGACAACTGAAGTAATTGCTCTCAGGGCGGGCTGGCTCAGGGGGGATTATGGGCTGGAGTCCACAGTGGGTGTAAATCACCCGGTGCTCACTGGCAGCAGCCTTGGAGTAAGGTGGATTTGCACCAGCTATGGGTTTCATTCATCGCACTTAAATAAACTCCTTTTCTCTTCTTGTTCCCCACGTGAAAAAAAGGAAGATTAATGCAAACCATTTCTACACCTCCCAAGCTCTTTGTTTACAGGAATGGTGTCTCTAAATGCTCCAGCCTGAAGCAACGGCACCTTGAATAGAGTAAATTGCAAGTACAGTGTAGCCCTCATCAGAACAGCTGCCACAAGGATGGAGAATGCTCCTCCTTGGGTAAGACCTGGATTTTAAGCCCTGAAAGAGCAGCTTGACACCCTGTGACCTGCCTGGTAATGTTCCTAATCCACCTCTTTAAAATACACATTCCCAAGAGGGGTGAAGGGGTGGTGGGGGAGGACAGCCAGTGCAGCAGGGAGGATCTCGCAGCCTCAGGCTGTGCTTGCAGGAAGCGGATGAAGGTGCTCACAGGGTAAGTGGATTAAGCCCAGAGAACATCAGTTCAAAAACAGGAGCTGCAGCCTGACATAAAGATCTCAGGAAGCGAGAGGATTCGCCAGCGACTGGTGCCAGGCCCTTGAAGGAAGGGAGGGAGGGTCTGGTCTCACTGGTGTTTCCTGTGCTGGCTCTGGACATTGCCTGGAGATGCCCACAGCCTCCTCCTCCTCAGGGTATGGTTCTGCCTGGCTCTGAGCCCCGCAGTTTACATGCACCCCTGCAAGATGCAGCTGGTGCAGCAAAACCATAAGCAGTGTCCAAAAACAGGGTCCTCCAGGGACAACTTTGAGGGCAGAGCGCTCCCTGACTGCCCCTCACCCTGCCCTTGTTTAAGCCCACCAGGCATCCAGGGGTTGGGCATGGGCTGGTCTGTGTGCCTGGAAAGGGACTTCCAGCCATGCCTGACACTAAACCCTACTCCAGAGAAATGCCAGAACCTGGACTTAAAAATAACACTGAGACATATTAATTCAGAAATTTCAAAAAAAAAAAAGTTAATAAAATTATCATGAAAATAAGGGAGAATTAAAAATGGGATTTATTTTAAAAATAAAAATAAAATAATAAGAATTAGCATTCCCTCCTGGTGTCTCCCCAAACTGTTTATTCCTTCTTTTCTTGATACAGAGGTTGATGATCTTCAGGATAGCAGTTGGTTTTACCTTGTGTCTTGATCATTGAAAGAGCATCTCCAGGGCATTACTAATCACAACAATATCTAAGCTAAGGACTAAGGAGTTCTTACTTCTCTATAATATCTGACAGTTTCTTTTGCACTTTGCCTCATTTGTTTTCTTCACTTATTCCAGTCTTAAGCTTGTCTTTAAAAAGTGGTTGTAATCTGAAGTGTGTGCTGATCGTATATTTGCTAACTCAAAAGCAGCTGAATGGACTTTTGGCCAAATATTAAAAAAAAAAATTGCCCTTTGACCCAGTTTTAATGTTGTTAATAATTTAAAATTCGAAGCAAATAAGTAAGGAAGATTCCCAGACTAAAGCACAATGGGAGGGACAGTGACTCTTTCGAACTCTTAACGTTATTAAGACAATAGGCATAACTTGCTATATTTTTTTCCCCCTTAGATTTAAGCATGCAAAAGAAGCCCTGTTGGATTTCACATGCATAGTATCTGTGCTTTGAAATGGCAGCTATGATCTCACATGTGTCTTTCAGTCCCCAGGAAAGGTTAACTTTTTCTTTTTGTCTTAACGCTGCAGGAGTTAGCAGTTTAGGTGATGGAAACGGATCTGAAAGTCTCCAGGAAGATAACACTTGAGAAGACAGGTTTAAGCTAAATAAGAAAACAGGTTTCATCAGCCTTCTTGGAAACAACCTGACCAGAGACTGGTGATCCGTTTCTAAATTTGGCCTTTGCGTTTTCCACATACAGGAAGTGATGAAAACCGCGGCAGTAATCCCCAGGGAATTTTGACACGCACATCAGGGGCTGAATGCCTTTGTTTGTTACAGGTTGGAGGTAAGTTGAGTGTTGTAAACATGACTCATGACAAGTTTAATTAAGACAACAAACATGGGAAATGTAGCAGAAGGTCACGCATCTGTCTTCACAGTTTTGGCAACTGAAGACTTTTCTAAGAGATTTGAATGTGCAGCACCAACGCAAATACAAATCCAGATCTTATATTGATTTTTCGCTTTCCCAAAATGATTTTTACCATTTTCTGCATGGTGCTAAAATAGCCTGAATAGAAAAAAAAGCTGACCTAATGCATGAACACATTAACTTGTGGCAAGCCAAACTGCAACTGATGAAAATAAAAGATGTTGTGAACATATGACAAAACTCCTACAGCCGATTTGGTCCTGCCCCAACAATGACAAATTTACTTCTGGATGAATCAGGCTGAATGTATCAGACACTCAAATACCCACCTGTCAATGTAGAACCTGCTCATTTCTCAGACTTTCAAATTAATATTTTGTGTTCGAATGAGCACACTTGCTGATGGAGCAATTTGTTCCAGACTCATTACCTGAGCTTTGCCTCTGCAGATGTTGTGTGGAGCCCCAGGTTTTGCTTCAGACAAGTTTCTTCCTAAGCTATCTTATATGGTACACAAAAGAGTTCTTATGAGTTGATACCTATAGCCACAGTGTTTTTGAGAAGATAGTGGTGATGCCACGTCTGCAGAGTGGACAACGAAGTCAGGTGGTGGGCAGTGATTTAATGTTTTGTTTATGGTGGGAGCTTCCCACACATTTTGAAATCTCATCAGTGCAAAGTCACAGCATCATGCTTAGTGCCTTACAAATAACACAGCACTGTATGCTTGGGATGAACTTCATCTACTTCAACATTGGCCACCTGAAAGCCAAGGATCTCATTAAGGTAGTCAGCTGGGCTCTGTCTATAGTCAGCTGAGAAAGATGTAGGGAGGAATATCCAAGGGGAATCTGTCTCGTCCTGAGCTACATGTCTGCGGGAGAAATGACAACTCCATAGGTGCCTATTTCTCAACAATGAAGCCAGAAAAGGGAGCCCTGGTGATAATCTGAGAGTGTCGACCTAACTTTCAGATGATTAAAATTAAATTAAATGAATCCCAGCCTCAGAGACTGAGTACTTGTGCCAAAATACTACATCACATGCAGGTCTTGTAAAAGCACACTTCTTCAAGACTTCAGACAAGTTAATACAAAATATTTGAAAAGTCTATTATCAAATAAAATCCTCTTGAGGGTTTTGAAGCCCAAGAAGAGCAGATTTGTACTGGTGTGGGCAAAACCCCCTAGCATGGGAAATTGATTAGCTGGAAAAGAGCTTTTCAAAATATAAGGTCTTTTTAGGTTAATGCAGCCTTTCAATTTTCTCTAGAACTTGTGCTCTTAAATCCTTCAGAAGCACTTGAAAACTCCCTATCCAAATTAAAAATAAGTATTAAATTTATGTAACCGGGAAAGGGAAATTTGGATTCTGAAGAGGGTTTAAGTCACAGAACTTGCAGAGTCTGTCCCAGGTTTCAAAAGTAGTTTAAAATGCATCATCTAGGTGAAGATTTCCAAATTCACAAATAATGCCAGTATGTCTTTGAAAATCTACTCCTTAATTTCTACCCTTTCTTATTCCCTTTAATTCAAAGCAGCAAAAACACCAAGTAGTTATCATTTCAGATTGTCTGCTGGCCAATGTGACTAAAGCATCCCATTTGCATGAAGTGAATGTTGTGTTTGAGTGTCAGTTTTCAATGGCTTGCAGTCTAAAATGAATGTTTTGCATCATTCTCTTTATGTATATGGATGGATTTATCAGACCGTTTTTCCATTAAGTCACCACACAATTTTATTTTACTTTCTTTTATTTTATTTATGCATCTTACTAATAATTATGAAAACTAGATCAGTCTGATTTTCTCATAAGGAGATTTTGTCATGTAACCCCAGCATTCATATTAAGCACATTTACAGACCAGAAATGCATGCATATGGCCAGCGTGAATTTCTGAAGAAACTAATGATGGGCAATTTTGACACCAGAGTCCTCGAAAGCCTCTGTGCTCCGGTTTTCATGGAAGAGTCTGGAAAGCCCGGTTATTTGCAGGGACATAAAAGCATAGCGATCATGGAAAATGAAGCCCCGTGCTGTTGTACAAAACTCCTGTAAATGCATAAAGGCTACAAAACACAACGAAGGGGAAAAGCCCTTCTTCCAGGAGCGGCACAGGTGGCTGCGCCGCAAGCAGGAACGCTTCCAACCATTGCAAAATGGCAGTACGTGGCAGTAATATCCTTTAGTCACTTCTGTTGCAAGCTGTTGTGTTTGGGAACACTGCGGCAGGATTAAACAACACTCTTGAGCAGATTAACTAAGGTTTAGATGCAGCCCTGTGCAGGTCCCTTGGCTTAATTGGTGGCAGTAGAGTATTATCGTGGAAGCAGAGAATGGTTTGGATTGGAAAGGACCTTAAAGATCATCAAGTTCCAAGCCCCCTGCCATGGGCAGGGACATCTCCCACTAGAGCAGGTTGCTGCAACCCCCATCCAGCCTGGCCTTAAACACTTCCAGGGATGGGGCATCCACAACTTCTCTGGGCAACCTGTTCCAGTGCCTCACCACCCTCATGAAAAATTTCACCCCAATATCGAATCAAAATCTCCCCTCTTTCAGTTTATAACCATTACCCCTCATCCTATCACTACATTTCCTGACAAAATCTTCTCCTGTGTGTCTCCTGTAGGCTACCTTTAAGCACTGGAAGGCTACTATAAGGGTCTCCCTGGAGCCTTCTCTTCTCCAGGCTGAACAGCCCAAACTCTCTCAGTCTGCCTTCACAGGAGAGGTGCTCCAGCCCTCTAATCATCTTTGTGGCCCTCCTCTGGATCTGTTCCAACAGGTCTATGTTGTTCCTGTGCTGAGGACTCCAGAGCTGGGTGCAGTCCTCCAAGTGGAATCTCACCAGAGCTGAGCAGAGTGGCACTGGAGGATCACATGATCTCCACGCACTATGGCTGCATGGCAGTGGCAGCTCTCACCAGCCAGGCTTTGCTCCCTAGGTGCTTGGTGCTCAGGATGAAAGAATTGTGGACCCAGACATTTTAGCCAAAGGCCTGTCTCTTGCTAGCTTGGGTTGCCCTATAGTGAACTCATCAGCATCCTACAGGGTCCTGTCCAGGCAGCCTGGCTGTCCTAAGTGAACTAATCAGCATTGACTCATTAGTCTAACGGCTATCCACTTGAATGTCCTATGAATTCCTCTCAAAGATCATTTAAAACTCAAGAACTAAAGGCCAAATGAGTACTGTAGTGAAGGGGGAAATATCATGTTTTACTACCAGATTTGAGAAAAGCCCAATTCATAGCCCTTCTGGGACCACACTGGCTTCTGAAATATATTTTCTTTTGAGATCTGAACCAAGGATGCAAGTCAGAATGACACGACTTTTGTGAAATCTGCATTTGCAAGGGACAGAAGGGAGAAATCTGTATAACCACAAAAAAAAAATAATTCAAATACCAAGGCAAGAATGCACAAGTAGAATTTGTTTTCAGTCCTTAATTTTTCAATGTGACCATGGTTTGTATTTTTTTTTTTCAGAGGGAGAGGACTTTTAAGGATAAGAAGGAATTCTGGATGATCAGAATAAGCAGGTCTCACATCAGAATAGTGGCACCAGTAGCTCTGGTCAGGTTGGTTTGCTCTCCTGTGCATTTTATTCAACGTGGAATGTTAATAACTAAAGAATAAAGGACTCCGAGGCTTGTAGTGAGTCAGCTCAGGCAAACCTCCCCTTTTAGATAAGGAAATTTTACCTGAGTAAGAGCTCAATATAGACTGTAAAATCTGGTCATGAAATCCTCAGCTAAGCCGATAAGGAAGCAAAATCCTTCAGACAGACAAGTAAAATAGGATTTCCAACCTCCATAGTTATTCACATCCTACTAATGAGCTCTGGCATCTGTGGCAGAATTGTTAAAGGAGTATTGATCTCCTGCAAAATTTGGTGTGTAATAGTGATTCACAAACACAGAGGGAATATTGAATCCTCCTCCCTTGTTATTTCCCAGTGGGCTGATCAGTTGGGGAATGCTGGAAATGCAGATGGCATTTCCATTTTTCCTCTTCATCCATCAAGTGGCTATTTGACAGTCCATCCCATCAGTGTGACAAGTTTGGGTTGTTTTTTCCCCCCTTTTCACAAATAATGTTATTGAATGTTGATTTTTGACACAGTCATACATTATAATGCAAAGGTTTATTGAAGGGAACTAGTTATAAACAGGCTCTTGCACCCAAGCGAAATGAAAACAATTTCTTTTTAGGTAGTTTTAAAAATAGCCAATGCTGTTAAACTTACTTGTATTTCAATGCACATTTTCCCCACCCTTTCAAACCTTGCTGCCTCCTCTACCGAGACTGTTACAACCTGTGTCTGCAGCCGGGACTGCGAAGCAGTTTTCCAAGAAGAGCCATGAGAGCACCAGCACCACCTCACCCAAGGGGAGCTAGATGTGGGCTTACCAGCTGATGGCATGTTCAGCCACTGCAGGGAGCAAGCCACAGGGTACCATTTCAGATCCAGCATTTCTCCCTGACCCATCAGGGTCATACCCTCCCGGGAGACTCCCCTTGGGCTGATATTACAACACATCTCAGAAGGAAAATGAGTTGTGTTGTCCTCAGGGGAAACCACTGCTGCCTTTTCTGGAGGACTGCTTGTGCCATTGCAATCTGGGGCAGGGAGGTGCAGCCAGTCAGCTTGTTTCACATGCCTGACCTCTTCAAATCCTTTGGAAAACCTGTCCAAATTCGGCCAAACGATAAGCATCTGTAAAAAAATTCCATCCCTGCACAATCCAGGGAGACTTCTGACTTTAGATCAGGGTTAGAGCAGTAAAAATGAAGCATGAGACCAAGTGCTGGAGAAGAAAACAAGACACTGAATAGCTGTTCATTAATCAAGTGTTGGGAACAGGGTGAGAGAGGGGTACAGCAGTAAAAAATATGCACGCAGCTCTTATAATTAAAGGTTCTTTCAGGATGCACATGTACAGAGGGAGGTGGGGGAGTGAAGTAATATTACACAAGCAACCTTAATTTACACATGCTTTACTTCTGGGGTGCTCAGCTTGGTAATTCTGTTGCTGCTCCATAAGCACAAGGGTGGGTTTTTTTTCGTTTTCTGTTGTATAGAGTGGTTTGCTGCCTTTCAGTTCCTTGTCCTTCTCCAGCTTTATAAGACGTGGAATATTTGTGACTGCCTTGTGCTGCGATGATGTGATCACAGAGCTCTTTTCAGCTCTGTGGAAGAAATGAAAGGTTGCGCTTACTGCGAGCAGTTGCTAAGAAAGAAAGAAACCCTATTTTAAGCTGTTCCACAGAAGCACATACTGGCTTGATTGGTTATTGATTCCAGTTTCATTATGGAGAAAGCACATTTTTAGCCACAAACATGTGCAACCACATGTTGAGCTGCAAGTGTGAAAACTGCATCAACTGTAAGGCTCTGCTGTGGGCTGTGCTGAGCCTGAGCATCCGAAAAGCTGAGGACCCACATTTCCCACTCTGGCAAATGGCACCATTCTCCTGAGGAAAGTTTTCTTGGCTCCTTCAGCTGTATTGAGCTTTGGATTCAATTCAGTTAGGAGCTGGTTGTGACTTGGATCTCACAGGCTGTCCCCTAGACTGGTAAATTAAACAAAGCCTCAGATTGCTTCGGACAGCGGAGCGTGACTGTCTATTCTGCAAAACTCTTGGACTGGTCCAGGGAGTGGTGGAGCCTGCATGAATTATCACCCTCCCGGACAGTGCCGAGACATGGGATAGTGAGAGTTTAGAGGATGCTACGGGCAACTTCTGTGCAGGATGTCTTTGGTGCATGGACATGTTCAGGGTACTAGGAAGCCATAGGTATACACAAATATATGCTGGTATATATATATATAAACGTGGGCAACCGTGCTTGCCAGAGATATGTAGCTAGGTAATGCCTTGCAAATCTGTTTGGATTTCAGTACTGTATGTGGAGGAGCAAACTCATGCCTCTCACCTCAGAATGCACGGAAAGAAAAGATGCGGATGCACAGTTTTCATTCTGCTTTTACCCCAGCTAAGCCAAAATGGAGGTTTTGTGGCAATTCACCATCAGCCAAGGGCAGTAGAAACAGGGGCAAGGAACAGGAACGCCTGCAGACACTGGGCTTTTGGGAAACCCTTCCTTCAGAGCTGTGCCAGTTCAGTCGTTAGTTGAGAATAAATAACAATAAAGCGACTCGCTGAATCAAGGTTTGCAGGAACAGAGGACAGGGTCAGGCACATTTAAAAAGGATAGTTTTTCCCCTGAAGAAAGGCAGAGTCTGTGAAAATGAATCAAGGGCAAGACTTGGAAACTGTTAGCTATTTCCTGAAGGCTTTTCCCATTCCTTCTCATGCAAGTCAATGTGTACTTTGCCTGGATGAGAATGGGTATTTCTTTTTTCAGAAATGCTGGAGATATCTTATTTTCCCTTTGTGGGAAGGTTCCAGACCCTGTAAACTTCCTCCATTTCTTGGCCTGAAAGAAATGAAATGTGGTCACTTGTGTGGGCTGCAAAAACCATCTGCTTGGGCCTATTTTCAGAGGAGGCTTGAAGCACACATCCCATGACAGCGAGAGAAGAGGGAGTCCTCTCAGTGTCTGTTGGCACTGGGCAGCTATTGAAACAGTTGTTTCTGAAATTCCTCCTCACTTGTGTTGCTAATTGTATTTTAGGGACAGCGAGCGCAGGTCCTCAACACCTGTGCATGTGCAGTACATCCATCTGTCTGTCCAGAGCAGCTGGGTACCTCGAACAGTCCTGTTGGTGTTGGCTGAGCCATGTTGCAATCTCCTTTCTGCCTGATTTGAAGTAGGAATTGTAGACTTCAGTCTATGCTGACCAGTGGATGGAGACTATTGTCCATCCAAATTCTGATAATCCATTTTTTGCCATCAGGATTGTGGTCAAAGCCTGTAATGAGAATTGTCTGGGCTGCAGACCCAGGTTTTCCTTCTACCACTGGCAGGAAAAAGGGCAGGTTATTGCTAGAAATTTGCTCTATATAGGATTGGGATAAGGCCAAAGTGCACATCTGGATTCATATTTCCCGAGTTTAAACCAGCCCGTTTCTCATTCCTGTTTCCCCAAATATTTGATCAGTCAATCAATATTCCTCGTTAGTCCAATGAATTTTTAATCATGTATATAAAGCCAAACAGCTCCAACAAGAGAAATTTGGAGCCATTCTCCCCTACCACAGCATGCAGCTGTGTAATGACTGATGGAGACTTCAGAGCCATGTCAAACCTCTGCTCTGACTCAGCACAAAGATTTGAACCTGGGCTTCCCTGACACCTGCCTTGTAGGGTCCCAAGCAAAAGGAGATCCTTCCTTGGTCTTGCCTTGGGGTTTCAGTCCCACCAGCTGGAGTTTGGCTGTTTTTGATAGCCTTATCTACATTTCTGAGTCAGGACCTGAACCTGGACTCCCAGGTCATGGGTTAATTTGGAGGTCCATTGTTTGGGCTATTCTCCTGGACAGCAGGTTGTACTTGAGATGGTTGGAGGAACTAAAGCATACCTGGGAGTTGAGCAGTATCACTGAGGTTCAGGTCCTCTGCTACTTCCTAGCTCTAAGAATGTACCCAGGCTGCCCAGCTCCCCCCAGGTCTTGTATGGGGGGAGTTTGGTTTTTTGGCTGAGGACTGAGAACTTGCTAGGCAGCAGTGGGATGAGAAAGTGCAGGGCACTGCAAAGCTTGGATGGTTTCGATGGCCTGTTCCTTGGTGCCTGACATTGATACCATCTTTGTTAATACTCCACTCAAAGGCATTTGAGTTTTAGGGTCCTTTCGTCCTTGAAGAGGCAAGGGGAGATACGTTCTATCAGAACATTTAGTACTGAGCTGGAATACTTGCTTGCACCATGCTAGTCACCATAAACAACAGAATTTGGCCCTTCATTTTTCTTTTGAATGTACCATAACTTTGGTTTCTGGTGGTGCTTCTTTTTGATACATTTCAGGCGGGAAGCGGGGGGGGGGGGGGCGGGGGCAAAATGGGGAGAATAGGATCAGACTTAGAGTCTCATGTTTCTCACCACTTCTCTAGCAGAAAATATGTTTCCAAAAGCAAGCCAGGACCACATCAAAATCATATCATCCCATGTCCATTTCTGCTTAAAGAGGCATCTTCTTGTATATCAGTTAGCATATACACTTACTTGGTTATCATGTTACTAACCAGTCAACCACAAAAATATAGCTGACATTTAAATGGTGCAGGAGGAAAGATAGGCAGGTTAGCCAGGCTGGAGACAGGGCCAGTAGTTCCATGGTGTAATAAGAAGCCTTTCAAATAAACACCGTATGCATTAATTGAGGCTGAACTGGAAGATACGGTTTTTGCTAAGGTTAATAACAAGTGACAGCTTGACCTATTCTTGCAGCTTACCAAACCAGCATCAGTCCCAGGCTCCACTTGTCTCTCCTCTCTTTAAATGCCTGTGCTGGATTTAGCCTCTGCACAGGGTTGGGAAGTCCCACTGTTTGCCCCCAGCCTTGGATGCCATGGCTGGCTGTACCCAGGCACACATCAGAGACCTCACCTCCTGGTGTTCACTCCCCAGGGTCCCTTGCCCCTGCTGTTGGAAGCACAGGGTGAAGGTTGATGGTGGTGCTGTGTGACGGGGTGTATGGAGGTTTGTCATGTGGATATTATAGCTTATTGAGTCCGTTTACCAGCTGCTTCTGCAACCCAGAGTTAGACTCTGTCTACAGGGGTCCATTAGGAGAATTTTCATACCATATTTATTCCTGGGGAAAAGACATCAAAACAACATGACTCCAAATGGAGTAACAAACCTGAAAACTGTAAATTATCGCAGGGAAAGGGGACTTTCTGCCCAGTGCCTGCCTGGTAACGATGCTTTCTTGCTCTTCTGTTTATTTTAACGTAATGTTTCTGTGCAGGTAGCATAAGGCCATGGGCAAAAGCATCTCACAAGTACCCATTGATTCCAGATGTGTCAGGTCACTGTGGATTTCACAGTTGTTATCAGAGACTGTTATCACCTTACAGCTTAATAAGACATCAGCAAGAGCAGCTTGAAGTCTCAGGTGATGTGTGTTTGCAATATATTTTTAAGGCCACATCTTGAGCTGTGGGAAAGAGTTGAAGGCATACACAAACCCTGCCAGGTGGAACCTGAAAAGTGATCTTTACAGCATCTGTCTCTG
>VXBW01004678.1:280000-357691 GCA_013400375.1 Thinocorus orbignyianus
GGGGTTTGCTTTTTTTTGGGGGGGAGGGTGGGGTGTTGGGAGGGGGTTAATGTACAAGAGGAAGAATTTTAATGATTCCCAACAGACCACCCACTTAGCTATTAGCAATAGGCGAGCTACAGTGTATGCATCCTGGTAGAGTTGAGTTTGGAGTAGAGATGTGAAATATAAGCTTGGAGCTTTCAGAAATGATTTGTGGAAGGCACTCCATGAAATACCACGAGTGAGATATCTCAGAAGAAAACCCAGGCTGAGAAATTGCTTCAAAATAGCAGCTGAGGGAAAGATACCTTTTCTTTGGGCATTGCCACTTAAACCAGAAGGAAAGCTAGATGAAAGAGCATTCAGGAGGATAATGTGCTCTGTGAGCAACAGGGGAATAGACAGGACAATGGCATAAAGGGAAGATACTGAGGACAGGACCTGTCTCAGCTAACACTTACTCATCTGGGCTCTCTTTGTGGTCAGCAGAGCACGGCACTTTGACGATGTGATTCATCTGACCTATTTTGGGCGCAAACATACTGAAGATGAGGTAAATTATCCTTTATACAGGCCTGTTTCTTCCTACTGATTCCGAGGGGAGCTTCAGATATGTAGCACAAGTACAGACATCTGTATTTTGGATGCATCAAGGGAAGCGACACAAGGCCTCCTTTGCACATGGAGAGGGATTGTGAGAGAGGGCACGCATGGCTGCATGGCATCCTCCAAATCTGGGACAGCATCCAGCCGCCATCCGCTCCTGTCTTCAGGAGCGACAAGGAACCAGAAAGACAGAGGATAGAAACCAAGAAAGGAAGAGCAGGGAAAGAGGGCAGGGAGCTTCGGTTCAGGCATATAATGTTTCAGCTCTCCCCAAGAGCTGTTGTAAGTGACACGGGAGGTGTAGGCTGAGAAGAGTAACACAAGAAAACAGAAATGGAAAAATGCATTTTAAAAGTTTCTCTAAGAAACGAGCTTCTTGAACAACCAACATTATTGTAGCTATCAACTGAAAAAAGAATAGTGACATTTTCTCATTACTTTTTTTTTTCTTTTTCTGAAATTGCATTCCAAAACTTTTATGGATAATCTTAAACTTGCTGAAATGTATATTTTGCACTGAAAATCAGGTTTTGCATGGGCAAAAAAAAAAAAAAAGCTTTTGTGATGACTGCAGCACAAATTTCTGTGAATGGTTCTTTAAACTGCATTGCCAGAAATGTCATGAATCCGCTCAGAACTCCTAGGAAGGGAAGTGGTTTGAAATTCCTAACACTGTTCTTTCAGCCAGAATAGCCATTTTGGGTGTATTTTACATGAAGCATGGCTTCAGGGCTTGATATGTCTTCATTCTGGGCCCTGTATTGTGCCAAGGAAATTCTCAGTGTTTAACAAATAATAATAGAAATAAGCTGTGTAAGCATATGTGAATCTTCACTTTAGAATTTTACGTGTAGAAAAATGATCTCATAGGCACATAGGAAATAGAGCAGATGGTAAAATGTGTGTTGGACTAAGCTCAGGCTGGAGACGAAGTCTCCTAGACAATAAAATCGCAAGTGCTGGACAGTCCCCTCCAGCCATGCACATGAAGTATGCCTTATGAGCCGAGATAGAGGAGCACGGATCAAAACAGATTAAGAGACCACGTTTGATCTGCTGTTTTCTCCTGTTACTGTAAGTTGCAGTGCTATGGTCTGCCATTCCCTACATGGACATTCAAAGACGTTTGCACTGGGACAGCCCTCGGCTGGGTTACTGGGAGATGGGTACCCAGCTGCATTATTTCAGTTCTCAACATGTGCAGTTCCATCCATTTCAGAGGTGTTTCGTCTGCAGGGAAACTGCAAATGAAGGCTTTTCTGGATAAAGTCTTGTAGCTTAACCCTGCTGCTTTTCTCCTCCAGAGAACCTCATTGATGGTGATGGATGAATCCTAGCCCATATTCCTCTTTCAACGCATGGGCTTCTCTTAGCGACTAGGGCCAAGCTGCAGTCCTGCACAACAGTAAGGTAAGTTGGGAAGGTCAGGAATAACCATGAACTACCTCAACTCAAAACTGCTCCTAGAAGAGAGGAAAATGAGAAATGGAGTCATGCCAGACTGCAAGGAAGTTTTGGTATGTATACCAGCAAAGCAGAGACTAGTGGAGCATTATAAAAGCAAAGCACAAGCACAAGCCCTATTCACAACATATTAACTCACCGGAAAGCTTGTAGGTAAATAAAATCTGCACATCCCAGTTCTGTTGAAAGGCATAAGCTGAGCTGAATGATTCCTTCAATGATATCATTGTAAAATATTATGAGTGCAGGTCAGGCCAGTTAGTAGCCTTTGATTGATGTGCTGTATTAGATTCATGACTGCCTCAGGAAAAAATTATCTTCTGCTGTCATGTCAGCTTTTATTTTCCTTTCTCTTTGCTACAGGATGCCTGATGGGCTATTCTGGAGTGTTAAATACAAGTCATCACAGTGCTTTAGTAGATATGCTTCTCTACATTAGGCAGATCATGTGCTTTGAAAACCAAACAGACTCATGTCTATTCACTGGCAGCCTCCATTTGTATCATTTGCAGTGGTGCAGCTAGCTAGGACTACATGGCAGAATTTAATAAGAAAAATGCTAGAAAAAGTCTATTTCACTTAAAAGAAACCTTTTCCACTTCTTTTTTTTTACTGCAGGTAATAGTATTTCTTCTGTAGCAGTGATAACACAAAGTAATTATAGCGCAGGAAAGACCATTTGAAAATGGAAGAACTGGCAATGAAAATTTTGTATTGGGATGTTCAAATATCAGTGCTGAGATACACTGAAGTAACAGTCTAAGGTTTGGGTCATTTGGGGTTCTTTTTGGTGTTTTTAAGATGTTTACCCAGTAGTAGACTAATTTGTTAGTTTAAAGCACAGAGCCCTGGAAGAAAGGTTCTAGATCCTGTCTCTTCCATTCACCCCAGTGCATATCTTGGGGAAATGTCTCTGCACCTCTCTTTTGTCAAAGATAAACCAGAAACAACCGTGTCTGCTTACATGATAGAGTTGTTCAGACCACATTATTTATAACCCACACCCTGAGTTCTTGGAGGAGCACATCCCATCTCTTGTATTTAACTTACACCAGGATTTGAAATTGCAACCTGCTCTGAAGCAAGCTACCCAGAGGTTCTTAGTGGTGGAGGACAGTGGGAGGTAGCAGCAGAGGGAGGAGGTGGGAGATGCTGGCTTGAGAGGAAACTGTCTTGGTGATCTCTGTAACTTGACTTACTGATAGCTGGAAGGGGATTTTCCTAACAGAAAACCTGTGAGCTATATGAGGAGGGTAATACACTTGACCCTTGCCCTCTCCTAATCCTTCAAGGCATCATGACATTTCATTTCTCACCAGCTGCAAGGTGGCTTCTTGGGATTTTGCTCTGATTGCGATGCAAAGCTGGCGCTGCCCGGCTGGGGAGGAAGGCAAGGACCAGAACGGGGACGTCGGAGCAGGGCACACGAGTGGGGACATAGCAATCATATTTGGAGAGGGTGAGGGCTGGTGGCAGCGAGGAAAACAAACAGGGTGTGTTTGTGCGAGTGACCTTATTTATATCAGCACGCCGAGGAGGGACCAAATGTACTGCGGCAAAGGAAGTGAGTCCACACACACGGGAGCAGGGCCAGCGCGACATGGCTGGCACAAGCCCAGGCGCTCCTTTGCAGGGTGACAGCTCGAGGTTTTCAGGACAGCTGCCATCCTCAGGTTTTTTTGGAGCTCCCTGCATGGCAGACTGTCCTGGAATGGGCAGGGCAGTGATCAAGCGCTGGTGGGAACGGGAGTTCTGCCCTGGCACCCACCACCCCACCGGCAGGCACTAGCAGTGGGGAGGGACCCACAGCCCCCACAGCGCTGAATAGACCCCTGCAAGCAACTCATTCAAAGTCATAATATGTTAGTTCAACATTTGGCTGCTGAAAGGCTTATGGACCAACCCTGACGTTATTATTATTATTATTATTTTTAAAAAACTTTGTTATTCTCTGAATATCTTGGGTGGATAATTATCCAGTGTGTACTGTGTATTGCAGAATCCAGGAATATTTGCTTTGGCTTTTCTTCCTGGTTAGTTAGGGTGTGCGGTTGCTGGCCTGGATCTCATGGCATTGTTTCTGACTACGTAAATGAAATTTTTAAACAAGAGAATAAAGAATACAGACCAGAGAATAAGGCACATCCTGTGGCAGTTTCACACAGGCAATTTTTCTTGCTAAAATCCATGAGGGGTTCAGCGGTTGTGATTATTTACACATGTAGCTAATGGCTGTCTACAGATTGTTGATACAGCATAACAAGACACCTAATAACCAGAGCCGACTGAGTTTGGTGGATCTTTTGAATCATCCCTCTTCTTTGCGTGTTTGCCTTCCCTCTCCTCCTTTCTGTTTGAGTGTGGAGGCACTTCTAAGGAGGAGGAAGAAAACCTTCATTTGAAACCGCAGGAAACCAAAGGCTGGGTGTAACCAGGCTTCAAATCCAGACAAGAGTCAGTGTGTAACTTCATGCGTTACTGCTTTTGTCGTTCAAAAACACATCACATGGATGGGTGGCATTTTATCACGTACAGAGGACCGCTGTCACACGTGTGCACACACGTGCACACCCGTGAGTGCACACTCACTTTACACTGGAGCCAGTTCAGCTGTGGTGCCAGCAGCAGCCCAGATGTGAAGAAAGCTCAGCCTGAATGTTTCCTCAGGTCCCCAGATGGGTTTCACCCCCTGTGCCAACACCCACACTGCCACAGCTGAAATGGCCCCTGAGCTCCACATTATCTGCTAGTCATAAAAATTACTATATTCATCACAAAAGCGAAAGATTTTGCTTTTCCCAACTCTTTGCTTAAGGTCTTGTGGATATATCAACACAGGAAGGACTTCAAGGGATCAAAACTTCAGAATTAAATGCATGTCCATGCCCCAAATATAACTGTGATACTCAGACAGCTGCCATAATTAATGAATTAACAATCCATCACTTCTCATCTCACAAACAAATTGCTGACAAGTCTTCCTAATGATCTTTTAAGAGTAAAAGAGATCAAATATATGAATAACATTTTTTGAACACCTCTAGAAAGTAATCCTGGTGAAACACTGAAAACCACAAATTCCACTGACATGGGATTTTATTACTTGCTGGCACTTTTGTTCACTGACTTTGAAGGTCCAGACCTAAACTTGGGGATGTGATGGGGACTTGATGTGAGGGGACATGGATGGAGGTGGGGATGGGTGCTATTTCTAAATTGCCAAACTCACTGCTTGTGAGAGAGTGGAAAACCTTCACCTGACAGAGAGGTGTCCGTGGGGCTTGAAGGCAAGGTGCAGCTGTGCCTGCCATCCACATGCTGAGGGAACACTGACAGGAGCATATCTCTTGCTGTGATCCCATCTATTCTTGGGAAGCAATGCAAGCCAGCAGCAGTGATGCCTCCATGAGCCACCCCTCTGGCAGCGATGCTCCCTTTCCATCACTGCACCCCATTCCTGAGATTAAGGAGGACTGGTGCTGGTGTGAGCCCCCGCATATCGCAGGCTGCCAGCTGCTCGGAAACCACTGCTCTGAACTGGTTTCACAGTGGGTTGAAAATACATCCCCGGCCTCAGTGTAACCTCTAATCTTGATTAAAATGCTTCCAGGGCCAGGCAGCCCGGGCTGCATCCTTTGGTCAATTCTGGTAGTGGCTCTTGCACTCCCTAATCCCTGTTAATATCACTGCTTGTCAAAGAAGATTTGTGCCTTTCCTGGAAGACGGCCGCCTATTTTTTACCATCAGGAGGAGAAAGAGATGCCTCGTCAGCTGGTGCCGGGAACAGCAAGTGGCAGACAAGAAAGAAATCCTGTTTTCTGGGGAGAAGGCGCAGGAGGTGGGCAAGTGTCTGGCTCCAGCTATTAACTCTGGCTGCTAGCACCACTCCTGCCCTTTCAGGACACGACATAATCCTCTATTTTAACCATGCACAACCCCTGAACCTTTCATGGCAGTGTTCATGGCAGAGGCACAAACTTTTGTATCCCGGCCAAACTGCAGGACAGATTATGCGCTGTTGACCTATATTCCCCCTAAAGTCATTTTCAATTAGTGCAGTAGTTACTCCTCCTGCTTGCACCGTTCTGTTTCTCCCCGCCACAATGCTGAGCTTGGGACTCCAGAGTCCACGCTCTCTGGGGGGATTTTGCTGGCTCCTCTGAGCAGACAGAGAAACATCTCCCTAAAAATAAGCCCCTCATATTCTCATATTTCCTTGGAAAGCCTGTCCCCTTGCTCCGGGGAAGCATGAGACCTGCTCATGATGGTGGAGGGAGAAGTCTGGTTCCCAGCTCTTGCCTGATTCCCCTGGGGGCAGGAAACCAAAGCCGAGCCTGGAGAGGGGTTTTCATGGGACCATCTACCCAACTGGCACAGGCTGCTCACCATGACCTGCCAGGACCAAAGAAATTAAAGGTGGCTTCTGGCTGACAATGGGAAGGATTGGCAGAGGCAGGTGAGGAAGACCTACAAAGGGAAACAAGGGAAGGGATTGTGTGCAGGGAGAGCAGCTTTTGGGAAAGGTTGGGCACCCCCACCCCCTTCCAGCAATTGGGAGGAAAGAAGGAGACCTGATGCTTTGGAAAGGAATAGAGGGCATGACTTCCTTCATGAGCAGGCTCAGAAAAGGAGAAGAAGGTACCATCATGGGGTGGGAATGAGGACTCATCCTGGCCTCCACTAGTCACACACTGAGCGGTTTGGGATCACTAGCACACAGCTTGGTGTTGAATCTCTGTGAGAGACAGCCCTGGGAGTCCTGGTGGCCAACATGGGCAGAAACGATGTGTTAGGTTGTGGGTCACCAGCAGGCTGAGGGAGGTGATATTCCCCTTTCTCTCAGCCCTGGTGAGGAACAACTGGAGTACTGGGTCTAGTACTGGCCTCCCCAGTACAGGACAGACGTGCATACTGGAGTGAATCCAGCAAAGGGCCATGAAGATGACAGGGGATAGGAGCACCTTTGACATGAAGAGAGGCTGAGAGACCTGGGACTACTCCTCCTGGAGAAGGTTCAGGGGGCATTTGTCAATGAATATAAATACCCAATGGAGCTAATATACAAATTTTCCCTCCTAACATTCTGGCCTTCCCCTGATTGGTATGTCCTTGCATTTGATGGTTGGGGATTCTTTTGGCCTATGGATAGTTTTTTTTGTATGTTTAGCACACAGATTCAGATGCAAAGCACTCAGGTACAGGCCTGTCAATGTGTTGTGAAGGTGTGCGGAATCCCAATCTTCCTCTTCTACCTCCTGCTCCTGTTTGATTCCTCTTCTGATGTGAAATATGGAAGGTTGATGCATTAGTCAGTTATTCCTTCAGCAACTAGGGACATATTGCTTTTTTAATTAAGAGACATACATTGAGGTAATGCAATACCCCTTACTCATATCAGGGAATTGATCTGTATTATTAATTTATGCTTGACTTTGAAACAGTCCTGTACAAGTCCACAGCCATTATTCTAGCAAAGTTTTCCACACTATCTTCTTACTGTGAGCTTACAAACTTTCCTAATACCTGACCGACTCTCTTTTAATCTATGTAGTCCCTGTCATTACAGTAAGATGAAACGTATCTTAGAAGTATCTCTTTCTGTGGAATTCCTCTGGGCTTAAAAATCAAAAGGTTGTTTTTGATTGTAGTTGAAATAATGTGATTGAAAACGCAAAGCACTTCCTACCTGGGTGTTTCTTCATCCTTTATTTTCCTGCTTTCATTGCTAGGCTCAAAAGAATGAATATTGCCCAGGGGTTCACCCCTTTCTTTTCTCATATTTTCCTTCATTTTTGAAAAAGGTGGGGAGGAATTCTCCTCTACTTCCACCTTAGGTATTAGCCATTTCTCCTTTTCATGTGGAACTTACATGGATGACCTGAGGAGGAAACAACCTTTAGCTTTGAAAGGAGAATTTGAAAAGCAAAATTTAAGTTTTGATTACATAAAATTAAAACCTATTTTCAGTTCAAAAATTTCTCACTTATTCAAAATTAAAACTTTTCTAATAAACATTTGGAAAATGCCTCATTTTGTGGACAGGGAAATTTTTCAGCTGAATGTTTTTAACAGTCTTAATTGTATTTATTATCTTTCTGCATTTCTTGTAAATCAGTATTGTTGTTCAGAGGTAATTTTGAGTATTTCTGTCCTTTTCCATTTTTCCAAGAAACAGCACACTGCTGCAGGAAAGTTGGGGAACCTCTGTTCACAACATAGCAACATTTTGGTTCATACATATTCATGTACAAATTTGATAGAGGATCAGTGTACAAGGCAGATCAGGACTAAGGCATAGGTTGAGTTTGGGGGAGCCTAGGAGTGAATATAATCCACCTGTGAAGATCCCAGGTCAAGGCACCATTTCTTGTGCTGAAGCTGAAGTCTGAGGGGGCAGGGACTGACCTAGCTATGGATGAAGTAATCCTTTCTCCAAGCCCTACCGCTGGAACTGGAGCAGCACTGGGGATGCAGTGCTAGCTGGCTTGGAGGTCCTTGTGTCACCTGCCAGGAACAGCTCAGAGCTCTCTCCCTTCTGCCCCCAAACCTCACTCACTTTCCCACAACCAGCACGGCTGTTGTTCTCTGCCTGCCTCCTCCTCCTGCCCAATGGTATGTCCTTTCGGCAGCACAGCTTGCAGCTATCTCATGCTACATCCCTGCACACTCCTTTGGATCCTGTGTGCCATAGAAATGCCAAGAACAAATAATAGAATCATAGAACAGTTTGGGTTGAAAGGGATCTTTAAGGGTCATATAGTCCAACCTCTCCTGCAATGAGCCAGGACAGCTTCAACTAGATCAGGTTGATCAGAGCCCCCTCCAACCTGACCTTGAATGTTTCTAGGGATGAGGCATCTACCACCTCTCTGGATAACCTCTTTCAGTGTTTCACCACCTTAATTGTAAAACATTTTTTCCTTACATCTAGTCTAAATCTTCTCTCTTTTAGTTTAAAGCCATCACTCCTTGTTCTATTGCAACAGGCCTTGCTATAAAGTTTGTCCCCATCTTTCCTGTAGACCCCCTTTAAGTACTGAAAGGCCACAATAAAGTCGTAGAAGCATAGAATAGTTATACTTGGAAGGGGCATTAAAGATCATCTAGTTCCACCCTCACTGCCATGGGCAGCTTCCACTAGACCAGGCTACTCGAAGTCCCATCCAACCTGCCCTTGAACGCCCTCTGACTTCAGCATCACTTGTAGATTAAACCCCACCTCACTCACTTGTCCCTAGCTCGGAACTCAGAAGCAGGTTTGGCATGGCTTGTGCAGAAATTCCCCCCAGAAGGAATCCACCCCACCTAGAATTGTCCATAGAACCAACACCTCTATACAGCAACCACTGCCTCTAACCTATGGCTGTAAAAGCCTGTCGTCCCTCTGCAAGACCTGCAAAGAGGCAGCCTGACCAGGACCACATGAACAAGCAAACAGGGTTTGATACCAACTCATGCAGCCTACCCATGGCTGTTAAGAATTTAACTATTAACCTCTCCAAACAGAATACCTGCGAGACTAAGTGCACTACATTCACCTGAACAGGTCAAGGATCCTCAAATCTATGCCAGCACCAGCACCTTGCACGGGAGGAACATGCTCTGCTAATGAGTCAGAGCAAAGATCAGTGGCTGCATAGCTGTGAGGATGATAGTTCACACACCTTCTTGATAAGGTGCCACATGCTTTTCCTGGGTACCTTCCCTGGAAGGAGATGATTGACTGCTGGGTCAATGACATGTCATCTTGTCTTCTCCCATTTTTTTATTTTCCTTTCAAACAGAAAAATGTGTAGAGGCCTGCTGTCATGGTGCTATGAATGTGAGTAGGTTATTTTGGCTTTGGTGCTGTGTCACAGGCTTGTAGTGCCATTATCTGTCATTGAGCCAGGCTGGACTGCACTGGAGCTCATGGAAAGATCTCCAATGCCATTTAGTACCACCCAAGATGTTCCTAAGCTCCTGATAGGGTAGGTAGATGTGACCAGATCCAAGGGGTACCTGTACCTTTGGCTGCATCGAGCCCAGGTAAGTGCTGTCTTGCAGTGGTAGACCTTTGTCTCCGGGTGCTCTGCTTTTCCATGAATGGCAAATGGGAGAAAAAAAGCCACCAGATAACGCAGCACATGTCACAAGCCAGGGTCTTTGACCCAGATACTCATTCCTTACCACCCCGCCTGGTCACCCAAGGGCACGCTGAGACTGGTGCAGGTGTGGCTATGGCCCTGAGTGCAGCGCTCATTAACTCCAGCAGACATTACTCACCTAGGCACAGTGCCAGCGCACTAATGAGGTGATACGGCTGTTGGGGACGTGGCTTGTGCTTGGCTGGCTCAGGACTGCGGCACAGGGAGCAGATGTCTGCTGGCTGGTCCATGTGCTGATGGGTTCCCTGTGCAGAGCGTGAGAAGGAGTCAAGGCTATAGGCAAACTAGCAGGGAGGGGAAGCTGTTGAATGATCCTTCGATGGAATGCAGGTGGGATGTGTGTAGCTTGAGTATTGTTGCCCTGAAAAGGTGTGGACACTTACCACTGCTCAAGCAGATGCCTCTCTGCTGCTATGCCTGAGCCCAGGCTGCGATTCTCAGCTTGGTCAACTCAGGTGTCACCTCATTACTAGGGGCTTCTACCTGCAATGTGAAACACCCATCTCATGGCAGGAACTTGGTACTACATGCCTGGAGAGGGTCTCAGGAGATTTATGACATGGGGATCTCTTTCTCTCTCCTGCCACTAACTTCTTCGTTTGATGCAGGCATGTGGAGAGACACGCCCCCTGCAGCCCCTTGCGAAGCAGCAGCATGAGGGAGGCAGAGGATCGTACCAGGGCTCTGGCTGGTTGCATACCAGGGCGACTGGGCTTGCTGACATGGATGCCCTGGAGGGTGGAGTTTCCTGCTGGTCCAGAGGAATCACTGCTCAGTCAGTGCCAATTGCTGTGTGGTGCATCCTACAGCTCCAGGCAGGCTTCAAAATAACTGCACTGGCACTACTCTGCATTCCTGCCCTCGGCCCCAACTTCACCAGCAAGCCTCAAGCAGTTCAGATGCAAAGAGAGCTTTGGCCTGCAATGGAGTGAGGAGAAGGATGCTCTGGGTACCTCAGGAGGTGTGTGTGCCAAGCATTTTTGAGACAGCTGTGCTCTAACCCTTCTGCTCCAGTGTATAGACAGCTCAGCAAGGTGGCTTTCCCTTGAGTTTATACCCCAAATTCACGGCAGATCCTGCTGCAATCTCCATTAACTGGCTGAGAGAGTCTGGCCAGGATTATAAAAGGGGAGAAAAGGACCCCAGATGTCACTTGGTCTGTTCCCCTTGGCAAGGCAGGATTACATGTGCTAGTACATTTAGAGAGTCCTCCTTCTTGGGAATCACTTCTGTCACTATCCCTTTCCTGACTGTTGCCCATGCAACAGCTGAGAGGCAGTTAATATAATTAGCAAGACTTAATGGGGGACACTGCAGTTGGCCAGCATCACCAGTGGCCGCAGGGCAGTTGAGCCCTGTTCAGATCAGGGCAGAACCCACTCTATTATCAGCCAGCTGCCTTGAAAAGTGGCTGAGGTTTTATCCTTTGGTTTCAGGTTAAATACAAAAGCTGTGATTCAGCCTTGTATAGAGAGCTCAGCATTAAGCTCCCAGAAAAACTAGCCTGACTGGGATCTCCCCATGCAAGCAAAGCCCTGAGTGGTGCCATGGGAATGGGTGATCTGCAGACCACGATGAGAGAGTTTCTAAATAATCACTGGATTCTATTTGTACACATTGAATATTTTTATGCTTGGTAGTCTCGTGGGGTCTCTGGCATTAAATGTATGAATAAAACTGTGTACAAGACACACATCACCCTCACTCTCTCTTTCACCCTCCTTCCTTCTTCATTAAAAAGTGAGCTTTCTTTGCTCAGAGGTTTTGAATTTTGCCTTCTTGGTTTCACAATATGAGAAAAAATAACACCCTGCACAATGAAACCCAGAAACCTCGTGGCCTGAGGTCTTTGTCAGTGTGATGTGTGGACTTGAAAAATCATTTGGGATGGAGCCATTTCATTTGATGACTGGACTTGTGCCTTATTATTGGTACACAGGCATGCCAGCTAGTGGAGACACAGCTAAAACCACACTCCAGATGGAGGAAACCAGGTGAAACAGTGGGATCAGAGGTAGTACAAACCAAAAACTTTCTTCTTTTCACTTCTTCTTGCTAGGATTTTCTACAGGTTATTTTCCTAGAGGTACTGGTAGAGGACTTCAGCTCATGAGACAAGGCTGGAGAAAAGTGACTGCAGCTTGGCATCTCAACATACTTGTAATGTAGCTGGTATTTCTGTAATCTCTGACAGTAGTTTTTGTAACAATCGATAAACTTGTACTTTTTGTTAATCACTAATCTTTACTTGCAATGAAAAACAGATCAACCCCAGTATAAATACTGACTGCCTACATCAGAAGGTGATAAAGTACTCCACTTATTTGCTCTGTCCCCCTTTCCTGTAGCTCCTGTTTTAAATAGTAATAGGTCATCCCAGAAGCACATTTACTTCCTCATAATTTTTGGGCTCAAATATAGAATAGCCCAAATTATTTCAGTCTTAAAAGTTTTATAATTAACCAGTGGGACGCCATAGAAAAGCTTTGCAAAGTACAATGTACAGATAAATGGAATGACCATCCTTCAGTTTAAGCATGTGAATGTAGAGACCCAGCACTGCCACTCACAAGGCTGGTTTTTAATTTCCTCTCTATGTGCAGGCCGTAGGTACTTGCAGTAAGTAAGATTTCTTGTGCAAGCTCAGATGTTTCCCTGTAGGCAGGTATAACTGCATTGTACTAAGATGGTAGTTATCGGGATAAACTCCTAGGAGGGGACTCTGCTTGTCCTTAGCAAAGTGAGCGTCATCAGAGTCAGACAGAGAAATAAAAGACTTCTAATTAATAGCAGGAATTTATTCTACTTAGAGAAAATATCGAAACTATAGATCATGGCTTTATGATTTGGACTCCTCTGCATTTTATCTGAGTCTGATTTAGTCATTCAGGGCTCTTTGGTGATTTCAAGCTCTTTAAATAACTTTAAATATCCACTTTAAATAACTTTGGCTCTCTAGTTATCCTGGACATTATTCCTCTATGTAGATATCATCACAGTGGTCCTGGCCAGTGGAGACATCTGAGCTAAGACACCAGCAGCTAGAGAGACAAGAGCTTTCAGTTATTCCCCTTTGAGCTGGGTGGAAAGGCAAACCGCCTGGAGATACATCAAGGTGGCGAAACCTCCAAGCCCCTGGAGAAATCCAATTTCTTCAACTCACCGGTTGCTGAATGGGTGCAGAGAAAAAGCTTGTCACTGCAGGAAAGAGTGATGAGGTGTCCCTGAAACCCCGCCTGCACAGCACACAGCCAGATCCTGAGCCTGACCCAGACCTCCTCCTTCAGAGGTGGGCTTGGCAGAGACCCCTGGGTCTGTCTCCAGTGTATGGCTGAAGCTCTGTGGATGTTGCCACGCTACACAAATAAACGTGTGTATTTTCTGCATGTATATTTTATGTAGGTGCATCTGGAGTATGTGACACGCAAGAGACCGATCACATTATGAGTGTCTAATATTACCTTGGCTGTTATATTATGTAAGAAAGGCAGAGTGTCCTCACATTATTATTGTAATTAAAGAATATTGTGCTTTTAATTTGTACAGTTCCTTCCTCAGCATTGTTTGATATGAATAGATGATAAGAGACTGGTTATTGTGAGTTATTAATAACATATTATTTACTCACCATATGCCTAGAAGCCAGAACAGTAAGCAATTCTTCCTTATCCAAGGTGTCCCTCCCTGCACACACAACTAAATGGGTCATCTTTGGTCTCTGTTTGCTTCCCAAGGTCCCACTTAAATTTGGGCTTGCAGCTTACTGTTCCCTTCACCCCCATCCCCAGCTCCCTCTGTGTTTCAGGGAGTTTGGGATTCTGTAAAAAAGAAAAACATTTTGTCCTGCATTCTGCATTACCTCTTGCATTTGTATGGAGTGGATGCTCTGGTCTGTTTTTAATTTCCATGATTCTATAGTGTTTTTGAGTCCAAGGTGCTAAAAATAGATCTAAGTCATAATAGCCAGCTTCTTTTTCATTTCTCTCTTACAAAGTTATTTTCTGCTTTTATCGTTTAAGCCTAATGGATTTACATTATTAGGAGCTCTCCAGTATGTACAACTTGGTTATGAACAAGACGAGTGTCTCAGAAGTTTCCAGGAACATTTGTCTGAATAAAAACAAATAAAAGAGAGGCTTTTCTCTGGCTCTGGAGAAAGAGGACTGGTGCAGAACAGGGTGGCACATTCCCTCTCCCCTCCCTACTGCAAACCTGTTCATGCCCTCTGGGCAGGGTGAACCCATCTAGCACACTGCCTAGAAAAATGACACTCTGGAGAAAAATCAGCAGACAGCATGAAAAGCGCTGGCTCAGACATCTTGTGCTGGCAGACTCCTACCAAAATTAGTTCTGGATAAGCCAGTACATCTGTAGTCACACCAAACTATTCCTCTTTCTTCCTATTCCTAACACAGTCATGCCCAAAAAAATACAAGGCAGGAACATGTTTGGGGAAACTATTAAGGAGCACAGAGGGAAAGGAGTATTTATGTATCCAGACAAATATGGAGCCATTGGAGACAAATATGAAGTCATGTGTAATAAACAGCTTGGATTTATAAGGACCTAAAGCAAGCCAAACACAAGCGAAGGCTTTTTGGGACAGAACAGCCCAAACCAGCCAAGGAAAGGAATGTGGTGGATATAAAGGGCCAGGCCCACAAGAGCCACAAGGACCATTCAGCACAACTCCAGACCTATACCTGTGCTTTCCCAAGCCTAATTGACACCAGTGGCCCAGTAGCTGGTGAGGAGTGGGGTACTGGGGAGCCTTGGTCATGTCACTTCATCTTTGTGCAAGTATCTTTGCTCCTGCCTATGCAAAGGGGACATGCAGGAGACTTTTCTGTCACGAGAGGATCCCTTCTTGTTAAACTAGGTTGGGGTTAGGGTCTCTTTATGAGAGACCTTTATTAAGAGTCCAAGCGGTGTGTCTGAAGACCCACCACAAGGTATGGACGTTGATGGCTGACCTCTCCAGAAGAAATGGAAGTGGATCCTATATCAACAACTATGCTGAGCACTGTGAACTGCTCTTTAGTTGAAGAAATGCTTCATCCTTAGCTTGAATATTGAAATACTATATGAAAAGAGGCCGAGAAGCATAGCAACATGCCACAGAAGTCAGTGCTGGTTTGATTATTTGTTTTCAGGTGCCTCTCAAGGGCAACATATGAATGTTTTGGGGAAGGTGGGTCTTCAGTGCTGCCTGTTATAAGGTCATTCAGTCATTCACTTTGCATTACTCACAGTTCACCTGGGATCTTTTTTGGAAGGAACATGCTAGTTTCCTCTGAAAAAAAGCTTCAGGTATGGCTATGAAGATAGCTCACTTTAGGCCTTGCTCCCAGCAGGCACTATAGATGATACACCAAGCCTGGCTGCCCTACAAAGTCCCCCAACATCAAAGCAGCACTCTGTGCATCTTGAAAGACGGCTTTATGTCCATAAGCCATTCTCAACTGTGGCTGAGACAGACTGCAAGGAAGCCACTATTTGGCTTTCTTCTGGTTGCTGCTGGAAGCATCAGTTTTCATGGTGCTGTCCAGAAGACCATAAGGGAAATCTTCTGCTGCTGGAAATCACAGCAGCTTTATAGGTCTAGGTTGCTGCCAGCAGAACAGATGGCCCATAAGTGGTGCTCAGCTAACTGCTGTACCCATCCAGAAAGTGCATTGCGCAAGGCAGGACCAGGCTGGTCCCAGCTGTATCTTGGCAAAGGAAAAAAGCTATGTTCTCTGAGAAAGGGGCATGTGTTTACCTTGAGTGCACCAATGACTGTGTACCCCAGTGGGTGGGGAAATTCAAATATGACAAGTCCAATTAGGCTTAATTTTTCCTAGAAAGAAATGCCACAGCACTGTTGCACAGGGCTAAAAGCTTTGCTGCAAACTGGTGAAAAGGGATTCTCCTACATTGCTCCAGACTGCTCTGGAATCATTTAGTCCTGTCTCCTGCTTCTGAAGTTTGGTGCTGTTCCTATTATGGTAAAAATTAATGCTGAATTATTGGAGACTGATCATTTGAAATACATTAGGAACAAACAGTGCAGGGACTGAAAGTTAAGGAAAAAGAAAGACAGAAGGTGGGGTGAGAACATGGGCAAGAAACTAAAATGATATGATGTCCTACAGGTACATGAATTCATTGACAGGAGGCAGACAATGTCCTCCAGACCATGATCACTTCTACCTTGCCCAGTGCTCCAAACTCCAGCCTATGGAGCCTGCAGGTGCGAGCATACCCAAAGGGATGTCCCACACAGAGCAAGAACCAAGTGTTGTGTCCATCACAGATCTCCTGTGAGCCCCCTGCTCGGTCAGCATGGCCTTAAACCAGGCAGAGGCTGCTCTGGCTATGTGTGCACTAGTAAAATGAGAACAGTAAGTGTCCCACACTCATTCATATTACAAATTACGGACACAGTCTTTGAAACGGTTTTGGCCCAGTCCAGCTTGTACTCTGCCAGGCAGCACATCACCATGGCTAGCAGATGGCTAACCCTCTCCCAGTAGTGGTCTGAGCTTGAGAGAGCTCAGCCCGAGGAATACTTGAATTTGTCCTGTATCATCCCAGCCACTAAAACCTGACTGACAAAGCCCTAAATCAGCTCATCTGATTGATCTCAAGGCTCCTTTTGCCTGCTCCTCCTCCTGGCTAGTAATGCCTCTTCTGAGGCCAGCTCTGAATTATCTGCCAGAGGGAAGTTCTTAAAAAGCTTTATGCTGAAGTAGCCTGCCTTATGTTCTCTATTAGGCAGGCTTTATTCCTCCCATGGTCCAGTGTTACTCCAGCAGAAGTTGGATTAGACTTGTATTTCTTGGCTAAACAATGACTAAAGGAAGCATGATAACTATCTACAAGTATTTGATGGGTGTAAACTCCAGTGAGGAAGAGGAATTGTTTAGTGTGGTTAAAGGACTTTTATGGCCAAGAGCGATTAGATTAAATTGAACAAAGCAAAGCATAAACTGAATACCCTTCGTAATACCTAGCAGGCTGTAAGGGCAGCTCCCGAGGGATGTGGTAGAAACAGTGATGTCTGGGTCAGCTGAAACGTCACAGGGAGCAGAGCAGTGTTTACTTTATTGACCTCGGAGAGACATCCCATGAACAGCACGTCCATTCTCACCACCGTGCCCACACCCGTGCCGCCCTGCATCTACGTGAGCACACACACAGCCAAATAAGGAGGGAAGAAGAGTGTCAGGGTGGTTCCACTGCTGCCTGCACCTGATTTATCCCCTTCTTCTGATCCTGTAATACATTACCCTAACCAGTAAGTTTCCCTGCTGCTGACAGTAACTCTGGTCTTGGGACTGCTAAGGGAGAAGCTATCCTTACCCTTTCCATGGTAAGCCAGGAGTAAGCTTTCCTTAGTACTTCAGCAGGCTGGGGTTTGAGCCCCAGTTGTCTTAAATGTGCTACTGACCTTGGGTTATCACATACCTACAGGGATGTCATCAGCGTTCCCTTCAGGTTACACCTTTCTCAGCTGGCAGGATGGGATAATACAAGAAGGGAGTAAGCAGGAGTGCATGGTTCCTCTCAGAATATACTGGTGGCCCCTTATTCACCGCCGGGCAAAATGAGATCATTCCCCCACAGAGGAGAAAGCAGCATGTCATAATCCCAGCTACACCTGTGTAAACCCACTCGCCCTTTTTCTCTGAAACCCAAATACAGAGCACCCAATCCCATCTGACAGGAGTTTCTGATGGAGAACATGAGCTGACTTGGGCACTGAGAGCAAATGTCAGTGGCTCGAGCACTGCTGTGTCTTTCAAAATCCTGTGGCCTCTCTCGAGAATGAAATAAGGGGATGCGTGATGTTTGATGAGTCAGAATGCTTTCCCCTGGCATGCCTGTTTCCCTGCCTAGTTACACAGGCACAATAGCAAAGAGATTAGATAAGCCAGGTAAGGTTTGTTGTGGATGTCCTGGTCGTCTAGGAGACAAGAGCTTTATTTACCTGACATGACTTGTAGGTAAGGGTAAGACAAGTGTACCCTGTTTTTAAAGCAGCATATTGCTTCCAAATTGCAGGTTGTCTGTTCTGAAACAACACCACCTAATGAGTTATCTCCTCTTTTAATCGATGTGGTTGTTGGCATGTCATTAAATCCCACTTAGCACAAGTGTGAGAAGCCTGCTGCTAAAGGCTGCCAGCAGAAAAGCAAGGAGGACATACACGTCCTCCCATGGTGCTTTTAAAGAAGGCCCTGATCTGTTCATAAAAGGTCAGGAAGGCAGCGAGGAATTCAAAAGCCTTAAAAAATAGAGTCGATTGGAGTCTTCAGTAGTGCGTCATCTCAAGTTTTCTTCTCCCGAGGGAGTAATTCTTCAGATGTTTTGAGTGCCCCTTGCTGGTCTCTTTCTCTTCTGTTTTTCTGCAGGAGCAATTTGTCTACTTCTGCATTTAGTCTCTTTATAAGAACAGAGCTGACAGGCATCTGTGTATGTGGGAGAGTCTAACAGGGTTATCACTGCTTCCCCTACATGTCCACCACCCAAATGCTATCACTACCTGGCTAGGGGTGCACATTATAGACTACTCAACAGAGCAGGCATGACACTGTTGCAGAGTCCCCGCAGCACTGATGCATTATTCCTCCCACACCTGGCTAACTACAAATGGTTCAGATAATAACATATTTTCTGCTCTTTCTCTTGGGCACAGAATACTAATCTGGGTGGCTTTGTTAAAAATGGCATGCTTAAGGATGCCATTTTACATAAAACAGTTTTGGCCAAGAATTTTCTTCATATAAAAGGCTGGCAGGTGGCCATGCTTTTGATGATGTTTAGAAAAGATTAATTCTACTTCCCAGGTACTTGCTGTCTTTTCAGTTTCAAATAAAATCATGCACACACTAAATGGGTAGTGGAGAGGAAGAAAGAGGAACTGCATGGTCTCTGACACTTCACATGACCACACAGTTCATTTCTTGCAAGGCATTATCAGTGAGTGCTCCCAAAGCCCCCAGTGAATGCATGTTAAAACTCTCCTGCAAGAAGCTGCAACTCTTGTGTGGTCTAGGCTGGCCTGAAAACTAGGGGTGCTCAGTCCTGCATGAAAGTCCATTCTCCTGGGATTTTCAGCCTTGAGTTTGCAAACCCAAGACGTTTACAGCTGACAAACCAGGTTTGAAGAGCAGTTGAAGGCTACCCTGAGCAACTCTAAGCTCTGACTCTATTGGGGGAGGCCCAACTGTACTTCACAACCCAATGAAGCTTTCATAGGTGTCTTCAACAACAGCACTCAATCTAAAATGCATGTTCCCATGCCCTCTTTCATCTGTGTTGGTGGGTACAACCCTAGAAATCCGACATATTAACGCATGAATTCTGGTAGAGTCAGATATCAGGAGCAGACAACTATAGGTTGTTCAGAGTCTTGCTGTGTACAATATGGCCCTTAGATATTACAGCTGGTGTCCACAATATTGGCAGCAGCTTCACAGATATATCTGATCATGATTTTTCAAAAGCATTCATTCAGTTGCTTCATGCATCAACTTTTCCTCAGACCAACCCTCAGAGGAGTGTGTTCTCTTTTCCTTGTTGTTGTGTGCTCCAGCAGAAGACCCATACGCAGCCAAAGTGGTGATTTCGCTAGGCTGAAAGACTCAACAGGTGCTTTTAGCATTTAATTAGACTTTCATTTCAAGAATACATCACTTATAAGGTATCTCTGAGGGCATGCCTACCAGAATTGCCACTTGGCCATTTCCCAGTTACGGACCACACCTTATAGTGGTCATTTGTAATGACCTTTCTGAGCAGATTTGAGCTTGTCCTGCCTGAGTAAGCCTAAGAAGTGCAGTGGAAGGAGTGTGGTGAGGGAATCCCCCATTTCTGCAGTATGGCCACGCTCTTCTGATGTCAGGACAGTTAATAAACTTAGCCACAGGCCAGGATTTACGAGTTCAAGTAATGTCATGGAGTTGCAGAAATACTTTCCATCCAGACCCAAACTGGTGATGCTGGTTGCCTCTGGTCTGTGCCCCATGGGCCACCCAACTCAGATGTCTGCACAGAGCTCCATCCTGTGAGGTGGACATGGTGTATGCCAGAGTTTTAATTACTGAGTCCACCTTGCAGTCCTCAAGGGAGGAAAGTACCGTGTCCCCCTTTTAGAGGAGAGAAGAGTATTGGGTTCAAAAATGTCCTGTGGTGCGTCCACAAAATCTTAGGCAGCATGCCAGCACCTAAGTCCAACCAATTCTCCTCCTTGCTTTAAACACTATTTACTTGGTTTACCTAATCATGCAACCCCTATGAGTTGTCCCTGGCACTCCTCTTTTCCCAGGGCAGGGACTCCCCTGCTATCTCACAAACACTCCCTGGTTTGGCCGCAGACTCTCTGGGAACCTTGCCTTCTCACCCAGAGGGCAATTAGCACGTCAGGAAGGCATCAGCCCCAAGTTCCTCCTGCGGTACTTAGGGCTGGAGAGATGCTGCTGAGATGGTGAGGTGACCAAAACCAGGTTGCCTCCCTATGGGTTGAAGAACTCATCCCTCACCTCGTTTGTAGGACACAGGCAGGCAATGAGGTACCTCTTCTTTCTGACTGATGGAGGCTACACAGCGCCCAATATCATGCATCCTGTTCTTTGGCTTTCCCCTTCCCTGCACCAGCAAATGTAAGCACTCACACAGCACAGTGACTACCTCGTCACTGTTTTTCCTTACGTGGTGCTTTGACAAAGGGGTGCCTCAGTACAAGAGGGACATCTGCAAACTGGAGAAGATTCAGAGAAACTCGGTAATAAAAAGCACAATGATCTTGGAAACATCTGTAAGGCAGCAATTTAGAGCCCGGCTATTAGCGTGCTGGGGCAGGCCTCATGTGAAATAAAAAGAAATTAACTTGCTAAATATCTCTAAAGCAGGCATGTAAAAAGTATTATTGTCTGTATGCAGATAGCTTGTATAAACAGCTTTTTCCACTTGGGGTTACGTTTCTGTATCTATGTATTATTTTTAAGAAGGCGGCAGAGTGTAAGGAGTGAATATGTTCCAAATGTGTCTGAACCCTGACCAGGCAAAAGCTGTGATTTTAGCTCACTTCAGGGAGAGGAGAACAAACCCATGCCTTTTGTTTATTCTCCTCGAGTTCTTTGCAACAATCACACTTTTCACTGGAAGTGACTCACCTGGCAAAGAAGGTAAATAATCCAGAAGAACCACTGAACAAAAACATAGTGCTGGAAACTATCCCCTGAATTTAAAACTCATAATCCTTCTGAAACTGTAATCATATTCAGACCCTTCAGGCCTTCCTAATTACTGAGAGGAAGAACTATCATTCTTTTCTAAATGTGGTGTCAGCATTTGTTACGAACAACCAGCACAAAATTATCCGCAAACCTTCTCATGACCTATAAACCTGCAATTTGATATGCCTCACCCAATTTTTATTCTGTATCAAGTGAATTTTTTTTTTATAGAGTTTTTATAGTAGAGACTCTTTAATCTACCAGGCAACATGTAACAAGATCCCATGGCTGGAGGCTGAAGCTAGCTTGCTATGTTTCAGCTAGCAATAAGGTCCGTATCTTAACAGTGATTAATTAAGCATTGAAATAATTCCTGAGGGGATATGATGAATTTGCCACTTCTTGAAGTCTCTGAACTTTGTCTTTCCAAACCTCACGCTGTACCTGAAATACAAAGTTTGGTCTTGGTACAGGAATAAGAGGGAGGGGCAGTGTTACGGTATTTCCTAATTTCAATGAGAAGACATTTTCCACATCGAAACTCCAGTTTTTTCTTTCTTTCTTTTTAATGCACTTAATGAAATTCATTCCTTCTTCCAGTGTCAACCAGTCTACTTCAGTGGAAATCATGAGGCCTCCGCCAACTTATACCAGTAAATGAAGCCAAACTTTAAAAAATACGTATCAACTGAACTTGCAGATGCCTACTGGGCAGCAGAGTAGCATTTTCAGTCACACTGCCGCCTGTTCCTAATTTTTAGCAATTGCTCTCTTTCACTGTCAATCCTTCCATCTCAGAAACAATACATTGCTATTGAAGTATTTAATGAGTCACTTGTAAATAACTCACAGGAAAAACAAGGCATTTATCTCATGCTGCAGAGCTGTATTTTAAAAATAACAACTTTTAAGAAAACCCAACAACTCAAAAAAACCCCAAATGTTTTCCCCTTCCTATTCCACAGAAGACTTTCTCTCTCTCTCTCTCCCTTTCCCTTTTCATTTCTCATCCACTCTTCACCCGTGGGGTTATGCCGAGGTGGCTGTGAGGACGCCCAGGCTGAGACACTCTGTTTGCATTCTTCACTCAATTTGGGTTGGCTCCTCTCGCCTGTGTGGGCTTGGCAATGTGAAAAAGTGACCTTGTGGCAAACTTGGGTGTGACCTTCTAAGACAGCAACAGCTCCCAGCATGACTCCCGGGACTCCTACTCTGAGTCCATGGAAAATGTGAGGCAGCTTATCCTACGTCTACCGGCAAACTGTTTTGTTTATCTTAGGGTAGGAGCACACGTCTGCAGAGTTATTGCAGCGCAGCTAATGCATGGCGTTGCCACATCCTGGCTTTCCAGAAGCTTGTGCTCCATGCCTTCCCGCTTTGCTGATGATGTTATGCTGGAGCCAAATCCTCGCCGTGGTGCTTCTACTGCTGCAGGACCGCAGCCATACTATGCATTTTGGTCACTGCTGTGGCTTCCTGACTCTCTCTCTGCCTGCTCCTTCAGCTCTGAAGAGCCTGGAGCTGCTTTTCAAAATTTCACCAGAACCTGACACTGTGATGCTACTCAAAACACCTAAGCAGTTATAAGAGGGTAACTGTTGGGTGCTTGCACCTTGAGCACAGCTATTGGAAGACTCTAGGTGTGTGTATTCAAATGTTTCAGTTTCAGGATCTGTTTTCCTGAGTCAGAGATTCTTGCAAAAATGTCCTGACACACCAAAAATAATTTCAGAGCCTGCGGCGCCGAACGTGAGCCAGGCACAGCTCATGGAGCATCGCTCTACATTACCCTGGGTGCTCTTCTGAACTGGGAGATACTCCTATTACCTGGCTCTGTCTGTGCAGGGAGCGGACCCATAAAAGCACAAAGCATCAGTCCTCGCTGCCAGTTAAATGTGAACTTGATCCTGCTTGCACAACTGGACTCACCCTCTTTTTATACCGCCAAGCCCCAAGCCACCCCAGCCTGGGCTCCACAGCTCTGCAGTGGTGGCATCAGGCTTTTTGGCAGGCCCTTCATGGGTCAGGTGAGGCTGGCCTTTGAGGGCACAGAGACCTCCCAAGCCTGGAAAGTAACTTTGAGGGTGGGGGAGACAGACATATATATTTCTGACAAGTCAAGATGTTGAGGACCTTTCATGTCATGCCATTTTTGGACTAGTAACCCCAGTGGTCTGGTTTCATCAGTAATCAGAGAGAAACTTTACTTTTCTTCTGCTATGCAAAGTGTTAAATGGTATACACATGCATTTACCCTACTAGAGCACAAGTAGCTATTTTTGGGGTGTTTTGTTTCATTCTCTGGTGCTCCTGGCAGCCTGAGGTTGGCATGCAGGTGCCAGAGTGGGCCTGCACACACTGGTATGCCATAAAACCAGTTGTTTTGACCTGCTCCTTCCCACTCTCTAACCCACCCATGTATACTGCTTCGCTCCTCATCGGAGCAGAGCAACGGAGATGAGGCAGCTGTCAAATACACCTGCCCTTCATCTGCAGCCCTGGGCAATTATATGCTTTGAACCTGGCAATATAGAGTAGTTAATGCTGTAATACAAATACATTTCTTTCCTCTACCCGCGGCTCTGGATCAATCATCAGCTTGAAACAGCAGGAGGGAAATGAAGTAGTAACATAGGGGGAAAGAAATAAGAGTTGAGGGTATAATCAGCCAACTAAACACCATAAGGACATACTGTCCCACTCAGTGGGCCTACAGCTGCATTGGGCCGTGATCAAATCTATTAATAGGCCGTGCAGAGTTCTTCACAGTCCTAAGAGCAGTGTTGCTCAAACTTTTGAGCTCTTGTTCCTTCTCTGTAACTTCAGTAACTCCCTTGTGGTGCTTAGTTACAGTAGCTGACTCCTCAGAAAGGATGAAAAGTCTGACTCCAATCTCTTCAGACTATAACACAGAAATCCTGCTCTTCATTTCTTGCCCAGACTAGAAGAAAGAAATAATGTTGAGACCACAAACTCAGCCATAACATGGGCAGGAGGCTGCCTGTAGAGTATCTGTCTTGATCCAGGCTTAATGATGAACATGAGGGGCAAGGGTTGAGGTGGAAGGGGCACAGTCTGGTTTGTGGTTGCTGTGGAAAAGGACCTGCTGCATCCCAGGTCCAGGGGACCAGGCTGTGGCATGCTTGTAGTCTGACCAAGAGTGTCCTGTACCCTGCGGATGGCCATGCTCACTGTATAAAGCCAGAAATCCACAGGCATCTTGGGATCGTACGTCTTCTGCAAAGGAGCACGCACATCTACGTGAGAAACCCTCCCCTTAGTCCCTGTATATAACTCTGCAGTGACAGGCAAGCACATCCAAACTGTGAGTTACCTCATTCTGAAGACATTTAAAATTAAGGAAGATGATTTCTATCTCTCCTCCAAAAGATGGGAGAAAAGAGAACAGGAGAACAGGGAAGATCAGATGTTTAATAGCCTCAGAGAAGGTAACTTCATATATCAGGCCACTGGGGACCGGTTACTCTGTGAAGAGAATCTGTAACCCCCTTGGGCTGCTCCAGTCCCTTTCCCCTTCTAAAGACTGGTCTGCAGCTGGAGTCAAAACCAAGTGCTGCAGCTCTATGATTAATTCTTGTCTTCCTTGTGACCAAGGAAGCGACTTGAGGTCCCTGGGGGGCAGTGGATGCTTTCTGCAGTACATGACCCTAGAGAGTTGGAGTCTGGTGAATGTCTGCAGCAGTGCCTGAAACTCAGGGTGAAACCGTGCTTGGTGGGAAAGAGCAGCAGCTCTGCGGGAGAGAAGTGCTCGAGGGAGAGGGTGTACCCAGAGGAGAGCAGAGGAAGCATGTGTGAGGCAGCAGCTGCAGAAACAGGGAGGAGGGAGGTGGTAAGCACTTGGGAACCAACCCTGGAAAAGAGGAAGAGCAAAATGCAGTGGTGGAAGGAGAGGTGAAATGAGGGCTGGGAATGGAAACAGTCTGGGAACAGTCCTGTGTGGGGACAAGGGCACTCTGCCTTGCAGTGTCAGAGTGGTTCAACCACTGCAGGTTGGGAAAGCCTGGGTACAGCCACCAGAGCTTGGTGGGGCACGTCTCCGATGCAGAGCCTAAGTCACCATGGGCTTGGCTGTGTTAATTGTATTTATTTAACTGAATTACCTAAGCCAGGAGCAGAGTCACGCTGGACGAGCATTGGTAAACCTTTCACACATTGCAAGGTCTCCTCTCAGCCCACCGGCAGCAGCAGGGCGGGCTGGTTGGGGCACGCACACCGCAGGCTTGTGAGCCTTGCCAGAGGCTCTTTTACCATTCAATGGAGCAATGGTGGGAGCAGCCCACCAACAATGACTCAGCCCACTGAAGAGTAGAGCCACCTTCCCAAGGACCACATTCCCCTGCTCTGATTATAGGAAGAGCTGAAAGCAAAGCCAGCCTTTAATGTAGGGATCGTAGCCAAAAAGCTCAAAGTTAGAGAGGATGGATTTGGATATCCATGTAGATAGAGGATATATATGGAAAAGTTGGTGGTGTAAAGCAGAGTAAAAGGAGGTGAGTCATCTCAAAGAACACCAGAGCTGACTGTATGGTGTTCTGCACAATAAGCACCACTTCTTGCGTAATCAGAATGCACACGAGGCGGGAACTGGTGTGCTGGCCACAGCTCCTTGTATTGCACGTTTCAGTTCAGCTGCCTGGAACAAGTAGCTTTTGGAATTAGCTTCAAGATAATGCTGGTGTGAAGCACTGAATGACAAAATATTGCTGGAAAATTATCAAGCTGTTAAACAACCACTGAGAAGCACATGTTAAAAATTCCTTTGGTGCATTAATTCTACATTACAATTCAGAGACAAGCAAATTTTCCAGGAACCAAAATAAACCAGAGTCCAGAGTCTTATTCATAAGCAATACTTAATATTTGCATACTATTCACCACCTTCTTAGTTGGTAAAAAGCTGGATCATTTCTGTTTCCAGGACTAGACATACTGTTTTGGCACACTGCTGAGTTTTTATGGTAAATCCAACACAGGTATGCGCTTGTCATTTTGGACTGTGAAACTCTTTCTGAAGGCAGCAACAAGGCTGTCTACAACCAAGTCAAGATGGGATTTCAAGGGAAGATTTTTGTTCTCTCCTCTCCTTGCAGCTGATAGTAGTATTCATAGAATCATAGACTGGTTAGAGTTGGAAGGGACCTTCAAGATCATCAAGTTCCAACCACCCTGCTGTGGGCAAGGACACCTCCCACTAGAGCAGGTTGCTCAAAGCCCCATCCAGCCTGGCCTTGAACACTTCCAGGGATGGGGCTTCCACAACTTCTCTGGGCAACATGTTCCAGTGCTTCACCACCCTCACAGGAATTTCTTCCTAATATCTAATCTAAATCTCCTATCTTCCAATTTAAATCCATTACCCCTTGTCCTTTCACTGCACTTCCTGACAAACAGTCCCTCCCCAGCTCTCCTGTAGCTCCCTTCAGGTACTGGAAGGCTGCTAGAAGGTCTCCCTGGAGCCTTTTCTTCTCCAGGCTGAACAGTCCCAGCTCTTTCAGCCTGTCCTCATAGGAGAGGTGCTCCATCCCTCTAATCATCTTGGTGGCCCTCANCCACTGAGTGGTCCATTCATTGAAGCCATGACTCTCCAATTTGGAGACTAGGATGTCATGTGGGACAGTGTCTAATGCTTTACTTAATTCCAGGTAGATAATGTCCATTTCTCTGCCTTTGTCCATCAAGTTTGTGACAGTATCGTAGAAGGCCATCAAATTTGTCAGGCAGGATTTGCCCTTGGTGAAGCCATGTTGGCTGTCTCCAATCACCTCCTTATTTTCCATGTGCCTTAGCAGAGATTCCAGGAGGATCTGGTCCATGATCTTGCCAGGCACAGAGGTAAGACTGACTGGCCTATAGTTTCCTGGGTCCTCTTTTTTCCCTTTTTTGAATATCAGGGTTATGTTCCCCTTTTTCCAATCCACAGGAATTTCACCAGATTGCCATGATTTCTCAAATGTGATGGAAAGTGGCTTCGCAACTTGGTCCACCAGCTCCTTCAGGACCTGTGGATGGATTTCATCAAGTCCTGTGGACTTATGTACCTTTGGGTTCCTCAGATGGTCTCAAATCTAATCTTCTCCTACTGTGGGCAGTTGTATTATCAAACAGCACATTCCTAGTATAGTGATTTCTTTCTGGGTTGTTCCTTCTGTTCCCAAGGCAGAAGGGCAGAACCTGCATCATGCATCAGCCTGTGCCTGTGCCTGTCCCAGCCAAAGCCCCACAACAACAGCCACCCCTCTGTCCCCATGAACAGGGGCTTCTGTCCCTCTAGGGGAACCATGAAAGGTCTTTCAGACCCCAAAGCTGATTGAGTCTTCCAAATGCTGAGGGGATGTGAGTGGCCCAAAACGTGCTTCCTTCTGCTACATGACCTAATACAGTGTTGAATCTCAGCTGCATTGCAAAACCTTGCAGTGCAGTGGGAGTAGAAGTACTCAAACCTGTATGTATGATCAACAGAAACGTGTCTGCAGGCGGGTGAGAGAACATAGCGAAGTAAGCAGCGAGCATGAAGTGTCCAGTAGACCCTGAATACTGTGGAAAAAAGAAGATACGGGGAGTAGAGTGGGATGGAGGATTTCAGTTTGTCACACATTTCCCCTCTGTCTCACCTCTCCCTCACTCCTTTTCTTTTTTTTTTTTTAATAGTTGGGAAAATGCAAGTGAAAAAGAACATCCAGCCCCATCCAGTCTGGCTTTCAGGACACACAGGCACTTCATTTTTTAAGTAAAACATGGTAGAACAGCCTCTATATGGAGAGCATCACAGGCAGATGTTTTATGCCATGGATTCAGTTTCCTATCAGGTTGTGTATTAATGATATCTATGTCCAATTATTTGTGTACTCCTTTTTCAAAGAATGCTTTGTTTAAATTTTTACAATGTCTTTCTTCTCTTTAATAGGATTTGACACGATGGCTCTGGTGCGGCATGCAAGTTGTTTGTATAAAGCTTTGAAATTATGAATGGTGCTACATAAATACTGCATAGATTGAATTGTACTATTTTATTGTGCAAGTAAAAGGTTTCCTGTTCTATAACATAATACGATTTGTTATTTTTCCAGCATACACATTAACCTGCATTCAACTTCTGTACAAGGTAGAAGAACTCAAATTAAATTTACAAGCACACCTGAGCAAAGCTAGTTAGCTCTGGCCAGATCATGTTTCCATGATTAAATAATGCTGACTATTATAACACATTGCAAGAAAATGTGGCTATAAATCCCTGTCTCAGTTTATTTCCAATGCTTCACCGCACCATGGAAACCCTGCTGTACTTTCTAGTGAGTAGTAGGTTAGACATAGGACTGAGTCACTGTGAGCAGATGTGTTAGATGCTAACTCTGAGGAGATAAGAGTAACAATGCTGCTTTCCCCTCAAGGACCTTCCCATACTGCACAAACATTAATAAATCGATCTTCACTGCATCCCACTGCAGTGTTTATTAACTGAGGAAATTGGTTCCCAGAAAGATTTAGCAACTTGCTCAAGGCCAGAGAGTAGGTTCCCAGCAAGGAGAAAAAGCTGGGGGACCGTACTGGAGACCATTATTGTCATTTAGTGTTTAACACTTAACACGGTGTCCTGAAGGCACGACAGCACTGGATGTTCACCTTGTCAGAAGTGGAGGGACGCTAGTTTCAGAGACTAACACATATCACACCTACAGCGAGGCAAGTCCCGTCTGAGCACTTTGGTCACCACCATGAATCCCCAGGGACTCATGGGGGAATGGGTTCCTGGGAAGTGAGGGACCACCTCCTGCCTGCCCAAATGACTTCTGTGGGACAGGACAGAGAGGTCCATGACTCCACTGCTCTCCTCACTGGGACGTCTCAGTAGGTCTCCCAGGGGTCCAGGAGGAATTCATGGAGTCGTGTCTAAGGAGCAGAGGTGGGGAGGGCCTGGTCCCACATTCATTCAGGTCACACTGAAGCTTGTAGACAGCTTTCCTCTTGGTGGAAAAGAGGGGTGACAGGACTGTATGGGGTTTTGGTGCATAGCCAGCTCTGAGCTGAAGATACACAAGACATGCTCAGGACATAAATCTAAGAAAGGGGACACCAGAGCAGCTCAACTCCATTTAGAGTTCAAGGTTTTTACAGGTGGCTCTGACAGTTTTGCATTTTATTAAGTTTTTCATTTTCCAGTCACTTACAATGTTGCCAAAATTTGACCATTTGGAGTAAAGTTTTCCGATCCAGGTGTTTGCCTCAGGCTGAATTATTTCAGATAGAGTGGGGAGGAGAATTGCATTTAAAGCTGTTCCTCATGGCCAAGACTCAGATTGAGGGAAAAAGCTTACGTATGAAGAAAGCTGTGACTTACCCTTTGAAACCCTCAAGTGCTCTGTGAATGAAAAGAGGGTTCTGTGAGGGCAAGGAAAACAAAGCAAACAAGGAATTGGGCTCTGCAAGGACAGCTCAGATCAGTGGCAATTGTGGGGAGAGGGGTGGAGGGGCTGGATGGGGAAACTGGCATGGGCAGTGACTGAAACTGAGAGGATAAGCCCATAAATCAAAGACTTCACAGAATGGGACTGAATTGCTGAGCTTGGGGAAAATTTACAGAGGAACAAGTCCTAAGGGGTGAGGCAGAAGGACAAAGATAATCTTTTAAAGTTTTACACTCACAAGAAGGCACTAGTCCATAGACTGGACTGGGTCTATTCCTAAATTTCACCAGCCCGCTGCTGTCAGTGCTTATGTGTGAAACCACCAATGACAGTGTGTTTCGTCTCCCACGTACTGTTAGAGCAGGCTTTCGGCCTGCAGGTGTGGTCCTTTAGCTTCCTCTGCAAATCTCAGCAGCATGGTGTTTACCCTGCTGATAAGTCATGAGGATTTCATGATGCCTTTCATTTCATCTTTAATTGCATACACATACTTGGGGCTTCTTCGTGTGTCCAAATTCCTTCAGCCTCACACTGCACTAAAGGCCATGTCCCAACTGGCAAGCATCAATTCAGTCTGCTATTTTCCAGTATATTTCTGATTTATACCATGCTCTTTGAATCCTGAAATATCTTCTTCATGGGATTTTCTGGAGTACCCACCACTGCGGTACAAAAACTCCTCAACTCTTAGTTGATTCATTTTCATGAAACTTCTTTGTGACGAGATATCACAATTGTTTTCAGCTGGCAAATGGGCAACAAAGTCAGCACTGCAGCTGCCCTGTCTGATCCAGGACTTGATTTTTCAGATCACTTCCTATACAATACGATGCCATGAATCACCAAAGCAATGCTCTCCCTGACTCAGCTGAGACGGAGAGCTCAGCACTTCTGCAAACCAAAATGCTGGGCTTGGAAATCAGGCACCTAGAAGATAAAAAAGGCACAATTAGAGACCATCTGTGAAAAGTTTGGCTGAACAATGTTTCCCAGCGCTCTGGAACAAAGGAGGAGATAGGATCCAAGGATGTAATTTTGTACTTTCTCTTCCCCACAGTCCCATTCCTCATTCAATTCTAGCTTTTGTAATAACATGAAGTAAAGATCCTGCCACAGCCACAGAGTGTGTCTAATTTGTATACTGAAGGAAAGAGCTGCGTGGAAAAATACTGTCTGATCACACAGTACAAGCCACGTCTGCATAATACACATATGCATGGGGGCTGAATTAAGGTAGTAAAAGTAATTTTAAATTAGCATTTTGTAACGTCCATGTGCTTGCTCTGACAAACTTACTCGTATTCCTTCAAAGCAGGATTTTGATTTATTTTGGAATAAAGTGTATTTATTCTAATTCTGTGTAGGAAATAGCCAGTTCTGTCTTTCTTACAAAATATTTGTGCAAATGGTAGGGTGCCCTTCTCTTGACATTCCTCACCAACTTGGGTTCGGCATTTGAAGATGATAAATGTGCATCAGGCTCAGCATTTCTACCACCACCTACCTGCTTTGGCTCATTTCATTAAGAATTTCAGCAATGTGCTGGTTCATGGCAGATAACCTCCTCTCCCTCTCCGGGCTGCGAGCGCTTGTGAGTATATGTGTGTGTGTAGGGGGTGAGGGAACGGGTGCATTTCTCATCTCCTCAGCATTTATTACATTCCTCTTTCTCTGCCTCCTCTGCAGCAATAAATCAACGCTACTTGTTATTGTCTACTCCTTGGGCAACGTCTCAGGGGGAGAAGCAGGCTCTCCTGGCTATAATGTCTGATGTTTTATCAAGAGCTAAAATAAAAGTAAAGAACTAAAGGAAACCAAAGTCCTGGTTTCCCACATTTTGAGAGGAAGGACCTTACCCTGGTCATGCCTGCTACATCACCCATCATGACAGACACACATTGCTCCACACAGGTTCCAGATGCCAACCCCAGCCTGACGCTGCCTGCACAGGCAGGAGAGGGCAGACTGGCAGTGGGGCAACATTTCTGCCTCCACCATGGGAAAGAATATTTAGGATATCTGGTGCTACTGACTGTTTTTTCCCCACAGGCAGCTGCAGGGCTGGGGTGCTGGCCACACCATTCCTGTACCTGTGCTGAGATGGGTGCATGCTCTTCACATTTCTGCAATGGGTTAATAGCAAGTGAGGACCTAAAAACAGGTTGTAGATGCAGTAAAATATAGCCTGATTATTGTTTACTCTGACAAGAGCAGAGACACACATGCTAGCGCCTGGAGAAACTGTAAATCAAGGGCAAAATCACAGTGAGTCTGTGGCTTGTAGCAACTCCCTGGAGAAACTTTGCGCAGAAGGCTTCTGCCCTCTGGTTTGTTGCCTGCTTTCTAATCACAGCAAACTCTTTTCCTCCACACAGGCTTCCTGATATTCTACGGAATAAAATAAAAAAAAAAAAAAGTCTTCTCCCATACCTGGCCCAACAAGCAGGGATTACATGTTCCTTCTCTCCACAGAGAACACCCTGAAGAGATGGGCTGAAGAAATGACAAGAAAAGAAACCAGTGTGGTAGAGGAACGGGTGAGAAAGGCACACAGGAGCCTTCTGGAAAAGAGGTGTTTGGCTGGTCCTAGCCCAGAAGCATAAAAAAGTACCTGGCACACCTGCTTAGGCATCCAGGAACAAATTAAACAGGCAGGTTTAAAGTTGGGATTGCATCTGGGATTTTTTCATCCTTAACCCCTTCTGATGTTAACTGGGGTAACTCATCTGGGAACCTTCATGCAAAAGTTACTGAAGGGGTTTTGCAGGCAGATTCTCAGAGTCTGAAGTGCAGAAAAAGGCCCACTGACACATTAGCATGTTTTTATTGTGGCTTTGTAGACATATTTTACATTTTCTTTTTGCAATGGCAAAGGGAGAGAAAAAGGTGGGTCCCCCCAAGCAAGAAGTGTACTTTATCAACTCAGTTTGTCAGCTACGGCCCTGGTAAAAGCGTGCACACACTTGCATCTCTTTCTCTACGTCTTCCCTAAACTTTGCCTAGTTTGTTTTTTTTTTTATTAAAATGGCTGCCTGGAGCTACTGACAAATGGTGCCTGTAACCTGAGATGTGCAGGATATGAAAAAAACCACCAACTTCAATACAAGCTCTGAGTCCTTTTCCTCCTCCGATTTTCACCGTTTCTTACTGGAAGGCTTTCCCTGGTTTTCAACGGGAAATACATAGGTCATGACGCATTTTTCAGACCCTTCAGGGAAGATGCCCTTGCATCACATTACATTTGGGCATAGCCCTGTCTGCCAGCGCGTCTGACTGCACTGGTAAACACAGAGCTTGTGCAGCAGCGAGGCAAGAAATGTTCTATCTCTTTCATGCGGCTTTTTGAGGTTCCAGAATACATGTGATGACAAGCAGATAAAGAAGTTTTACATGCAGGAAGGGGAAGGGTTTGTCTCTGTTTGCTGGTTTGCTCCCCTTTCCTAAAAAAGGCCTCTCTAGGCTTCAGGCAGTTGTCAGGGGGTGGACTCACATTGTGATAGACATCAGGCAGGTTTGCAAATGCAGCCTTTGAGGGAGACCTCTGGTTCAACAGCTCTCCTTGCCCCATGGAATGGTGGAAGGGGTTGGGAAAAGAATAACCTGATGTAGAAATGGTGGAAGAGTACTTTGTGGACAGCTGGGTTTAGCTTGGGAGCAAATGGGTTCTGAGGATGCTGAGCCAACTGCCACAAAGGTGAGATCCTTGTAGTGCAGCTCTGGCCTCTCCTGCCTGCTGCACCTGGGGGTCTCCCAGATGACCACATCCTTGAAACTCACCTGGTTTGGGGAGCTGGTGATTTCTTTTCCTGCTGAACACTGTATTGCAGTTCGACTTGTCTCTGGCTGAAGGAACCCACCGAGACAAGTGACTGTTTAAGACAGAATGAATTATTCACTGCCTTGCTGTCTTTTCACATCTCATTTTTCCATAACTCTCTCACTTGCTGATTATAATTACCCTTTAATTGCTTGTATAATTTCAATTACATAACAAATAAACTGTACAGTAGCAGCCAAAAGTGTCTGTTAAGATATTTTATTGTGGCTCGTTGTTTGGTTTTTGTTTTTTTTTTTTTTTAATCATTAATTGAGTTTAAGTAGTTCCACAACTGTGATTGCCATAGTCCTGGGAGAGTGGTGAGTTCATTCCATGGATGGACTTTCTCTGCATACTCTCTGCTTATTTTGGGCACCAGTTTACCTGTTTCCTCTGTAGAGATTATCATTTAGATTTGGTAATGCTGACCAAACATCCTTAATGTGGTCAAAAGGATTTCATGGTTTGTGCAATCAAATACTGTAGGGATATCCAGCAGTGTGAACACAGGCAACAGCCAAGAGCAAACCATTCTTCACTGTCACTAGTGCTGTTTCTGTTTTACGTGCCAGCTAGATGCTGAACTGGAAGAAGTCCAAGATCCTTGCAGAATTCAGATGGAGATAGGACCAGCCCTTCTCAAGGGCTTTTATCATGTTCAAAATAGGGCAAGATCAGACATTGGGTTGTATTGAGAGAATTTGTTTGTATAAAGCAGCAATTAAATAATAACGATAAGCTTTAGGTGGAGGTTAGATGTTTCTTCTGTAAGAAAGCATGAATGATCTCATATAAGGCTACTTTGACTTTCTTTTCCCTGGACAAAATCAAAAGAGACAACAGCGACGGAGAGTCTTGTTGGAGGCTCTCCCATACTTCTGTTGTGTAGATGGGTTGAATTGGGAGGTAGAGAGTATTGACATTTTGATTAGTAAGGAGCCTACATGGAGCCTTCTTCTCTGAAATGTCACGTTACATGGAGCCAGTTTCTTCAAGAAGCAGGCTGACAGTGATGGGTAATAGAGATGTTCAAGAATGACAGGACCATCCGTGGTTCAGAGGTGTAATTAAGAAATCCTGTGATTGAACCTATGTGGATTGCTTTCATAATGAATAGGTTTAGAATAAGGTATATAAATGTGAGCATGTTTTAAATAATGAAGCAAGGAACCTTGATCTATTGAAGCATTTTTAATCTTGGTTTGCATTCACCTTTACTTGTTCTCTTTGAGGAGTATGTATTCTCATTGTTTGGTAAATACTAAATTACATCTCTTACATAAGGCATGGCTCCTTTAAACTACATTTTGGGTTTTTTGTTAATGTTAACCAGAAGCATAAGAGGTACTAGGGAATACACAGCATGGGAGGCCCCTGATTTAAACAGTCATGTATCTTAACATATGTTTATTTGGAAATGGAACTTTTATCATTTTTATTAGAGCAGGAAGTGGTGGGTAATACATCGCTTTTATTATTTTGTTTATGTCAGATTCTACTCCCACAGAAAGTGAAATTAAATGAAGGGGATAGAATTCCTACAATGCATTTATTTAAAAAGGATGTATTTATGAAAATGACAAAATTGAATTGATCTGGTCACCTGGATTTTCAAGGTTTTATATGAGCCTCCTCTCATCCCTGAGACTAGAAGAGGGAATCAAGTTCTCCTGGTTCTCCAACTCTTAAATATACCCTCAGCCGAAAGTGAATAAGTGACCCCCACTTGGAGTAGTGTGTCCAGCTTTGGAGTCTTCAGCACAGGAAGTACATGGAACTGTTGGAATGGGTGCAGTGGAGGGCCGTGAAGACAGGCTGAGAGAGTTAGGGTTGTTCAGCCTGGAGAAGATAAGATTCTGGGGAGACCTTATTGAAGCCTTCCTGTATCTGAAGGGAGCCTTCAGGAGAGCTGGAGAGAGACTCTGTCAGGGAGTGTAGCGACAGGAAGAAGGCGAATGGTTTTAAATTGAAACCTTGTCCTCCTCTTCTTCTGGTTTCTTTGGTCTTATGTTATGATGAAAATCATGGAATTCCAGTGACGGGATTATATGGACACTAGAAGAAATAAAAGGAAAATGAAACAAAAATAAAAGGAGTAATAAATAATTTCAGTGTCAGAGTTGTCCATGCTTGCCCCCTACAAGATCATGAGTTCATCATCAGAATCCATTTCTCTTCACTAACGATCCTTTCCTGGAGGGAATGTCTTGATTATCTGACCTGTCTGATGTATCCTCTCTCTCCCTACTTCCCTTCAGTGGCTAGAGGATTTGAGGATGCTCAGAAATACTGCAGACATCAAGGATTCCAGCTTCCCTCAGGAAATGGAAACAAAAGCAAACCCATCCAACCATTTTCAACTCTCTTTAAAGTCTTGCAGAAGTAGCGGAAGGTTTGAGGTGGAGTTTCTTAACCTGTCTGAATCCGGACTCTCTTTCTTGACATAAATCAGGAAGGAAAAAGTCTACCTTCTGCTAATTTGGATAGGACTTTGATGATAATTTGTCTAGAGAGATTAAAGTGGTACAACATGAAATAACAGAAACTAAAATTAATGGAGCTGTAAATGGGATAGCATTTCGCAGGGCCCCCACATATGGTTCAAATTCGCTGCTTCCTCTGTATCTGACAACATTCTTACAGCAAGAATGCTTCTAAGGAACCGCCACTGTACCCGCCATGAAATCATGGAGCAGTAAACCTCACCCCGCAGTGTCTGTTCACCATTCTTTCTCCTCCCATGGTGTCTCTGTGGTTTTATTTGTGCTCTCGATTAAACAGAGGTCTGAGTTTCTTCTCATAAGCAGACTTACCATCATTCATGGTATAAACTTCAAGGTCAGCAATGGAAGGACACCGTGTTTGGAGGCAGTTGAGATATACTCCATGAGTTCAGTTAAGTTGCTCACACACAGATAGCAAGAGCCATCTGAGATGCTGTGAGACAGTTAAGGTGTTCAGGCTGGGCTAACAGATATGATACAGTATCTACAGGAGGCACATGTCCACCTAGAGAGGCAAACTCTCTATTGCAGAACAACCCCAATGGGCAGTTTTTTGGAAACTGTAGCATACACTTGGTGTCTAAGGATGAACCAGGTGTCTAAACTCTCAACGTAGTCAACTAAAATCTAGTCAGTGCAGCAAGCAATATCTAAAGAGCTATTCATGGAACCAAATGCTGAGGTGTGACTCAGTTGCCTGAACAGAGGTATCAATTTTCTTTTGAGATATTCTCCTGTATATAAGGCATTACAGGACTGGCAGATAAGATTTGAAAGTAATGGGAGATTAATAGTTTCCAGGAGGTGCAGCTAGACACCAGACAGAATACTCAAGCCAACCAGCACCTATGTTTTGGCAGACAGATCCCCAGATCTAAAGACAGACACATGCTCTGTGAACTGAACAACAGGTGACTCAAGTTTAAAACCAGCCCAACAGCAAAACTCGTCTCTTCCTGTGTTGGCTACAATGAGGTTTCAGCACGCAGTGAGAAGGAAAAGCATGCGAGTTATAATGCTTGTGAGTTAACCTGTTGCCAATTTACTTTTTCACCATGTAGAGAGAAACTACAATTCTCAATTAGCTTATGCCAACTGTTGACCAAGAGGTTGGTCTTGCAGGAGCTCTGAGTAAGCAGCATTTATCACGTTAACACAAACCTGGCAGGAACTGGTTCGGGTATGAACCTCACTGAAATGGTGAATTCGTGCCTAAGAATTAATCTGTCTTTAATTTCACTATTTCCATTGCACATAATTATTACCATCGGCATGAACAGTGAGTTATCCTCTTGCTTGGGCCTTCAACGTCTGACTTTTTCATAGCTACACTTAATTGTTGCCAGGGTTCCCCGTAGTAGCATTAGCCTGTTTAATATTACATGGCATGAGAAAATTAAATGATCAATATCAGGTTAAGAGCACTCAGATGTTCTTTCTTTTCTTTTGTAATTGCTGGTGTGACAGGAAAATAATTACTATGTTGAGTTTATTGCTATTCTCATTGTCTTCTGTTGGTGATTTTGTTGTTCAGCTATGGACATGTCTGATTTAAATTGTCTATAATATTGTTGTCTTGGAAGGAAATAGAAAGGAAAGGGGAAGGGAAAGGAAGTAGGAGAAATTAAAGGCTGATCTAAGATTAACAAAGTGTTTACTCTGGCTCTTGGCAAGGTCTGTTTGTAAAAGGAGACTCCCAGAGCAAAAATCATCTAGAGTGGATTTGTTTAAAGTGACACTGTCAACTTAAATATCACACTTCAGGATTTTTTTTTATTCCATGTTGTTATAAGTAACACCCAAACCAATTATATCCTGCTAATGCTGTTGGAACACCTTGGATTATTACAGCTGACAGACTAGAGAAAAAGTACTTCTCTGTATTTTTTTTGGTTTGTTTCTACTGCAGTTGATAGCACTGTGTCCATGATCACCAACTTATATGGAAAGATTACTCATAAAAAGGGCCATGTAAATCTGGACCATGCCCAAATCTTCTGTAGTTTCTTATTGAAATGAACTAATCAACAGCTGATTAAAAAAACAATAAAATTTCATCACTTTCCTGCCTGGGTATTAGGGCTCTTTCCTGTTGTTTATATAACTTTTTGAGAGAGTAACACAAGAGAGAGGAACACCACCAATGGATTTAGAAACAAGATTTTTAAAAACAGCAGGGGAAGGAGAAAAACAGAAGTCCCCATCAGTCCTCTGCAGGGAGCAGGTGCCCTCAGGGTCCTTGCTCGCAGCCGCGGGGGGACAAGCCAGTCCCTAGCGAAAAGATGCCTGCTGCCTTCAGAAGCCAGTGGGAGTGGGCTGATAAAGAGATCCCTTTAACTGTGATGCCTACGAGTCAGTAGTGTCAGCGTTAAGCCATCCTGGGAGAAAGAGAGAAACAAAACTGGTTATTCAGTGCCTTTGTTTAGCTGCCTTCAGAGGTTTCAAGGGAGCTGAATACAAAGACACTGTGGCATATGCCAACTGTTGACTCTATCAAATAATAAAGCAATCCCAGTGGGTATTAAGAAGCGTGGAATCATTCTAATGAGTCTGGCAAAATCTCATTAGGATGAACAGCAGGTGATGACAAAATATTTGCTCTGTATGCAAATGACTTGTTTCCTTCTCCGTCTCCATGCGGTTGCATGAGCACTCAGAATAGGAGATGTCAGATAATTACTCACTGGAGTAAAGTGCTGCATATGTGGTGGCTGCATTTCAGATGTATCACTGGCAAAAATGGGAAAAATACTGGAAAAGAGCTGTGCTAATAGGGCAGGAGTTCCCCCTTATCACCAAACTCTCAGCCTCCTACCTGCACACAGGCAGCTTTGCTAGGCATCCAGACAATCCAGCTGTCTTTCCAGAAATGCCTTCAAAGCAAGGGCAGATGGGCTGTGAGTTGTCAAAACTTCTGCAAGAGCTGTGGGCATAGAAGGCTTGATGGAAGTGAGGCCCAGGGGTCTGCTGAATAATGAAAACAAGAGAAAACATGGTAGGTCCTGTTAACAGAGGTAGGCTACCTGCATAGACCTGAGTCTGATCTTCTGGTTCAAAACAACTCTACTAATGAAACAGAAAATATCCAGCTGCAGGCTCAGATTTTGCTGTCTGCATAGTAAATCATTGCTTTGCCCCCTTCCGCTGCCTTAACTTCAGGCTATGTAGCCCTTGATATCTGTTCAGCTCCTGATGGTGTTTCTGGCATAGGACGTTTCCATTCTCTCCAGTGTATCATTAATAATGCTTCATACATTTGTTTTTAATCACATTGGTATTTATTTATTGCTGTAGCTCTGTTCCTACTCCTCATACGTGTCAGAGGCAAAATTCTTGCATGGGGGAGATGGAAGTCCCCCAAGAGTCCTATTCTTCTGTGTGTGCTGGAGGAGAGGAGGACAGGGGAGTCGAGTCAAAGGACATTCCAAATTAAATAAACCAAGCCATGCAAACACAAGTGCTCCTGCAGATCTTCTCTCCAGTGCCTGGCAGTCAAATACCTTCACTATACTTTCCCCATGTAATTGTGGTTTCCTCTCAAAAAAGGAGTGAGGAATGCGTTTTAGGCCTGCCTTCTGAAAACACCCCTTGGATCCCCAGGGCCACTCAGAACTTCCAGCTCTGAAAGGCAAAGAATTATGTGTATAATGGCCCTGTGCTCCCACCATGTTCATCAGCTTTTACCTGGAGATAGTTTGCTACAGGCTTTCCATCAGAGAGGGAATTCGGTTAGCTGATTATAAGAAAGGGCTGTTTGCTTTCCTGCCAAAGTCCTACACAGATATGTTGAAAACAATACACTAAGGAGCAGAAATTTGCCTTTCTCACCACCCAACAACCTGCAGCCCAAATCTTATGGATGTCATGGAAAGGGGACCAATTCTCTAAATTGTCCCCTGCACAAAACATTGTCCCCTGCACAAAAGATAACATTGCGTGACATGAAGCCTGGTGTTCCAAGGACATTAAAATGAGTTGTTCTCTGATTTTAATAATAGTGATTATTTTTAATTATTAATAATACTATTAAATGCAAATAATAAGAGAGGCTTTTTAGTCTGTAGATCTTTAGCAAAAGTATTTTTCCTCCTAGTTCTTCATCAAGTAAAATCAATGTTGCCGTTTCTTTTTTCGTAAGTTTGGGAATCCTAGACAGGTCACCAAATAAGTCAGCAAGAAAACTGAGACATAGTACCCAGCCTTCCCAGATCAATGCTCTGTGCTGTGGGTCTGGGACCTACAGAGCTACCAAAGCTCCTTCTGTCACCAGAGGTTTTCCAGAATAAGTTGAGTAACATCACCTGGGGTAGAGTGGGGTGTTTGAGTCTCTGAGCTCAGGCACTGGCAACACCTCTTGAGATCCAGACCTCTAGCCCAGAATTTAATGACTGATGTATCCTACATGGTATTCCTCTTGCATTTAATAATTGTATTAAATTGAGGTCTGCAGTCAAAGTGCTGCCAAAATGACAGTGGGCCAAGAATTACATTAAGCATTAAAATGCAGGCTCGGCGGGGTTTGCAAGGCAGTGAAGCTTGTTCTCACGGTTGGGTTACACACGCCGAGGCAGCATGTTCCAACCCAAACCAACAGCAGTACGCAGGGCCACAACCTTCTGGTTCTGCTTATCAGGTTTTGCTGACCAGCAAAAAGCTGTGGAAATCCCAAGCCTTCAAAAGGCAACTACTTTTTTATTCTTTTTTTTTTTTCTCTGCTACCCAATGAGCCAAACAACCAAGCGTTTGTTTAGTGAGACTGCAGCAAGAAAACTGTGGACAGCAGTGGCAGTGACTCATTTTAAGCTAGAAATGTCATCTGGTGGTGGTGGTGGCCCAAATCAGCTGACAGTTTTCCAATGCTCTGAAAAAATCCCCTGGACCCATCCCAAGTGCAGTATGGATGAGAATGCACCAAGTTTGGCTCCTTTTACACAAAGCAGCCCTCCACAACTCCCAACAGCCTTTGGGTCCTCACACTCATTCTCTAACAGCATACCACCAGTCATGCACGTATGTTTGTGGGTGTTCTGTAAAAACTTCACCTGGGTGAGTTGAGGTGCAACCCTCAGGGTATCTTACACACTTCTTACTGAAAAAGACAACAAGCAGAAAGACGTATGTGTCTCTCAGGATCACAGGAAGACCACATGGGCTTCAGAGGAGATCCAAGACCAAGCAGTATAGACAGGGGTACTCAAGACCTAAGCAGTGTGGGCAGAAGTTAGTATGTGCTGTTTGGCCCTGGCAGCAGTCCTTGCTTTCTGATTTTCGTCAGTTGAGTTCCAATCTTAGATGAGGACAGCTTACTCATGCAGAGGCATTTAGTGCCATCTGAGATGCCAAAACATATCCTGTATGTCTTTCACCTGTTTCTTTCAAAGGGAAAATTTGCACATAAGACCTCTGTAGTATCTAACAGGCTGTAGAGATCTCTTGGGTACCCTCAGGAATCTGAAATGGCACTACAAATCTGTGTTTAAAATACAAGACCCCCTCTGTGTCAGTGCTGCAAGGTGGTCCAGTTGCTCAAGCTCTCATTTGAGTTTTTGCAGCCTGACCCGAGCTCTGTGCTTTTGTTGCTGAGTGAATTTGCAGTTAAAAGCAGCAAGCACATATCCCCTGCAGTCTCAGAGGTGTCTGTAGAGCAGGCCCACACTGAAGAAGTGATAAATACCTCTGGCAAGTCCTGTTGCTCCTGTGGGTCACCAGTAGTACTGTTCTCCTAAGAAGTCCTTTGAGACTTAAAGCATTGTTAACACACTAGTCAAAGTAAAAAGAGATGTTAAAAGAGACTGTAGGAAGGCAGCCCTTTGTCATGGGTATGGAGACAATAGAGAGGTCCTATGCATTCATGTCCTTCTGCTCATAAGAAGTATTTGTATTAAAGGTGGAGGAGGAGAGAGCTACCCTTTGATTTCTTTATCCTCAGCCTCTCACCCCTGAGAGTCCAAAGCCTCTCACTTTTCTGTTCCTTTTCTTCCTGTCCCAGCTACAGTCTGCAGCTTCCCAACCTGCCGCTCCCATCCCCACCTACCCTTCCCAACTTGTCTTCAGCCCTTGTCTCAGAGTTTGCTCAATCCTACCTCTGCTGTACCATGCCCTCCCAAACCTCTAATTTTATTCTTCCATTCACTTCCTACCTTTCTGCCTACCTCCTCCAACCTTGACTGTCTCAGACCCTCAAAGTTAGAGTCTTCATATCTTCTCCAGTTTCTTGAAGTTCATCCTTCTATCTCCATCCTGTACCTATCCCTGAAGGACTCCATTGCTGTTCTCCCCTTGGCCAAAGTAGACAAGTAACACATTTCTCCTTTACCAGATTTTTCCAGGGATAAGAATTCCACCTGGCCAGGTCTAGAGAAAAAAAAAAAAAGAGAACATTTGGGTAGAAAATGGTGACCCTAATCTGGGGATGAAAAGTGTTATATCAAGATTTAGTTATCATTATATATTTGCTTAGATAAGCTTCTAGGAAATCTGGAACATGTTGAAGCATCTCCACAGCCTTCTTTCTGCAGGCAAATTGCATGGCTGTCATCTACCCAGTGTTTCTTGGTAGCAAAGTGTAAGTCACAGGTCACTCCAGGGTGGGCACTAAAAAGGTCTTTAGAAGAGAATAGCCATGAGAGAGATGAACACAAGCAAATTTTTTTCTAACATTTTTTCTCTCAGTTCTCAGTGTCATGCTGAGTTTGCTCTTCCAGTGTCTGACTGACAAATGTCCTTTCACTTTTACTTTAAGTAGATCAGAAGACAGATTATTCTTCTTTCCTGTTTTTCTCCTTTCTCTTCCTCTTTGCATAATAAATCAAAGTGGTAACCATTGGTGTACGTAAAGTGTTTTTGTGGACTCCAGAATGAAGATTCATCCTATCCTTCAGCCCGTGTTGAGGCAATTAAGCCAGTAGTCTAATTGCCCTTGGGTACCCCCACTAGTCACTGGAGGAGGACAGCTACTTTTGGGAGTTCTGAGGGCACTTTCTGTTAGACTGAAACACCCTTTAGATGTGTTTATGTCACTCTTCTACCAGACCCAAATCTACCCAAGGTCAAACATATAAGGTGCATTTTGCTACAAGCTGCTTCTCTAAGGACCCCCCAGGATCTTTCCCCTCAGCAGATCCAGAACTTTTGATGAGGTTGGACCATGGGTGGCTTTGCACCCTATAAGTGTCAGTACTTTTTGGCACCTCCACTTTGCAGGTGTTTGCGATTTTCAGACACAGCTTTATCTCTCCAGCTACATTTGTTACCAGGGACAAAATAAAAGGAAAGCAGGAACCTGGAGGCAGAGTAATCCTCGTGAAGGTTGTCCCATGCTTCCTAGCATGTGTACAAGGTTTTTGCCCTAAGCTGTGCATGCCCACTCCTCCATTAGGAAAAACTTTGCTGGGCAGCCATAGGACACTGTTTACTTCTTCCTGGACATTAAAACATCAGAGACATCTTTGAAGCCTTTGACTTCAATATAACTTAATGAAAATTTGGGCCTTCACCTTGATGTAGAGTTAAAAGGTTCCTGCTCGAGCTCAGGGAACATTTGAGGGTTCTGGTTTTTACCCACTGATTCCTACTGTCTCCAGGGAAGACAGAAAATTAAACGTTTTGCTGTGTGCCTACTAACCTTACACTACCACACAATTTTTAGTGACATTAGGAACAATAACTCACCATGTTGTGTCCTGTGAGGGAGTAGTATGACTCATGATTTTCATGGAACCATGCAGTTGCCAGAGGTGGAAGGGACCTCTAGAGATCATACCCTGCTAAAGTAGGGTTACCTATAACTTAGACTTATGCAAACTTCAGCAAGATTTTTCTTCCATTAATTATAAAAGAACAAAGCATCTACTCTTTCATATTAAAAAAATCACCTCTTCCTGGAATCTGAAGTCTAAGGTGTTTTTACTGTGAAAAAGAGCTTCATGGTAATGATAGCAGAATATCAGATTACTGACTCTGTATAACAGTCCTCTGTTTGGCTTCCATCTACTTCTTAACAACATTTAGTGAAAAGCTGAATGCCTTCCAGAGACACCTTTAATTCACATGTTAAGAATGTTTATACCTCTCAAGTGGTCAAATTAAATTGTATCAAATGAATCGTATGGGCTTGATGTAGGTTCTAAGGCCTCCATTTAAACTGTTGTGTGTTCATGAAACAATTAAAGCTGAACAAACATTGCCAAAAGAATTTCAGAGAGGATTAGTTCAAATGTTTAACTAAACTAATTTCTGCCACGGTTGGTTTCCATGGGCATTCATTTGATCTGGCAGAAATGCTCTTTCCTTAGGCATTTAACCAAAGTGTGATTTTAAGAGTTGCATTTGTTCTGCTGGGGAAGGTAAACAATGATTTTGCCTCCCATGGTCAGTTATAACTCAACAGCTCCATATCACACCTCTTGGACAGGAGGTGTCCAGCAGCCAAGCCAGGAACTAAACACTGATCAGGACACAGTGACTGGAATGTAGTTACTCAAGAAAGCATTGAACTAGTTACTCATGATATGTTATTTGGCTGGGTCTCATAAATGGTGATTTCGTATACATCAACTGTTTTTACAGACCACAATAGCCTAGCTTAAACACCTCAACTTTAGACTCTGCAAACTAGGCTTGACTGGAGTCACGACATCTCTAGCTGACTGTTTGACATCACACCAGGTTTTGAGGTCATCAAGGATAAGGAAGTCTTCCAAGCTGGTCTGCTGAACCGATTCGTCTCTCCACACAAACCCTATCTTCATTCTGCTCTCCAAAGTTTTCAGGAAAGCCTCAAGGACAAGAGTAGGAGTACAGGAGAATTTAAATGAAGAGGGAAAAGTCTGGCTATGGTGAGGTTATTCAGTCACTTCAGGGTAAATAACCCTTAGCCTGTACTCACTGAATAAATTTAGGTATATCTTAGAATATTTTATTTAATCCTGCTTCAAATCACAATACCTTTACATATAGTATGCTATCAGATACTGCTGATAAATGCAGTTCGTAACCGGTATCCCAAGCTGCCTAGAGAGGTGTTCTGTCCTAAATTTGGCTATGATCACCAGAGGAACTCAGCTGGAAACACTTCTTTTAATTACCTCGCATCAAGGTTGCTCGTACAGAAGGTCTTCAGTTCTGGCATTTGCTCATCAGTTTTGTCTATGAGATCTTGGGAGCCTAAGTGACTTTCCAGTCACTGACCAGTGACTTTCGAATAGTGAACATGAGTTCTAGGTGAAGCCCAACAATTTGTTAGCATTTGATCCTTTTGGCCATGCAAGAAAATAGACTTTTTTTTAATGCCTTTGATCAGGGAATAGCTTAAAGTTGCGTAGGTCAAACTACAGAGCAACTGGCCAGACTACTGTGGTCACAGGATGACTGTAGTCTCTACAGCACTACTTGGGGATGCTATTATCTTTATTTACCTATTTAATAATGTCTCTGTTTTAATAGATACTGCCAGTACAAGTCTGGAGGGAGACCTGCTAAGTATAAAGAGTAAATATTGATCCTTTCTTTTGTTCACTGAGCACACCTGCCAATATGTCGCTAGTTTTCATCTCTGAGATCTGATATTCCTCTTTGGCACCATACTTGTATATCACAGAAAGAAACTACTACAACTGGTGATCTTTGCACTGTACTTAACAACATCGGGAAGTAATCATGGCTAATTGTTACGGTTGTAATTCCAAACCTGACAGCTGGCAGAGAATCAGAGGTCTCAGTCACATTTGGTGAATGTCTCCCTAATACGTTCCACCAGACAGTTTATGGCAGCGCTCTCCACAGCCTTGCCCTTTGACTACTTGTATTTCTCCAGCTCTCAGGTAGTTGCTGCCAAGGATGTTCTCCTCTAGGGTAATTATTTGCACAGTGTAATATCTTGGAAGGACAGCTGGCAAGTGTTGCTTTCACGCAGGCTGGACTAGATCTTTGTAGAGAAGGGTTGACAGTGTAAAGATTTTAGGAGCATCTAGAGTGAGTGAATAAACACTGGTTATAAAGAAAAAGCAGGTGCCATCTGCTCCCACTCAAATAACTCCTGTTGACTTCAATGGGAGTGTGACGATTTTCACAGCCACACTATTTGCTTTTCTGATTTTTTTTTCTGTAGTGTTAACAATAACTCAAAATGACAACCCCCAGAATTCTGAGGGGGTTAGAGAGCTGAAAACACTGAAGACTGGGCGTCGGTCCATTCCTGTGAAAGTCAGCAGAATAAATCACTTGGTATTTAAGAACAGTTCATATACCCAAGCAGTGGGATGCCTGAGCTAAGACGAGGTAGGTAGGATTTTCTAAACAGCTTTGGTACTATGGGATCAGTTGTGCTCATCCCAGGATCCAGCATGGAGAAAGTACCACAAAGGCAATTACTTCAAACAGAAACCCATGTGCCAGGGGTGTGTAGAAACAGATGTGCCCCTCCCTGCCAGAGGTGTTGCCCCTTAGGAAAGACAGCACTCCAGGAAAGATTAGCTCCTGTTTCCTGGGCTGACATCTTCCCAGGAAATAAGTAGGTGACCTCATTCTGTAAGTCTCTCCCTCCAGCAGAAGCACCTAGGCAACTTCAGAGAGCCCTGCACCACCTCTGAAAGGGACAAGTGCTAAATGTTGAAACAAGGAAAACACTTCTGATGGGATAGTGGGTGTCAGAATATCTGCCTCCTGTGCCACCAGCCTCAGAAAAGAGCAAAATGCTTGACTAATCTTCTAGTGTCTGGGCAGATGAGGGACAACATGGTGAAATAAAACCATGGGATAAAATTTGACTGGTGGCCAAAGGGGAGCGTGAGGGGATGCTGGTTTGTTTGGCAAGGGATGCTGCACTTAATGATGGCACTTGAATTTGAATTGCTCTGGAAGACATGAAATTACTGCTCATTTTGCTAGCAATGCTGTCAAACCACGTAGGCACTGCCATATATCATATCCTATTGTTTTTTGGTTGTGAAATAGCACATTTTATAGTACAACAGGGCTGTGACCTTGAGTGTAGAAGCCAGTTTGGGAACTGAGTCCAGCTATGGGTTCAACCTACCACTGAGTTTTCACACAGAGCATTTAGCCATGGTGACTCTTCTAGCTTCTTTACTGTGTGCACTGCATGAACCTGAATTGCCTCCAGACTTGCCCAGCCCCATCTGGGGCACAAGCACCTGATCAGGTTACGGGGCCTGAGTCATCACTTCATGGCTCCCCTGGCATCTCAGGGAAGCTGCTGTAGCTCTGTCTGCACGCTCAGCGCCCAAGGCAGGAGTGAGGTAATCCAACAGCAGAAGAAGCTGAAGATAAGGCATGGGCACTTCATCATGTGTCTGAGCCTTTTACACTAAAACCTGCATATCAGCAGGTAACATACACCTCCCTTCAGGCAGTTTTGTTGATGCTGGTGCTCTAAAGTCAATGGAGTGTACGTGAGGGCAGAAGAGGGTGTAACCAGCCCAGCACAATGAGAGTACTTACAGGAGAATTCAGCAGGGTGCAATTTCTTTCAGTTCAGATATCATCCAGGAGATCAGACTAACTGACCTAATGACCCTCTCTTACAGACCAGGGCTATTAAAGAAATGTACCTCTGGTTCTGCCTTTTGGCTCTCTGATGTGCAAAACACACCTTGCATGCCAGCCCAACTGATGTAAGCAAACCTGATGGCCTCTACCAACCACAAACTGTAGTCACCCCTCAGAGCTGCCCAAAGTTAAACCCCTGAGTTAAAGCTTAAAAGCTACCTGTTATGAAGATAGCAAAACTCTTTTCTCTGGCTTACTATATTGCCTCATATTTATTTCTGCTGCCATTCCTTCCTTCCAGACTCAGTCCCAGGCACTAATATTAAAAGATGCTTCTAGTACAAAGGTTAGTATTTCAGCGTGGCACAACACACAGGGCTGGGGCTGACTGAATTTGTGATTCTTTTCACATGCTTAGGAGTATCTGTAATGAACGAGATGCCTAAGGAAACCAAATCAACAATAAGCACTGAGATTTATGGGGTTTTTTTTGAGCATGGAGAAAGTGAGGAAGAAAGGAAAAATTCTGGATGCTTACAACTCACCCGGCTCTATTCAGCATCTTCACATGGCTGTGAAGAGCAAAACACAGTGCTCTCCTATGTTGGACCAACTAGGCTGGGCTTTGCCAGTGAAATTGCAAAAGGCTAGAAGGCTTCAAGATAAATAAGACAGCAGGAAAAAGTAATGAAGGAATTAAACTGACCTTCTTTAGAAATGGGTGAGACAGGGTAAACAGGGAGAGATCTTGTTTTGCTTTCATCCTGGAAAAAATAACATTTCTTCCTTTCCAGTTCAGCACAGTTGACTGATTTGGAAACAAATCTGTTTTCTCTGGAAAGATTTATTTGCCCAACAGACTTTTTTTTTTTTTTTTTTTTTTTTTTTTTTTTTTTTTTTTTTTTTTTTTTTTTTTGGCAAAAAGCAATAGTTTGAAAGAACAAGGCTTGTCTTGTTAGCAGGTTTAAAGGGCTCAGTAATTAACTGGTACATTTGGAGGCATGGCATGCAGGATACTTACTGCAACCTACTTTATTACAGTGTCACAGGGAAGTGCTGTGAAATAGGCAAGAGTTTTAAGGAACACTGTTTATTTCTCAGGAGGTATCAGATGGCAGGATTATTGGGTTATGAAGTTAAGACAGAGCATTTGCTGAGGTAAGGACACTCTGGCATGACCTTTCAGAATGTGCTTTCATCTGTGACATGCTTTCTCTCTCCCTCCCTTCCTTTCCCTCTTTCTGTCTTTTCTAAGTTGAAAACAAGGCGACGCTTATTTAGTCTGGGGACAGCAGGCACTTTTTCACATCAGTCCTTTGCAATACATAGTAGGTGCCTTCAAAACACAAATTGACATCCTGTGGTTTGGGGAAGTCAGTCACAAGGGTCATTTATCCCTGAAGTCATGCTCTTTTGGTGCACAATGTTTAATGACGGTAGTCACAGCCAAACCTCTCTTCCCTCGGCCTTGTTCAACTTTTCTTTTTTTTTTTTTTTCTTTTTTTTTTAAATTTGGTATGATACTGCAGGCAGTTCCTGACTTGGAGCAAAATTTTTAAATGTTGTTGGCTCAAAATAGGACCGCAATTCCATGCTGCAGTGATTTAAGTCTTGGAGTCCTGGTGACTTGACCTTGTGAAGTCCTAAAGATCTGCAGCTTGCAGTAACCGTAAATAATGTAGAGAAGTGCTTGACACTCCTGGGATACAGCTCCTGTTAGCCCATTCCCTGAATGTGGAAGCCAAAATAGAGGCATCCCTGTTTGGAAATGCAAAGCTAGTGAGTCTCTTCAAGTGGCAAACAGACTCTTGTGGGAGCAAAGAGAGTCTCTTCAAGCGTATTTCTGGAGATGCAAAAGATAAACATTTATCTTGTAAAATGATGACTCTCATATCTCAAGGGCAACCTACACACTGAAATCCCTCTGGCTCCTATGCAAGGCCAGATTTGCCACTGCTAAGAAGACTGAGAAGCATAGTGTTTGCCAATCTGTCAATTAACTTCTGATTCTTTTGGGTATACACAGACATTTCCTACCCTTGTACAGAACCCTTCAAATTGAGGGAAAGATTTGACCCTAAATATCAGTTTATATGTATTGATATATTCCCTTTCTGTCTTTCCCACAAAATGCTATTTACCTTTAGACTCTGAATTGCTCTTGCCAAGTATTAACAAGCACCTTTGTGTGGGCAAGCATCACAAGCATCTGGGTATATGGGTGTATATGCACCAGGATTGCACGGTACTTGGATCCAAATGAGATTTGTCAGAAAACTTTATCCTCCTTCTCATTTAAAAGCCAGGTCATCAATTTGTAGCTTAATCCAGAGCCCAGGGGAACAACCTGGGAGGAAAACTGTGACTTGCTGAATCATTGCCTCTTCCTCATCTGCCCACTCCCTTGCAGAAGGGCAGAGGCATCTGCGGCAGTTCAGTTTCTCTAACAGCTCCTTTTGGTGGTTGAACCAGCGCTGACGCTTTAAGATGGTAGTGTCCCCTTTTCCCCAGCTCCTCGTGTGAGACCAAGGTAGCAGAGCTGTCCTAGCCACTGCCACTGGCACAGAAGACCCAGCCGTGCAACTCAGCGGGCAAGGGAGGAAGAGCCGGTTGCAAATCAGTATGATTTGCTTTCATGGTTTCCTCCGCTGGGAGAAAAAAAGTGCAGAGGGAAAGGATTATATTGAAAAGATCAAAGAGGATAGAGAGGAATGAGTTAAGGGGCATGCTTTTCAAAAGGAATAATTCTCCTGACATCTCAAGGGATGGGTGAAGGGCATATTGCCTTGTCAGTTAAACGCAGCCGTTAGTTTCAAGCCCATACTAATTAGCCAGCTTAGAAAAACATGCTGCTCAGCATTTCTAAATGCAGGCTACAGCCTCTGCCACTCCTCAGCGCAGATATATTTGTCCACATCCTCTCAATGTGACATGCTGGTACAGAGGCGGCTTGGTTAGTAGTTAAAAGAGAACCTAGGATTAAGCGAGGCTTCGCCTGGTATTTTTCTCACTTGCTACATCCAGGTCAGCCCAGGACAAACCACTAACTGAATAAGGAGTGGGAAGCCTGCTGCACACTGGGATCCCTTTTGCACAACGGAGAAAATCGCAGCAGTGCCAAGACCCAAGTCACTTCCCTGTGACTGCACTGGCTGCTCGCACCTGCATAAGCAAGAGCCCTGGTCCCTAATCCCCACAGAGCTTAACTACAGCGGAAGGGAGGGTGGAGAAGCTTGCTTTTGCCCTGTGCTGAAAAAGGCATGTGGGAAGAAACAGCAGTATTACACCAAGGGTGTGGGGAACTAACCCAACGAACAGGATGAATGAGAGAAGGACTCTGCTTTACTTTAAATGGCTTTTTAAAAGATTCGCTTTCCCTCCTGGTCCTTCACTTCCCACACTGCAATGCAGGGCTGACAAACCATCACTAAATTGAAGGGACCCCGGAAGTCATGAATCCCTTGTATTGCTCGGATACAGCAGTGATAGGTGATCGGGGAGTTCTGTACATGTATCATTCCCACTTCATAGGAGTGCCTCAATGAAAGCATTTAGCTACACCCATTTTTTTTCTTCCCAGTAAATAAATAATAAAACTGCCCTGGACAGAGAGATGCATGGAGTTGTGACTCCAGACTCATCATCTGCTGCAGAAGAGTTCAGAGGCCAGATATTGCTTCAACCATGGAGTTTTTCCCAACGAGGCAGCGGGGACTGTAGCTGTGCACTGCCACTAGGACAGCAGCAGGGCTCTCTTCTACCCCGACTATACCATGTCCATAGGCTGGGTGGGCACAAAGACCCTCCTGGCTTTCTTTTCTCTTCCCGCCCTCTCACTGTCATGCACATTTGGACAACAACCTCTTCAGGAAATGTATTATTTACTTTATTTACCTGCTTGTGTGTGCTTTCAACTCTAAGTTAATGTAGGACTGTGAGTCACTATAATGACTATGAATTTTCATTATACACAGGCTCCTTGTTCTTCTTAAACAAAAGCGCTGAACACATCCTGGGAAGGATACCAAAGAACGTGCTTTCTTTTTATGCTGTGCTAGCACCCACAGAGTCCCCTCTTCTGCTTCTCTCACTGTCTCTTCTACCCACCCAACAAGTGAAGCGTGGGGCATCCGCCTACCCTGACTCCAGAGTGTCTCAGCTGAAGCACATCTACACTGCTCCCACAGAGCCCTCCATGCCCAGACAGCTCAGAAGAAACGCCTAAAGCTTTATCTGTTCAACACTGCATCTAGAAACTGTGACGGTGTTTCTCACATCACTCTTTTGCTATCCTACAGGACATCACTGGGTTTTTGTTTAGGTTTCCTCCCTGCCCCCATCCTAAACACAGGGATTGAGTGCTTTGGGTTCAGGAGTCTCCCATAAATATACATCAGCCCCAATGACAGGGACTTTGCTGGTACTGCACACAAATGGAAGTCATTTTAGAGAGAGGAGCAGGAGAAGCTTGCAATGCACTTCTCTTGGTCCATTCCTGTGTTTGGGGCATTTCCAGTATCACCTGGGAAATCTGTTGCCTGCTTGATTTTTAATAGTAGAGTTGGCCTGGTGTTCCTTGTACATCATCCTTGAAGGTACTTCAAGGATCATCGAGTCAGAGTTGGAAGGGACCTCTAGAGATCATCCAGCCCACCTCCCCTGCTAAAACAAGGATTGCCTAGAGCACATTACTCAGGACTGCATCCAGGTAGATCTTGAAAATCTCCAGAGAAGGGGACTCCACAGCCTCCCTGGGCAGCCTGTTCCAGGACTCTGTCACCCTCACTGTAAAGAAGTTTTTCCTCATCTTTGAATGGAACTTCCTGTGTCCCAGCTTGTGCCCATTGCCCCTCGTCCTGTCCCTGGGAACCACTGAAAAGACTCTGGCTCCATCCTCCTTCATGCATTACCCTTCACCTTTTCCATGTCACTCCTTGTAAAAAAGGAGTCTCTATCTTCTTTGAAGCTGTTCTTTAGATACTGGAGCATGGTGCTAAGGCTTCCCCTAAGCCTTCTTTTCTCAAAGCTGAACAAACCAGTTCTCTCAGCCTTTCCTCATACAGCAGGCTTCCCAGTCCTTTGAACAACTCTGAGGCCCTTCTCTGGACCCTCTCCAACCTGCCCTCAACTTTTTTGTATTGCAGAGACCAAAACAGAACACAGTATTCCAGGTGTGGCCCAAGAAGCACTGAATAGAGTGGGATAATGACTTCTTTGTCTCTGCTGATAATTCCCTTGCTGACACAACCCATCACCCTGTTAACTTTCTTTGCCACAGCAGCACAGAGTTCACTCATATTGAACTTACTGTCCACCAGGACCCCCAGGTCCCTTTCTACAGAGCTGCTTCCCAGCTAGGTAGATGCCAGCCTTTGCTACGCTCCTGGATTATATTTTTCCAGGTGCAAGACCTCACATTTGTGCTTGCTGAACTTCAGAAGGGTCTTGTTAGCCCATTCTTCCAGCCTATCCAGGTCTTCCTACAGGGTGGGTCTCCCTTCTGAAATGTACACTTCCCCACTCAGTTTGGTATCAACAGCAGACTTCATCACAGTATACTTGATCCCATCATCCAGATCACTTATGAAGATATTGTAGATAGTCCATGTTATTGCCAAGGCCCCACCTCTCTGCCTGAGAAACCCAGTAGTCACTGCCATACATTCAGTCCCTTTGTGTTAGAGCAGGAGGCTGGGGACAGGTTCCTCACCAGCTTGACGCACTCTCTGAGTGACTGGGCTTCCAGGAACCATGTTCTATTCCTAATAGACTGCAGCAAATGGGATGAAAATCAAACTCTGTATCCTGAAGGTTATTTGTCAGCATTACCAACCTCCTTCTGCCTAGAAACCTTCACTGTTGCCTGGAGCAAGGGTGCATCTGCTCTTCCAGTGAAGCACAGTCCAGACCATTCTCCAGTCCAGAGCTGCTGACCTTCTTCATGCCTGGCATGCCTGCATACACCAGAGTGCCAGCTGCAGCCTTGGGCTCAGTGGATGTAGGCTTTTTTTTGACCCCGCTCTTTATTTTGCCACACAGAATTAGCCACAGAGCGCACAGCAGCTCACGCAATGCAGCCAGGCTACACTCAGCCATCGTTCCTTGCTCCCAAAGCACTGTCCTCAGCTGTAGGTGCAAGCTCCCGACATGGCAAACCAGTCTCTCTGGCAGGGTGGGCTCCTCTGTTATGTCTTCTGACACCGACTCGCTCTTGCAGAGATGGAGCATGCTTCTCTCCCTCACTTTCTCTTACCGGTCCATTTAAGCATTGCTACTCCAAACTACTTTAAAGGGCAAATCTCTAGTGGATATAAAGCAGAACCATCTGACTTACTGTCTCATGAATGTAATCCATAACTTTGCGCCAGAAATTTACAATCCCCTTCCGTGTATAAAAAGTTTCCTGTCATGGCTTTACATATACTCCATTGCTCTGCTCTGCATGGAAACACTTGGTGTAATCTTTTCAGAGATAAATAAGCCTTCTGCTGAAAGTTAAATGATGCCATTATTTTCTAGATGTTTATAGACGTCATCCTGCCGTGCTCCTATGCCTGGATCCAAGACAGCCTGAGTCTTTGTTTTCCATTTCCGAAAGCTCTGGAGGAGAGAATGAAGATGTTGGTGTAGGAGGGGGTGGAGGGGCAGGCAACACAAACCAGTGCTGGGTTCACACACAAGTGTGACTGCTCTGGGCAAGCACCAGATGACGGACATCCCAGCTGTTTCCTTGGCCAGGCAAGTGTTTAGTCTAGCCCGCCCCAGGCTGCTGCAGGATGGGGAAGGAGGATGCCAGAGAGCTCACAGGGGCACAGGGGGTAGGACTCAAAACTCAGCCACAGAGAAGGAAACCTTCACCGTGAAAAAGCCACCTGAGCATAGCTACACTCCTAAAAGCCTCAGAAAGTAGGGTGCTGAAGGACTCCTGTGGTTAGCTGGATGACCCTAGAGTGGAGAGAACCTATTCAGAGACATCATCATAGAGGGCTGGTGGGAAAGGGAGCATTCCTGGTTCTGTGACCAAAGTACCTTGCTAGAAGGAAAATAGGCAGCTTGATGCCCTGAGACCAGTTGTCTTCATTACAAAATACCAATAAAAACAGTAGCTTGTAAGCAAATCTAATTTACTATAGGAGCATTTACTATAAATTCATTTCTGGTCTGTCCCGAAGAATACTAAAATACTAATAAGTATAAGCTCCTGTTATAAACTACTGGTAATCATTTGTTGTTTCTTATCTAAATGAAGGTTTATATAAATAAATAAAAGAGAAACCAGTAGGACAAGGTGAAAAACATTAAATCATTGTGATGAAGGGAAACATGGCATCCTTGGCTAGGGAAGGGAAGGGAAGGGAAGGGAAGGGAAGGGAAGGGAAGGGGCGGGGAGTTACATGAGGGNACTTCGTGGGGTTAATTTCCCTCTCCCTCTAGCCTCTTGGGAAGGGAAGGGAAGGGAAGGGAAGGGAAGGGAAGGGAAAGGAAGGGGCCTTGATCTACATGAGGTGATGCATGTGGCTAAATCATACTTGTCAATGCTGCTTTGTGTCTGGAAAACTGGGCCTGTAGAGAAAGTATTTTGGCATTGAAGCGATCCAGGTTGCAGCTATCATGCAAATTTTCATTCTTTGTGCTCTCTTCTCACAGGGTGGTCTGCGACACCAGTCCTGCTTGTACTGGGCCAGCCAGGTGAAACCTGGCTTGAAACCTTTCTTTGGTCAACCAGGAAGTTGCTGGTGTGAGGATGAAAATACTACCTCCACATCCCGGATTTGCCTTCTAATGAACAGATGGAGTTTTACTAAGCTTCACAGAAGTACTTGATGAGGCTGATGACAAGCTGAATATAAAATATTAAAATATTAAAATGCATGAATCATAAAAATAAACATTTTTAAGAGAATGGAGACAATATTTGCTACATTCCTAATAACTGACTGGTAAACTGTATGATTGTCTGTTGGGACAGACAATCTTGTCTTTCTGTTGGGAGAACACAACTTTTAATTTATAGGAACTCTGTGGTTTATCCCCTGTATTACATTTTCCCTCAGAAACCTGAAGCAAGCTTGGAAGTCACTGTACTGGATACCATAGAAAAGTAGAAGTCCTTCAACACTGAAGAGCCTAATAGCCTGTACTGAGCCAGGACTCAATAAAGTGTGTCAACTTGATTTCATAGATGGGGACTTCACTCACAGAGTGATGTTAAGTGACGTGCCAGAGTCACAGGCAATCACAATCCTGAGGTCCAAGGAAAAATCAAGGGTCCTACAATAGCGGTACAAACCATTTGCACACAAATGTATGTGTGTATTCAAAAAATGGAATGATGTGATCTCAAAGAATTTAAAAACCCCCTAATAAGCACCATGTTGAGTTTTCTGGAGCAAAGAGTTGCTGCTATTGCTTCTGTGTTGCTGGAGAGATTAGCAGGGTATTTATTGCCTTTTACATTCATGCTCTGGCTTCGGTGTCCTGGTTTGTAATGTCAAACCTGGGTAGTTTCATTGCTCGATGTCAGCCAGGAAGAAAGGAAAACAGCACCATAACAGGAGTAACAGTTAGAGTGGTTTAATGCACTTAAGTAACCGTCTGGGAAATGGTAAGAGCTGCTCCAGCCAATTAGAAGTATTAGACCAAGCCTCTATTTAAGCAATAGAGTAGGTTTGTAAGCTGTCCAGGCTTTTGGGGTTTGGGGTTGGGTTTTCCTCCCCTCCCTCATGTTAATGGCTTGCTAGGAACTAGACAGCCACAAAATCACAGAAATGTTTTTCATCATTATCTTCCCATGAATAGAGAGTATTCGGCAAATAGCAGGAGCAAATCCAGAAAGCTGGCTTCCAGGTCCTGAATGGCTAAGCCCCCGTTTACATCCCAGCTCAGCAGGACAGACCTTTCCCAGTTCAAGCCAAACCTAAACTCGTGTGCCAGAACTGTGAGGAGCACACGGTGGGAAGCAACACCATCAGGAAGATGTTTGGCTGTGCTGTGCTACCAATGCAGGACACAGTCGAGTCTTATGCCTGCAGCTGCAAGGAGTCCCAGGGGAAAAGGGATGTTTCCCAACTTCCTCTGCAAAACCTTGTGAGTGGATTTATCCCCTTCCTCCCCCGCAGTGCTGTTTAACAAGTGAGGGAGCTGGGGCTGGTTTAGCTTCTCTTTCTGCCAGCTGCACTGTCCCTGGGGAGCGAGGGTTGCCGGCAACAGCAGAGGCACTTCCCATGCCCTTGGAGAAGGGGCAGTCAAAACAAACAAACATAAGACACAGGTGAGAAGATGGGACCTTTCATATTTTGTGGGGCAGCCCTAGGCATGTGATGTCTGGAGAGCATCCACTCTTTCCTGCTGCTCCCATGGTCCCAAAGAGGGACATTGATCACTCATGAGGACAAGGGAGGTCCTGTTCCTGACAGGTAGATGGTCCTCACAGATCCCAAGCAGAGACATCAGCTGTCCCTAAGGTGTTACTTTAATGCATGGTGTTACAAAAGGAAGGAATCAATCCTGCAGATGGAATGCAAAGCTATTTTGACCTTTTAGAAAACAGAGAAGACAGACATCCAAAGAAGCAAGTAGACCCACTGCCCTCACCTGCAAAAATAATTTGCAAATGTATCTGCATAATGTTTTGTGAAAACTACGTGGCCTGTGTTGCCCAGCACTCATCAGTGTACATTTCTAACTTCTTTAAGAGCACAACTACCTCATTTCTGGGTAATTAGGTAGACGGAAGCACCAACTAAGCCTAAACAAACATCCTTTCCTCTAACAAGGAAAGTTATTGTGTAGCCTTTCAGGACAGAGTTTTCTCTAGTATGCAATGACTCTAATGTCTATTAATTATTTCTAAATGGTTTAAGCATTATCTGCCTTTGGGTAAATTCTTTCTCTATAATGTAATCTAACCTGTGGGAGGGGAAAGAAAAATACAACAGTGTTTTGCCATGTCACCTCCCCAAACAACAGATTCTTCTTTTAATCATTATCACCCTCACCATCACACACCAACCTTAAGGACCTGGAAAAGTCCAGCAGTATGGTTTTCCAGACTCCATCCCATGTGTCACTGACTCACTAGTTTTAAAGAGTGTATGTGTGTGTGGGCCTTTTGGATCTCACCTCTTCTGCCATCGGCATCCAGAAGGGAGCATACCTGTTTGCTCTTTGTCTTTACAACAGCTTAAGTATTGCCAGTATCTCAAAGCTGTTATCATGAGATTCCACTCCCTGAAGCTACCAAAAGAGTCTCATGAACAGACAGCCTAGAAGCCCAGTCTTGTCTAAACACATGGAGTAGTCAATTCATTTTTAAAAAGAAAACTACTGCTATGTTGTGTGAGTCTGTGTTGTTTACTCATGCCTCTTCTCCATGTTCTGCAGTATCAAGCCCAGACCAGATTTTATAATCGTGTCCCTCCATTAGCTGACCTGTGACTCATCACTGCTGAAAGAGAGTGTTAGAAGTATCATTAAAAATAAAATAGTTTGAGAATTATATTTTCTTTATTACTACACCTTCTTTAGCAACCACAGACTCACAGGAGATGCCATTCCCTTTGGCAGGAGAGGGTGATGGGAGAACACAACACAGAAGACCAAAGAAAACCCGCAGCCTACAAACGGGCTTCAGAATGAGGAGCTAAAGTCTTCTCATGGTCACAAAGATGAAACCAAAACAAACTTCATTTCTATGTAACCAGCATCTTTGTATCCCTCAGATATGACCCAGGCAGACAGTGTAACAAACTGTACCTAGCTGATTGCGGAGGAGATAGTCCCTGCTTATTCTGGTCCATCTTTATCAGTGCTTTGCTGTGGAGTGTTGCTGAGGCCAGCATTTCGAAAACCAGAGTGATGCCTTTCAGCCTCCTTAAACCAAAAAGGGCTCCCACCTTTTCATCGGAGTTTTCTCTTGAAACAGTGCAGCCACAAGGGTTCCCTTATATGACTGTAAAGCACCAAGCACATCTGTCAACACTCAATAAATTCAAATTAATAATAGGCCCTCAAAGAGCTACATACTTCTTTCAAGATATCTCAACATGTGGGCAGGAGAATGGTCTCCCCACAAATAATGAAGCATGTACTTGCTTAATGGGACGGTTATAAATGAAGCTGTTTTCTTCTATGAAAGACTGGATTTACAGCTTAATGTGTGCACCCAGCAGGCAAGTTTGTCCAGAAAAATGCCCCTGTGCAGTTTTACACAGTTTATAGCAAGACTAGGAGTCACATAGAAGAAATACAAACAGGCTTCGTGTTTTCCTTTCCCTACACAGTACCACTTGAGCAAGGAGGACTACAAAGACCTGAGTCATCTCTGAGTCATCTGCTGGATCCTGAGAGGGAATTCACCCCAACAGCAATCCACATACATTGTGCAGACACATGCTTCTGGCTGGGAAGGGCAACCACTTGGGGAGTTGTCTTGTGGTTGCATTGATTCACCACCTCACCTGACTTGCCTGGCTTGGTCAACTCCCTAGCTAGTCCTCCCCTCTCCTTCCATGTCTCCTGAGGCTGCTTCACATCCCCTTCTCTGAGGGCATTGTGCTGCCAGTCTCCACAGGACTGTGGGAGGGTGCATTGTTACACTAGCGCTTGAACCTGTCCAGGTCCATGAGTTTGGGCTAAGCTGGGTTTGACTCTGTACATGGCAGAAACAAGTCCCATTTCTAGTTATCTGGCTTCAGACCTCCATCTAGGAGGTGATACCCAGGAAGATGTGATGGTGAAGGATTGTGTCCCTGGGATCTTTACAGCTCTCTAACTTATGAGGTTATGTGATTTGTTTTATCTGGATGAGCTTAACTGGACCCATCCCAGGACATGTATGCCTTAATGCATCAGGGCAAAGCACCAGTCCAGCCTAGGACATGCCACCCTCCCCTTTGTTCTGGTCAGTCCCAAGGCTTTTGTTTCCATTATGGTGATGGCTTCCTCTTGGCAGTGTAGTTACTGCAGCAGAACAAGACACACAGTATTTCCATGTCACCTTTTGAGCCACAGGAGGCAGCAGCATGGCTAGGTGCAGACTGTGTGGGATGAGGCACACAAGCCACCACAGCACCACGGAGACAGCTATGGCATGTGGCAAACTGACTCCCTGTCCAGTCAAGTACTGACATCACGTAAGGGACATCACACATCATTACCCACATAAGCACCACAGCTTTGTCTCCAGAGAGGACACCTCGCTGGATCAGTGCCAGGATCTTACCCCTTAGCTTGTGAAAATGGACAGGTCAGACTGGATCTTTCAGCAGGATGAAGCTGAGCAGTTGGGTACCTGCCTAAAGAGTAAAACCTGGTCTGGTTGGGAGTGTCCCTGCGACTGCAGGGAGGTTGGACTAGATGACCTTTGGAAGTCCCTTCCAGCCTGGATGATTCTATGATTCTATGAAAATATAGTATAATAACTATCTGACCGAGTCACAAGGTGCCAAGGCAAGCGTAGACCCTCCTAAAGCATACTTGCTGGGTCAGTATCCTCGCATGTTTCTCAGCTCATGTTCCCAGGTGTGTCCCCTGTCCAAATCCCAGCTCAGCGCAAGGATGTGACTCAGCAAAGGTGTTTCCATGGAAAGAAGCTGAGAATATGCTGGAGGAAATTAGGGCGTGTTCTAAAAGGTCTCCTGATTTTGGTAATGGGAGGGAACCACAAGTGTGGGATGTCTCTTACGCGCCTACCCTGTGGGGTAAACATTCAAAAAGTCTTGGAGGTCCCTGAGGAAAAAAAGGGATGGAAAAGATTTCTCTTCTTTATATCATCGAGTTCCTATTGTCACAGAAAACGTACTCATTAAATCTTCATTAGATATCACTGGGGCATGGAAGATATCTAAGACACCTGATGAGAGTGCTGTGTGGGTTAACATAAGACTATCCATATCTCTGTAACTGACGTTCATGGAGTTAAATCTGAGATAATGTTGTTCCACCTGGTTTTGGTACTGCTACCACTTCAGCTGCAGCAATATGTTGTTTGGGGTAGGCTGCAGAAGCCACTGGAGAAGATGGAAATGTTATTTGATTTGAGGCTCAGCTTTGGTCAGGAGAGATATCAGGGCCTGAGAGAGCTTTTGAACCTACCAAGAATTTTGCCTGAAACTGAGGAAACAGGAAAAAGACAAGAAGAGCTGCTGCTTGTAGTGGTTTCTGGACTGGGAGTGGGAAACAAGTCATGAGAAAGTACTCATCTTATTTTTCAGCTCTGTCCCCAGGGAACCATTCTGCCATAGTACTCTGTCTTTTACTGCAGCTCTGGTAGCATCTCACCTCCTGTGCTTACCTTAACTTGGATTTCCACATCAAACCGGGTATTTCTCCAGTCTACTTCCAAGCCTGATCAAATGGCAGCTCCTTGGCATATAGGAATGGGAACAGAAAGAAACAGAAAGAGTACTTAGAAAACTCTGCTCTCCAAATGAGAAAATCACCCGGTAGATCTGTATTTTCAAGTGTCTCTTGTAGCAACAAGTAGGAGCAATGCATACATCTGAATTTTCTTTGACTCTTTCACTGACACTGTACCCTCTCCTGAACTTCAACCATTGTTAACCTCAGTGGGATTTTTCTCTGTGAGCTCTGCAGAATTAAGCAACTTCATTAAAAATCAAACACGGCCATGATCCAACAACCTTCCCCAGGGCTACAAAGCTACATCACCAAATGCTGACACTCGCCCTCTGCCCCTGTCCTGCCTCAGGATGAGCTCGGGTTCCTGCCTTTTGAATCATCACATTTGGGTACTTATCTGCTCATGGGAAACATGTCATGGACAGCCATGTAACCCATCACCCTGGTCCTTAGCTGTGACTGTAGTGTACCACGTTTCTCAAGCTTGGTCTTAAAAACAACTGTAACAGAGAGTCTGCCATATAACCAATGCGCTCCATATCCCCACTATTTTTCCTTCAGAAATCTTTCCCTAACAGCTAACCTTTTTTGCAATTTTAGCACATTGCTTCTCATCCTACCTTCAGTGGCCACAGAGAGCAATTTATTCCCCCATTTTGGCAGAACTCATTCACCTAATGACAGTCATAAAACGGTTCTTGTGTCTCCTTTCAATTTTTCCCTTATTTTTCCCATGCAGTATCTCAGAATGACTTGGCCTTCCAAGTTTTATTATGGAATGTATTATTTTGTCTGTGGGATCCAGCACATCCTTGCAATGAAGATCAGGTGAAATATGAGTGACAGGAGGTCTTCCCTTGGCAATGCCAGCAGTGCACCACAGGACTGAGTAAACCCTGCTCAGGGTGGGGCCACTGCAGCTTCAGTATTTTGCAGAGCAGATGTGCTCTGAACTGCTTTAAAAATCAGGATGTTTGTCAAACCTCCACTGGAGGAACACTCTGCCTATAGGGAGTGGCATGGAAGAAGTCCCAAAGTCCAGGCATGAATCAAAAATGGAATGGAAGACAAAAGGGTAACCACTGAAGCTGGAACAGTGTCAAGCTTTGCTGCCTGAAGCCCTGGTGAAGAGTGAAGGCACGGCACGCTAAGGCATGGAGGCAGGATCTGTGTCACCTGTCATTGTATGTCTTCAACACAACTATTTACATCTGAGCTAATCACCCTTGGATTCCTGTTGAGTCAATGCAAAGGAATATATGGCACATTTGAAATGCCTGCCAACAGATGAGAAGCACCAACTTTAGTTGTGTTTATTATTCCTGCTGGTGTCAGGAGGACTAGGGTGACTAGATGGAGATGTCTTTATTTGTTCTGAGGAATCTGGCCCAGAGAGATTGCCTTTGGGGGAGAAAACTTTGACAACACTCTTAAAATGCTCCTCTCTGAGCCTTCCTTGTTCTTTATGGAAAAGGAGGATGTTTGCCTTGCACCTTTCCTCATTACAAGCTCCCCAGGTGTCCATGTCACATGAGACCAACCTTCCAATGGATATCTGAAAACATCCATCATGGAACTGAAAACTCCGGCCTGCATTGTCCGTGAGGGCAGATACAGGTATACATGGTGAGGAGGTTCTGAGCACATTACATGCATGTGTCTTGTCCATCCCATGATGGTAGGGCCCTCTTCCGAAAGCCTACCCCCATTTTCTCTCAGGGAAACCTTAAACTGAGTTGTGGTTGTCTTACAAACCACTGCTGATGAAGGGTTGTGACAAACAGTATAGAATGATGACAATTAGTGATAGTGATGACAATATGAGTGATTTCCATACCTCCTATGTAGTGTGATGATTCAGACTGCTGCCATGCTATCAAACTTATTGGGAAGAGTTAAAACAAACATAGAGAGCTACTTAAAGAGGACCCTTGTATGGGAGGATCAAAGGGGGCGGGGAAGCGAGCAGCAGGAAGAGGGAAGGGAAAAAGGGAGAAGGGCAGGAGCCGGAGAAACAAGAGAGGATGGAGGGACTGACCACAACATCCTACTCACTATCTGCCTCAAGAGTTGTTTCACAGATGTCTTTTGAGACATTATAGGCTACCTATCTCATCTCTATCATGTAGTAGTAGGGCTGGCAAGCAGCATATTTTCCAGTGCTTTTTCCAGGTCCGTGTTTACCACTCATCCTCCGGGAGTCCCATCATCTCCCGCAGGAGGCTTAGTCGGCAGTCCAGCAGCTTCTGGGCAATTAAGCTGTAATTTTCCTTTGCTCCATTTTGAACTATTACTTCAAGTAGCTCCTCTTGCCCTGTCCTCAGCAACTTTTTCCTGACTTGGTGTTTTCTCTCTAGTAACTCCTCACCTATCATTATTGCAGCCCTTGCAAGTGCCATCAGACACTGTTTTAAAACCTCGTCCTCAGGACCTCAGAGATGTTTACTCCTTTCTGCTAAAAAGCAGACTTGCGGAGAATGTGACGTATCAATCCCACAGTTCAGAGGTAGGGCATTTCCCACATTATAAAAGAGTGGATTGCAGCCACAAAAGTTGAAACGTCACTTAAAAATGCTGCTATTTGAGAGGGAGGATTGCTCATTGCTGTTAAAAAGTACAAAAGCACAATGTAATGTTACTCAAAATGCCAAAAATAAAATCCCCTGGCAATTCGTATATGTTTCAAATTGCTGATGGTTTTAAAAACCCTTTTTAGATAGAAGGATCTCTGTGCCAAACTAAGATCCAGCAGTAAAAACAAACAGATAATGAAATAAACACTGTGATGACAAAAAAGAGGAATTGTTGCAATAATGTACTTTTCCAGGAAAATTAACCATAACAACAGTGCTGGTGAATCACTGGAGTTTTCTGAACCGTAGCGGCTCCTGCTTATAAACATGATTTTGAAATCTTGCAGTGTTATTATTTCCACGGTAGCACTGGCGGTAGCTTTGTAAAGATCTTCTGGTGCAGAAAGAGATTTCTACTAAGAACTCTGACTGGGAATTTATTATGCTTCCTGGAGAATTACACTAAATGAATGGGAGTTGTCTGCCTAAACTAGTAAAAAAATCTTTAAAAGTCTCATTCCACCTCCATCATGTGCAGATATTTGTAAGCCATGAAGCTGTTCTGGAGAAATACAAAGGCTAAATACTCCTGTGAGGAGAGGACAGACCTATAACCTGGATTTCTGTGGGTAGAAAGGGAAACACTCTGCCCAGCATATTGCCTCTCTGTATCAAGCCATGAAGATCAAGTAGAAGATGCTTAGGTCTAAAGGTCACATTCATTTTTCCCCCCCCAGAAATCTTCCTAAATCCCAGTTCCAATGGACTTTATGGTCTCAAATCTCAGAATAGTCCGGGTGATCTCTTTAAACCCCGTCAGGGAACTACCACCAAATCATGATGCCAGCCAGAAGGATGCTACACTGTGAGCATCAGGGCAGGGACTCTGACACTTGTTTGAGGAATAGGGATGGAGATCTGTCACAAATTAAACCATCTGAATATGGCATCTGACTGCAATGCAAATCCAGGCTGGGTTGGCATCAACTGCAGGGTGTTACCATCACACTGCAGCTTTCATGGAGGCAGTTGTGGTGATCTGAGATCCCCCGGCTCAGTTTTCGCCTACATACACTGCCACAGATGGTGATAGGCAGCATTCCTGCAGGCAATTACAGTGGAAAAGACGGGATAGACGTGAAGGATTAACTGTTCTCACTCAGCCTTTGACGTGTTCCCTCTGGATCACAGCTTTTGGCACATCTGTGCTTCTATGAGCAGTGGTGAAAGTACTCTGCTAATGTGATATCCATCATGAGCTGTGCCTGTGATCACACACACATAAACACAAGCATACTCACTGATTCAGGGCAATTTTCTCTGTAAACAGCAGCACATTTGCAGTGGGGTCTCAAGGGCCACGTTGCCACAACAGTGGAAATCCTTGCCATTAGCCACTGGGTGAAGCATGATGTTACCGCACCAGTGTTTCTTAGACCCCACTCTGTTTACCCACGAGGACTCAAACCTCAGCTAATCTTTTTTGACATTCCTGGGCAGGAGTTTCTTTCACACATAAAGATTTTTTTTTGCTCCAGTGTCTGCTGTGTCTCTGAGACTAAAGCTATGAATGCTTCACATCAGTCTAAGAACAGACAAGTCTAGAAAACAACCTGCTTACTCATTAAATGAGACGTAGAACATGGAAGTGGTTTGGGTAATGGGCTGGCCAGAATGGGACAGGAAGAGAAGGAAATTCTTCCAATAGCTCTTGATGTCCTTGGAGAATGAGAGCCCTGGGGAACTCTGGGGTTGATGACTCCACTAGAAGAAATCATGCTTCTTTTCTCAAGAGGAAGGTCAGTCACCCCCTCTAGAATAGCACATTTGCCCTGAAATTTGCCAGATTAACTTTTGTCATCAATCATTTCATTGGATATGACATCCATATGAGGAAAAGAAGGGAACACTGCATAGGCAATGGCAGGCCCAACATCACCAAATGGGTGTCTGGAGCAGAAAAACTGGCAAAGATGTGGGAGGCAGCTTGGCTGTCATTGCAAAACTTCCATAGTTATGAGAAAACCTGACAGAGACTGAGGGATGCGGAGTAAATGTTGAGTGGGCAGGCCACAGGAATCAGTTCACTGACAAATGTATCTGGGATTTCAAGGAAGACAAGAACCTGGAGATGCCATTGCCCTATCAGAGACATCACCTGTACAAAAACTCTGTTCTGTCCATGATCAAACATGGAAGAGTCACAGCAAGAGTCATACAGGCACAGGGTCCGTACACAGTGTCAAAGAGGAGCAAAGGGAAGGTGCACAAATGCCCAGCGGTGTCATATAAAGTAGATGTACCTGCCAGCAGCAAGAAGTGTGAATGAGGGATGGCTGTCTGATGGCACTGAGTACTGAATTAATTTAGGTTATATTGTGAGTGCTTGACAGCTAAAGCTGAATAAGTTGAATCCCACCTGTGAATGCCTACATGGATGAAATAAATATGAAAATTAACATAGCTGATAATGATTTAATGAGATTCAGTGGTTGAAAGTGAAAGCTGAGCAGATTCAGGCTAGAAGTAAAGAATTCTTTAATTTAACCACGGAGATAGTTAACCATTGGAAACATTTATCTAGGCTTGTGGTTGATTCTTCCATCACTGGTAATTTCCAAATCAAGATTGGATTGGTATTTTGGAAAGAAATGTACTTTGCTTCAAGCGAGAGTGAATTCAGGAAGTTCTTTTCTCATGCTTGATACAGCTCAGGCCAGAAGCTACTGCAAGGTAGGTAGAATAGGCCTGGAGGCTCAAATAGAAGTATCTGTGTTAGAAAGACACTCATTTTCTGCATATGTTATTGGCCTTGCATCCTTGCAAGGCCAGGAATCAGCTCTATTGTATATCCCAGCATACAGATCCAGACAAAACTCACTTAGGGCAATTTCCTTCGGGGCTTCTGTCAGAACATTGCTGAAATATGATATTAGCTTGAGCTTCAGTTTCTAATGGCAGCTTAAATGCTCCCAAACACCAGCTTAGTTTCACTTTAATTGTATAATGATGATCTCCTTATGAACATGCCTTGCAATCATTTTCTTGCATAACAGAGGAGCATAATGGTGTCTGATGGCCCAGACTCAGTGTCTTCTTTGCACTCCCATATTGCAGGAGGAATCTAGGGGGACCTGCAGATGGGAACATATTCAGAACAATTTTATTTCCTATTTTAGTGTTTCTTCATGTCTCATTAAGACTATCAAGGAATTCTTAAGAACAAAGTCAGCATAATAGCTCCCCTCATACAACTGCTGTTTTTTAACCCCATCATTCCCAGATGAGTGCTAAAACGTATTGCAAAGAAATAAGTCAAAGTAAGGCTTCTTTTAGCTGGAATTTGTAAGGGGGAGGAAAATCAAAAACCATAGACCATAACAGCAAACCCCTCCTCACCTCCAGCCCCCCCTTCCCCCCCCAACAAAGGCCTAAATCCTCTTTCTAGTTACTTATTGAAAGGTAGTTCCCCACAGATTGCAGCTAATCATATGGCTAAATCAGTAACTGCTGTTACTTATGGGCATTAGTTCATTATGGAACATTCCCTATGTTAGCTAACATTCAACTCAGTTCAAGATCTGCATCTCAATTCAAAATTTAAATTGTCACCAGTTTACAACACAAAACAAAGTTTATTCATAGAGTTATTATAGCTGTGATGGTCCAAAACACAGACAAACAATGTTTATAGAGAGTGGTCACATCTTTTGTTACGACAACTTCCATTTGGAAAGACGACTGTGGCTCGAAAGCCTTCTTTTTAGTCTGAAGTAGAACGAGGTTCAGTTCCTTTTAGAGTCTTTAGCTTGTGTACTGTAGCAGCTGAATTTGCATCATACTTTATTGACCATGCCATCTACACACAAGAAAGCAACAAAACTTCATGCTGTAAACTGGGGACTGGTGAGCCTACAAACACCGCACAAATTCTGCTGCTACTTGTATGGCAAAGTGTCCCTGAAAAGTCAGTCAAAGCTCAGTGCCCATTTATCTGAAAACTGCCAACTATCCTATACTTTTCTGAGCAGAGAGCCACTATTCCAAGAAGAGTCTGAAAAATCCCCAGTTTTTAAAGTAAATAAACCAGAACAGCTATATCAATAAATGGAGTTAATTATTAAAGCCAAGTAACACCAGAGAGCTTAAAGAACAACAGTTACCCCAGGAAGAGAGGCTTTGCCGTGCTTGAATGGACACAGTCTATAAGCACCAGGACATCCAAGAGTGGTTTTTTGCTATGCTTCACTCTGTCTCCAAGATCTCTGGACTTCTTCATGAAGTCCATTGTTTATATGGCTCCACATAATAGTACAGTCATCTAAGCCTTTCCAGTATCGCAGCTAAGATCTAACTCCTGAAAGCAACTAAGCAAGTGTGTCACTTTATGCTGTAAGACCCATTGACCTGGATCTGCAGAATGAGAGGACGCATCCAATCCGTCTTGTCAGAAACTGTGCCGTCTCCTGTCAGCGCACGCAGGCTGCAGACAGCAGTTGTTTGTAGCAAATTTAACCAACTTCCCACTTTTCCTCATGTTTTTGTATTGCTGTATCACTTACAACACATTTAGCCGAATCTTGGATCAATTGAAGTCTACGGGAATTATTCCAGAAAAAATATTACTCTTCTCCTGCTGAGAGCGATTCCTGAGAACAAAGCCATTGGAAAGACTGAAACCTCAGGCATGGAGAGATTAGTCAGGGACTGGTGCCACAGCCAGGACAAGTGTTTACTCATCCTGACACGGCCCTGCTGAGCCCTTGACCAATAAGTTCCAGCCTTGCTTGTTGTCCTCATTGAGGAGGACAGAAGTATATGAAAAACTTAAGTTCTGTGGTAGGCATCTGAGTCAAGCACTTACCACACGACTGTCACACCCACTGCTCTTTGGTTTACTCAATAGCTCTTTGGTATATTGCGTGGATTACAGTAATGAGGTAACTTCAGACGGGTTGGCAAAGCAGCATATAGCTATAAAGCAGCGGACTGTAATCCTTCCAGTGGGCATGGTGGTCTTTTCATCTGTTCCTTCATACCGTAGGTTTGTGGGTCTCTGCCCACAGAAATTATTCTGATGGAATATGTGATGGTCCCTGGCCAGGTCTATGTAATAATTTCCTTTCCCATCAGAAAGATTGACTAATAAGGGATTTGCTTTCTATTTGAAATAACCATTCTGGTTTCCCTCTTTCTCCTAAGCTTACGAAAATCCATCAGTGTTTTATAGAGCTATTACACTACTTACTGAATTGCCAAGCCTCTTTTACTCGAAAACTTTGAAATGTGAATGCCATGAAGTTACATCTTCTTAGAAGATCAGTCTGACTTGGCTTTGTTTGGACTTCAGACTGTGCGACTTCATCCTTCCCCTTTCCCTGCTCACTTGCGCTTACAGATGATGCTACCAATGCAGATATGGCTTACAGAAAGCCTAGAAGGTCCTTAAGCTGTCCCTGGCTCATGACCATTATCTACTAAGGCAACAAATTCAAAAGCTTGAGGTTTGGTAATGTCATGTTAAGAAAAGGCAGGAAGGCACTTGGGTGCCCCTAACAGGAATACATCAAGAGAAAAAGAACCTGTGTTTTGGTTGCTAATCTTCATAAATATGTATGTCTGTAAGAATGCAATGATCTGTATGTCTGTCTGTCTTCCTAACATATCATATGTATCCCCTAGTTCACATCACCACAGATTTTTTTATTATATGAGGCTAACACTGAGTAGAAGACAGATACTCTGCAGAAACTACAACCTGAAAAAAGCAAGGAAGATAAAGGAGAAGGAAACATGGTTACCTCGACTGAAATAAAGCATAGAAAGATCACCTACCTGTTTCCAAGCTATCTACAAGAACTACCTGACTTAGATGCCTCAGTGACTGCAACCCTTAAGCTCAAAAAAAGGAGTGAGTTTCTGAGCAGGGAGGGAGCCAGCTCCCTGCTCGTTATACGGCCAGTGGAGACAGGTAGTAGGGGATATGAGCAGTGGGTATCGTCTCTTGCCAAAACAAGAATAAAGAAACGAACACTGACTTCTGTGTCTTTACTAAAAAACCTGACTTCATGCCTTGGAGGTTATATTTCTGTGGCTGCTGAGTCTGTGAGTTTGGCAGAGAAAGGAAAACAAAGAGCAAGTCAAGTGATCTGACTCTGGCAGGCTGTCAGGGAAGCGTCATGTGCATAGGCTGGGAGATCTTTCATACAGACAGCAGCATATGAGCAATTTTCAGCTGGGCTCCTCTAGCCTGACAGAGAGGTTACAGCAACAGAGAAGCTGATCAGAAGGCAGAATACAGAGACCTCTGAATGGCCAGTCACCAGCAGCTTTGTTAGCAATGTCTCATGAAGGGCCATGAAGACGATGAAGGGACTGGAGCATCTCTCATATAAAGAGATGCTGTGGGAGCTGGGACTGCTGAGCTCACAGAAGAGAAGGCTCAGGGAGGTCTTATAGCTGTTGATGGAGTAAAGAACACCAGGCTGTCCTCAGTGGTACCCAGTGACAAGACAAGAGGCAACGGGCACAAACCAAAACCCAGGAAACTCCTGCGGATAATAAACTTTTTTACTATAAAGGGAGTTCAACATGGGCACAGGTTCCTCTGAGAGTTTGTGGTGTCTCCAACTTTGGAGATATTCAAAACCTGATTTGACAGAACCCTGAGGAACCTGCTGTAGCTGACGCTGCTCTGAGCAGGGGTCCCTGCCAGCCTCAGCGATTATCCTGTGCTCCTATGATATGGAGTCAGACCCTAGTTTGTGGTCCTCACACTGCTGTCGCCTCTCCAGAGAGGGGAGAATCCCCCTTTCCAAGGGATTCAGCAGAGCGTGACCATGTTGGGGGTATCTGCCAAGGGGTTTTTCCAGGCTGCCAGTGCAATGCAGAAGCTACAACATGCTTCTTCATATGTTATCTTACCCGTAAGTTATGCAAACAGGTAAAGGAGCCAGCCACCCAACCAGCTGAGATGACAGTTTACCCCATAGCAGCATTGACTAATGGGAATGGAGAGGAAAAAGGGTTCCCCCACCCATCCTGCTGTGCTTTCCAACACAAGGGCAGCCCAAAAGAGGCATTAAGAAGTGCAGTAGCAACTACAGCTTCGCTCCTGCTTACAGCATTGCCCCGCTTGCCTTTTATTAGCTCCTCTGAAATGCAAACAATTTAAATAAGGCAGAAAGAAGAAGGGTCAGTGCCCTCAGTCAGCTAATTAATGATGTTTTGAAGGCACTAGAGAGTTTATCAAAAAGCAGCAGGGACACGAGAGGGAGGAAGTGCCCTTCCAGGGATGTTACAACTGGCCTTACAGGCATATAAATGTATGTGGACTGGTAAAAAGCAGTTTGTTACAAACAACTGCTCATCAAAGGGGCGTGCTGCAAAAAAAAGTATCTTGCTTAGGTTTCCGAAAACGTTGCTTTGATGCAATTTGCTGGCTTTCCTGCTTTGCAATTTTCCATTCTGCATCTTGTTTAGCTAGGGGGGATTAATGAGAACTGCTGTAGTCATCTAAACTGCCTTTCTGGCAGAATCTCATGAGGAAGCTGTGGAGATCAGTAAACAGAGCTGAAAGTGCGGGTGGCCATGAGCTGCCTTTTTTTTCCCGCATGTGTAAAGGAAGTAAGAAGTGCAGCAGTCAGCCCTGTCAGACAGGGGAGATATTTCACAGGAAATAACAGATGGCTTCAGGCTCATATTTCTCCTACAGAAAACCATGCCCAGGTATCTTGAAAAATGGATGCTTCAGGCTAATTTGTTTCCTGATACCTTGAGGTGTATCTCATGCATAAAAGCATAAAACACAGGCTGGAAAAGCCTAGGCCTTGTTTGCTTGCACAATTATACATGCTTTTTATTTTGGAGGATGGTGGATGGCAGAAAGTTCAAGGTGTCTGAAGCGGCAGTATGGATATCTTTCAACCTTAATCAGTGGTGGGCAGTTGCTGGCATAATTAAGAGTGAAGGGGTCCCTTTCTGCGTGTTCATCTGGAAGGACATAAAGCAGATGTGTCCTGAAAGCACTTCAGTGCTAGGGTGGTAGCTTTCACTACCACGAAAGATGCCTGCTCAGCATCGTTCTCATGTTGCTTACCCCTGTACACCAGCTCTTGCATTCTCTCTGCAGCTGCAGACCAGGGCTCAGGCATGTCTCCTGCTGTACCCTACCGGAAGAGCTTCCACAGAGGAATGACAAATAATCATAGAATTGTCTAGGTTNAATACTTCAATGGATGGTGCCTCAGCCATCCCTGGGCAGCTCATTCCAGTGCTTAGTAACCCTTTCAGTGTAAAAAATTTTCCTAATATCCAATCTGAACCTCCCCTGGTGCAACTTGAGACCATTTCCTCTTGTCCCATTGCTTGTGACTTGGAGAAAAAGACCACCCCCTACCTCTTACAACCTCTTTTCAGGTATCTATAGAAAGCAGTAAAGTCTCCCCTCAGCCTCCTCTCAGACATGGCAGCAAAACCATTGCTGATGGCACCTGTGAAGAGCTGCCAGTTGGCAAAATGAATGGAAAGAGACTGTTACCACAGCTTATCTGCTCTGCACAGCTCTGAGATACTGGCAGAGCCTGTAGGCTAAGGAAGATGAGCTCTGTTCTCCAAGGAGGGTGAACCTAGTATCTCAGGATCTGAGCTGAGTGAGGCCCAAATGTGACTCCAGAGATCATGTTGCTAGAGAGGACTTTCTATTTTGGGTAATGTGTGTCAGAACAAGACCCATGTGCATGGTGAGCAAGAGAAGCTTAGCACGTGAATCTCCATTGGTGACTGTGGCATGGGGCCAAGCCTAAGTGTCTGGAGTTTGTCCTGGCTGAGTTATCATACATTTTGGGACAGTCAGGAGCAGGTGCATGATACTGGGAACACTGGGATGGCCACTTCCCCACCCATGACCTTAATGCCATCCTGGTGACCTGTCATTACACCCTCCCAGTGACAGATGTGATGACACACCCCAGGAAGACCACATTGTGGTGGTCTATCCGTGCCAGCCTTCCAACCCTGCCAGTCACAATGGGCTGCTCTTGCCACCTCAGAAGTCATCATACAGGACAGAGGGTGGAAAGCCTAAATAACTCATGCCACGTGATGAGAACAGTCAGGACATCCCAGCTACCACAGCTTAGCTAAGAACTGATGTTCAAAACTACTGCAGATCCAGGAGCTGACAGTCTCATCTGGGAAAAGGACAGCAGGAGAGGGAGGCATGTGAGATATACCACCACCCTATCTCTCCATTGCCTGTCTTCCTTGGGGCTGTACATACTGACCCTGTTTTGAAAGCCCTGCTTTTACTTGTAGCAGGTTGCAGAGATGCAGCAGCCGGGAGAAAAGCAGCTCTCCATCATTTTCTGCTGACAGCTAATATCAGATTTTGCTCTCCTGCTCTCTACTCTGCTGTATACTTACTCAGACCAAGTTGCCTTCTCCTCTGTTTTGTCTCATGGGCATAACCGGAGTTCAGATGAAGGCACCAGAGAGCAGCACTTCCCAGTCATAGCATCATAAAATTATTAGAGTTGGAAGGTACCTAAAAGATTCAACCCCCCTGCCATGGGCAGGGACACCTCCCACTAGACCAGGTTGCTCAAAGCCCTGTCCAGCCTGGCCTTGAACACCTCCAGGGACAGGGCAATCCCAGCTTCCCGGGGAAACCTCTTCTGTGACTCACCATCCTCAACGTAAATAATTTCTTCCTAATATCTAATCTAAACCTACCCTCTTCCAGATTAAAACTATTAACACTCATTCTATCCCTACACTCTCTGAGCTGCTGCTCCAGCCATATTATCCTTGCCAGATCTATCTGATTCAGTTGTAGGACCAGCCCATCACTACCTGTTTGCCTGTTCTTAAACAGTGTTTTCCTTTTGATTGGTTTAACAGCCATCACATATAAATTCTGTATTTTGTTGAAGGTTGTACTGATTTTTTTAAAAATTTGATTCATTGATTTTATCAAACACTGTAGGAATCCTCCAGTTCAATTATGATCCTCTTGATTTTCAGTCTGTTTGTTTAGACTTTTCACTCACTTCTGCCTCTTACTTTGCAGCTTTAAGGAGTAGTATACCACTGTGGTAAATTTCCCTATGTATTTTACTCTACCACACCCCCAACAAATTTTTCACCCTAACTGACCTACTCCCACTTTCTTTTTCATCCTCCTATCTCTTCTTCTGCATTTTTCCAGGAAGAAGTTATTAGATCCATGTTAAAATGGAGGGATTAAATAGGACTTTGAAAGGAACTGCCTTGAATCATGTAAATTCAGTACTTTTATTAACAAAATAGATGAGGAACTAGAAAGGACACACATTAAATTTGGTGATCAAAGTGGTGGCAGATATTTTGAAAGAAAGAGTTAAAATTCAAAATTACCTTAACAAATTGAAGAAGTGGTCTGAAAAGAAAAATCCAAATGTTATTCAGCAAATACAAAAGGTACTGTACTCAGGCTAGAATCACCAAATATATGATTATATAGTGGTGGAAAATTGATTGGCAGCGGTTTTGGAGAGGAACATATGAATGTAACGGTGGATCACAAGCTGACCATCAGTCAGGAATGTTATGTTGTTATAAAAAGGTTGCTGTGATACTGAAATCGTTTGTGATGAGTACAACTCACATGAAATAATCCTTTCGGAGCTCATTGGTATGGCATAAATTGGGGTACTTTGGGATTATATTTTAAGAAATCCAGAGAAGAACCCAAGGAAGTAGACTAAATAGTCTTCAAACACTGCTGAGAAGAAGGTATGACCAAGCTGTCCTCATTCATTTGGGAAAGAGTTGGGAGGCTCAACACTAGCTCTGAGAAAAACATGTTAATGAAGATGGAGGTGAACCACAGCAGTGGAAGGTCTGCAAAGGTCCTGGAGCATCTGCTGCTGGAGATTTTTAAGGCTGGTCAGGCATACTTCTGTGAAAAATTACCCTGACAAGGAGGATCCTACTGTGGGTAGAGCAATAGCCTACTTGAGCTCTTGAGGTCCCTTCCAGCTCTCAAGTCTGCTTCCTGCCCAGACATGAACCTGCATCCTCTGCATTTACCTCTATCCTGCGTGTGTCCCACAGTCTGACCTTAACCTAGACTCACCCATCCTTTTGTAGGAACATGTTTGCCAGCTTCCAGCAGATTGGTGATACCCACCTTCATTTTCTACCTCTTCTCTTTCTCTTGTCCCTTCCACCATTGCCTTTTTTCCCTTTCTTTCTCCCAGCACTTCCCTTCTTCCGACTCCCTGCAATGCTCTGTCCTGCCCTGGGCCTGACACCTAGTCTTGCCCTTCTCTGCAGACAGATCAGGCAGGGGATGGTGAACGTCACCTTTCATAGTAAAGCTTTCACCAAGAAGATGGATGAGAAATCTCCACTCCTAGAACCCTGTATCGTTTCTCTGGACTGTTTGCCTATTCACTCCTGCTTTGGTTACATTTGGTTAAGATTTCGTAGCTCCTTTTCCCAGCTCCTGAGGACCTGAGGACATTTATTTTCTTGGTTTTGGAGAGGGCTTTGCTTCTGCAGCCTTTGAGCCTGATGACTGGGTTAGATGGACTGAGTGTTTTAACCCAATCTCTGCTCTGTTTGTCTCATCTTTTAGGATTTTCTCTGCGTATTGAGGTTTTTTGGGGTGTTTTGTTTTTTGTTGTTTTTTTGTTTGTTTGGTTGGTTGGTTGGTTGGTTTGGTTGGTTTGTTTTTGTTTTTGTTTTTGTTTTAACACTTCCCACATGTGCTTCCAACCCAGCCCAAACCCCAAAGACTTCAATTCTAAGAAGTGTTTTTGAGCACACAATGCTAAAGGACTGGGTTTAAAATTAAGCCAAATGAACACTCATGGCCATAAAAGGATAGTGTAGTGGGCCAAGACCATGTGTAAACTTGCAAACCCACCCTGGGATTTCGATTCCAGTAACAAACCCATCTGAGATTAGCCTTCTTAGTTTACACTCTCCAAAAACAAGCCTATAGAGAGCATGATGCAGCAGTTACCATAGCAGCCAACACAAGAAGAGTCCATTAAGTGATCACAGTCCTTTCTCAAAGTGAATTACCAGGCTTCAGGTGAACTTTTGCACCTCCAAAAATGTCCCTTGGGGAAAATATGTTGTCGTGCACGATGGAACAAGATAACGCCGGCAGGTTGTACTGACTTGCTGTTGCATTGTTGTCTTTAATTATGTCTGCGCTGATTTTTCAAAAGTACTGAACACGCTTTTCCTTTTTCCTGTCAGGTGGTTTTTGTGACTTTTTTCTTTTTTTTCTGAAGGACAAGACAGAGTAGCCCAGTCAATAAATAACTACTAATGAAATGCGCTTCAGGCCTCCCTGCATTCTGCCACAATTAGGTTGTCAACCATCCTAGGGGAGATGCTATTACCTATGTGGGTATGGAAAATGATCTATCAATCACTGTTAATCATTTCTATTATAGTACCAGGTAGCGCTCCAAACATGTCAACACCTCATTATGATGGCTGTTTTCACAAATGGGAAGCTGAAGGTCCTCTTGTATGCTCAGAACCTAAGAAATATATAAATGGAGCAGGGAGGTGGAAAGAAGATGGATCCTGGTGGGATCCAAGGAGCATGGGAAACCACAGTATCCCTTCACAAACACAGTTCCTTAGATATCCAGAGACATGGCTATATTGTCAGCAGGTGGTAAGGAGGAAATGGTCCTGCACATAGAATCCTGATTCAAACCTTATATAATCTCTCCTTTTTGTTTCTGTACCTTACAGCTTTGTCTTATTCGTAACTGCAAGTGCTCACAGGTGTGCAAGCACCTTTCTCAAATGCAAAATGCAGCGACAAACACTCACATCTTAACACAAAAAGGATGGTTTTGGGCTTGCAGCAGCACAAGACCCAGGCTAAAATAGCAAAGTGGTTATTTAACCCAACCTTTATGCTCTTCCAGAAAGTCAGTTAAAGCCTTTAAACACCTACACACTGTGACTACCATAATAGCCACATGAAGAGCTATTAAAAACTTCCTGTGAAGGAAGGTGATGAGAAAACTATAATGTCTGGGGAAAACAAAACAAACAAATGAATGAACAAACCCCAGTCTTCCAGAGAACTTGAATTGAGCTTGACCTCTGGAAAGTATCATTTGCTTCCTGTTCGCTGCCAAAGTACAATGAGGTTTATATTCAGGCCCTACCTTCAGTGTCTGGGTCTAAAAATATAACAATGAACTTGTGACACAAAGGCCCTGTCTCCTGGAGAAGCAGAATTTAGATCTAGTTGCAAAACACAAATTCCTTTCTCTTTGAGGCAGAATTTGTTTTGAGTAGGTGGATGGGGTTTGTTTCTTTTTTTTTTTCTTTTTTTTTTTTTAGTTTTGTTTCTTTTTTTTTTGTCTTTCTATTTTTAGGCTGTCAGACTTGGGAGGATTTCATTAGGATTAGGGCAGACTTACGTAGCTGTTTGTTTTAAATGATCATGACTATAACCATTTTAAGGCACTAGTCACCATGGTTACCTTGATGCTGTTCTCCAAGGAGTCTGAGCCAAGACAGGGCTGAGAGGGAACACGAGGCTACCTGAGTGGGAACATACGTGGATGTCTAATCCATAAATCTTTTTAGTTCCTTGAAAGTGTTATGTCTTAGCTCCATGGATAAGAAAAGTATGTGAAGGATCACATTGAGTCCATGTTCAAATGCCACCAAGCTGACTATATGATGGTCTTCAGACAACTCTTGCTTTCGAATAAGAAAATACTTGGACAACAGTATGGGAAATGTGGTGGGATGGGGGCAAAATGACATATTGAGAGATGATTCAATGCCTTAATTTTGATTCCATCTGAAAATTTGCTCTTAAGCCTAATGCTATTTCTTACTGAGCTTTCATTCCTCCTGTGAAACCCACCACTAATGTGGTGGGAGTTAGACCAAACATATTCTCAGTTTCTCAGCAACAGACTGACTAATGCTGATGTTTGTATGACCCTAGCTCACTTGTTTCATCTTTTCTTTCCAGAGTTCACTGCTTTGTTCTCTTCCTGTTTTTTTTCTGGGAGCATTTCTGCTTCCCCCTTTCCTTCTTTAAGTT
>VXBW01004678.1:357744-463304 GCA_013400375.1 Thinocorus orbignyianus
CCTCTCTGTTATTCCTAAAGCACTTATATTCTTAGTGGTTATAGAATAGTTGGATGTGGACTTGCTGATTCAATGGAGCCCCTCAGAAAATGAGGGAATAGGCTGGTTATTTTCTTAATTCATTTGTCTACGAATCAGAGTCTCCTTTAAGCCTCATCTCACTCCATGGATCCCTTGGGAGATGCCTGAGCATGAGCCCTTCTTTTGCATGCAGAAGACTAGCTCTACACCAGCCAGACCTCCTAAAAAGAGATCTTGGGTGGTTCCTCAGACCACTGTACAGGAGGCTGTGAGAGACAGCGCGTTTCCAGGTGGGAAGCACAAGACTTGCTGTATGATGCAGGAATCACTGCAGTACTGCCGCCAATCTACTTTCCATTCTACTCCATGGAAACCCAACCAGGTATATCTGTGAAAGGGCATAGTCTCTTACTCACTCTGTCCCTTTCCATCCAAAAGGTCCATAAAAGTCCCAGAGTAGTCATCTCTCTCTGGGTCTTGTCTGCAGCCCTTTTCAGCTCTGGAGGATGCCCAAGTACAGCCTGGGTTAGAGAAGCGGAGAGATTGCTTGGTATGGCTGGATAGCAAAGAAGATATGTGGTGTGACTGGATAGTAAAAACGTTGTAAAAAATAAAAGAGCTAATAACAGCAGCAGAATGTCGGCAGGGATTTTTGTGCAGTGCTTATTTGCACCATGCATGTGCAATGTGTTAGTCATTGCTTACCCCAGCAGGTGCAAAATGTTCCCATTGTGTTAGTACATCTTACTGAGATGAAAGTCTAAGGTCTGAAAAAAATTCTGCCAAAGCGTTTGTGTGAAAGACAGAAATGTGAATATCAGAGGGAATTATTTTAATCAGCTCTACGTGTCAAAACCAGCTGATTCCCAGAGCCAATTTCTCCGAAGAGCCTGGAGCCCTTTGTAGCCAACGTGGGTACTCCAGTACTTCTGAGTTCGTGACGGTCTGACTTGCTTCAATATGTCCCAGCAGCAGTGTGAAGGGCTCAGTATAAATGACAACTGTTTCAACACTCATACCCATCCAGCACACGACTGAAGGTCTTTTCCAAGCACTGATTAAATAAAGATCCTCTTTATCCTGGAAGGCTCACAAAGATGAAATAACATCTAAATAGGTCTTGATACCATTTAAGTTAGTTACCACTAACCTTCCAGTACCTTGCAGTTCCCAGTAGCAAAGCTAAGAGTCGGGACCCCATCAAAGACTTGGCTTCTCTCACCTCCCCCCATTTAGTGGTTGCATGTGGCAGAGGAGACCTGGCCAGAGAAGGAAAAACGTGGTCTGTATTGGAGATGAGCATGCAGCAGGAACTCCTGTGCAGGGTTGTCTCAGTGCCACACCAGCATGATGCCCTAGGACATGAGTTGGGGTTAAAGCCATGAGAGCCGATGAGGACCACTGATCAGAGACTGATGGTGAAGGTGGGGACAGTCACCAGCTCTACAGCTGCAACATAACTCTTGAATATTCGCATGCATACATAGTCCAAGGTTCTCCTCTTCCCTGAACCTCAATGCACCCTCTGTGTTTTCTTGTGGATCTTCAGAAAGCAGTCAACTCATGATAAATACAAAACTGCTGTGTTGAGCACTGGCACATCAGCTTTTCTCTTTTCTTCTTCGATCTAGCCATTCTCCTCCTTAGAAACCCCAAAAGCTCTTTAAAACAAAAAAACCCCAAAACCTAAATCAACAGTCTGTAAAATGCAGTGTGTGATGGGAGTGTAAGAGAAACCGGATTTGCTTATAAATAAAATACTGATCCAAAAATTCAGTAGATGTTGTATATTTGTGTAGAGGGGTCTTGCAGCATGTTTGGACAGCTGCTGCTGTTAAAACTTTTGCCAAGTAGATTTTAAAAATCCACCTTCTAAGTGCCAATTTCACAAATATATGAGGAGATTTACAAGTACTTCAATGCCAAACTGAAACCTTCTTGGAGCTACCTTTAGACTTACTTTCAGAATACTCTAAACCTTTGAGTAGCATGTTCATTTTTACCCTATATAGCTGCTTCAACGTAGTACAGGCAGTAAATATATTAGTAATATACTGTCTATGTTTGCATGCACATATATCCAAGATTGTTGTTTCAGGTTTTATTTTTCTATCTTAGAGACAATATTGAATAAAACATTTCACTTTAGAATTTTTTTAGAATTTATTATAAAGTTATGAATATCAGAGTCGCAAAGGTAAATTAAGAATATTTGCTGCCAAACTGGGCACAGGGTGAACTTAATTCCCTATTAGTGAACAGCACCAGGCAGATTTGGAATATATTCATGTTTAAGAAAGATCTTTTCCCCTGCTTGTGCAACACGAACTGTAGACTTAATTCCATTGGAAGCCCAGGGGCCTTTGCACTGATGGTGGATGCAGAGGGTGCAGGAAGACATGCCCCCGGGCTTTTTTCCATTGTGTCACTCAAGTGATTCCCTAAGGGAATGAAGTTTATTCTTGCATTTTCCGAATGCTAATAATATTGCTCTTTCTGTTTTCCTGCAGAGTCTTCCGTCACCAGTTGCAGTGCCAGAATATAGGGCAGGGACCTGGAGTGGGAGGAGATAAGCCTGCAGCTAGGGGTATTTGAAAACATATTGCTTTAACTCTTTACACACTGTGAAAAAGAAGTTGCAGTGCCCTGGGTTTGACTCTAAATCACAATGGATGAGTCCGACTCTCTTTATATTGCAAGGATTTTTCTCGTGACATCAACTAGAATATTTATTTGCAGTAAACGTATTATTTTTTTTTCCAGGTACAACTACAGTCCAACAATTCCTTCCCACAGGAAAGTAATGTAAAATCTCCAGAAGAAACCCGCCTTGAGCAGAGTTTGAGATTCTTTTAATCCTGTAAAGACTCCAGAAGCAGGAATGTCATTGTTGTACCATTGGCATACTATTCCCAGCCAGGGACATTGCAAGGTCTTTGTTCGATCATGTTAGAACTACTCTGGAGACCAGAATTTTATATTACTCATTTACTGTAAAAGAATGTTATGTTCGAGCAGTCTAAGCATGGGACAGGGTACCATGCATGGGCCCTCTCTGGGCTCTGGTACTCATCTCTGGACAAGTTATTTGCACAGTCTTTCCTAACTCCATCGGATGTGGAATCACATTTATAGTGTGTGCTAACAGCTACCAGCAGTGTTTGCAGCCCTTTGGAAGGGGCTGAGATGTTTTGTTCACCCTCCTATGTGGAAAACACTATGAACAGGAGGATAAAGGGTTGGAACACTTTTCTGAAAGTACATAATCACCATAATTTAGATCTGAATCTTAGGAGAAACTTCTTTTGGCAGTAAATATTCCACTTGCTTAATCTAGAAATAGCTATTTAGATTGCAAAACACTCTTCATAAGTTACACTCCTCATTTGGCCTGAGTGAGAAACAAAATGTGGTCTTCAGAATGGAAGAGAATAAAATAAAATGTTCCCTTGATGGAGCTGACACGACCTTGGCACCAGAAGGCGTTTTCTTCTTTATGACCCACTAAACTAGCTTACCACGCGGTCAAAATTACATTAAACATTTCTGCAGTCCTGGTGCATACAGTAAGATGTTCTTCTTCCAAGGGAAGTAGCTCATCCTTCAGAGGTGTTTGTATTGCTGTCACCACGGCAACCAGAAAAGATGAAAGTCAGAATTCCCCCAAAAAACTCCCAATGTTAGCTGAAGTACGGATGGGCAGTTAGATTGTAAAACCATGCATGGATTTCTAAAGGAAATGACTGTTCTGTATTAAACAAACCCAGCAGAATTCCCAGTGCCCTAGCCTAAAAATAGCATTCATGGTGTCATTTATAAACCCCTGTTAAAGCAGATAACAGGAATGGAGGATTCTCGCTCTGATGGGCATGAAGTTTCTCCATCCTGCATTTCAGGTGATCTTACACCACAGCACAGACTGCTTCCAAGTATGACTGTGGTGCCACTTTTGACATAGATTTTATGAAACGTGGCTCTAAACAGCTGTGACACTCATTCACTCTGAGCTGGGCCATAAAAGTAGAACTTCAAACAAACCCTAAAATCTGAGCCCTAAATATGACAGTTTGGATCCTACGCTGATAGACTTGATTGAGATTTGTTGTCTAACTCGGTTTGGAAGAAAGCCTTTGGTCAGCCAGGGTTTTGGTGTCAACCCATATGGAGAGTATCTTTGCCCTGCTGCCTAAATTGGGAGAACAAAGCAGTAGAATGCCACAAAAATTATTTTCAGTAGAAAGGATAAGCCTATATTTTCCACAGAATACAACAGAAGTCTGATTATGAAAAAGTAGTTAGAAACGCTCCAAATTTCCCACAGCAATATTTCACTAAGACATGGTTTGGCCTTAGATTTGAACTATGAGTCCCTGTCTAAAATTAAACTAGCTCTGGCTCAAAAAGCTGCCTCCTCACTTGTTCTTGGGTTCCACCACAGATGACTCTGGCAGAAATGGTAATTTGAAGGCAATTCTCAAACCCAGTTACAAACTCCAGGATAGACAAATTTTTCATCTTTCACTGTCATATTCAAAGTGAGAAGATTTTCTTAAGTCATTCAAAAATATTGCTTCATCTCATAAAAACCAGGCTGTGTAGAACAGGCTTCTTTAGCATAAAACAGAATAAATTCAGCAAGATTCTTCCAGGTCCACCTCTTTACTTATTTATCGTAGGCTAATAAAGAGAGTTCTATTTTTTTCCCTGGGTGAATGTAGGGATTAGATAAATAAAGCTCTACACCACTGAGTCAGATGAGGACTTACTTGTTAAACATTAACAAGCACCCAGCCTTTTTAAGTGACTGCTTACTGGTATCTCTGCAGCATGCTTCACGGCTTGCTTTTGCACATTTTTTACACGCCACGTTAAGCAAGCATGGCTGTGAGTGATTACTAGGATAAGACTCCTTCAGATCTGGGAAGCCTTTCTCTCTAGCAAGGCAGGCTGCTGGTTTCATGGTCTCACCCTCCCTTAGAGCCTTCTTGGTGCTTCACCTTCACGTGCTCCTGCCTGACATAGCCCACCATTAGTTTTGAAGCTCTACAGTGCACTTTATCTCCCATTCTCTGTTTACAGATGACATTGTGGGACAGTTTATTAATGAAAATGGAGCACAGACAGACCTGTACTTACTCTCCCAGCAAGGAGTCCAGGTAAATCCAAGGTTCATTAGGGAACTCTGTAGAAACAAAATAGAAGCCAGGTACTCCTGCGGTTGCAGTTGCCTCCAAAGCACTTTATTTTTCCATCTGAGTGATGGATGGGAAAGTAAGATGAACAATAGGCAGATCCAAGGAATAGTGAGACTGTAACCACACCTTTTTCACTGACAATGTCCTTCTCACCATCTTATCCTCTCCCCACGGGTCTGGCTGTGGGTGTGGAGCAGAGATGGTCCAAGTGGCTATGCAAAACAGCATCATTACAAAACCTGCAGGGTGGAGAAGGAGAGAAAACAGCGGCCAAGACTCCATACTGCCTTGGTTACAGGGTGGTCTTTGTGGCCAGGGTGTATTCAGCCTGCCTTTTATGAGCCTGGCTTGGCTTGCAAGGCTTGGAGAAATCTCTTGCATTTGTAAAAAGGAAAGGATGCTGGAGGACATGTCTGATCAGACATGTGAAGGTGGTCACTTGGTCACTCTAACCAAGCCAGTCAACACAAGTCTGCTCCAGGGTGGTGGACATTTAAATGCACATTAATGTGATGGTGAGCTCACAAGGAGCACGAGTCCATCCACTCTGGATTATGGAAAGAGTATCTGCACCATTTTTGTAGACGTAATTTGGGACAGCACCAATTCTTAAGGACTTGTCATTCATAATCTTCATTCTTCACACACAGATTGCCTTCTGAAACCTTCCATCAATAATAAATACTATTTTTTCTTTCTTTTTTTCCCCCTGAATACATCCACTCCAGTGGGCAGAAAGAGTCAATTAGGCTTCCACTTACTTTAATGCCAGTTTGCACCACATGGGACAGTAATATCTACCATGTAACCTGCTGGTGCCTGTCTCTGATGCTGTGCCCAGAGACCTCCCTGCAGTTGCAGGGACATCCCTAACTAGACCAGGTTGCCCAGGGCCTCATTGAGCCTCACCTTGAATATCTCCAGGGAAGGGGCCTAAACCGCCACCCTGGGCAACCTATTCCGGTGTTCCACCACCCTCAGAGTAAAGAACTTGTTCCTAATATCCAATCTAAATCTGCTCTTCTCCAACTTAAAGCCATTGCCCCTCATCCTATCACTGCAGGCCTTTGTAAACAGACTCTCCCCAGCCTTCCTGTAGGCCCCCTTCAGGAAGGGGGCTATTAGGTCTCCTCAGAGCCTCTTCTTCTCCAGGCTGAACAGCCCCAGCTCCCTTAACCTGCATGTGAACCTACTGTAGCTTCTAGGTGGAGGTGTCCTGGTTTCATAAACAGGGTGTTGACCAAGGGTCTGGATACACTCAAAATTCCCCTAGCTTTTCTTTAGTCTTAACACCTAAGGCCAGCTTCACTTTAGTGCATGCATGGACCCAGTAACTGGTCACATATAAGAGGCTTCATTTGAAATCCAAGTAATGTAGCTCTTCTGATTAATTCCCCATGGACCGTTCTTGTGCGTGTCCTCCCTCAGCATAGAAGCTTTGGTCTCCATAGACAACCCATAAAAACAGAGACAGTAAAAGAGAAACAAATTATGTCAGAATAACTGAAAGCTTAATGGGAGCACAAATGAGGTAAAATTCACTATATTTGCATTTATTTTCTCTAGTTCTCAGATTTACAGGAGATCCAGCAAAATGTAATTTGATAGTAAGCCCAGCTAGTTACAGTATCCAAGGAGAGTGAAAATCCCCTCAAATTGGATGAAACTTGACGCTGCCAGCATACTGCTGAATCCCCTCCAGTGTATTTCCAAATCACATTCCTCCTTTACTCTGCTGAGTGCTGCCCAAAGAATCAACAGTAAATCAAGTAACCTGCAATATACTTCTTTTTTATAATGCATCTATAAATTTCATGGAACTATGGATTTCTTCTTATGAAATTTAATTTGAGTCACTTGGGGGAACATTTCCATATTGAAAGGGACTCCTGGCTTTCATTGTGCTCGTACTTTCCTTTTACTGAATTGGAAATGCTTTGATTTAAAGGGACACAGCCAAGGTAAAGCCTGCCTGCGCGAAAGCCATAGGGCCCATTTCCACTTGGCAGGTGAAAACAGGCAGCTGCCGAGCTGAGCAATCTCATCTCCGCCAACCACTTGAGGATGGGCACAGCCAACACGGGCTTATGAGCAATGCTGGCTTTTCTGCCTTCTGAATTGCTGTGTCACGGGAAGGACAAGGCAGGAGCCTGGTCCTCATTTCCAGCAAGCCTGACTCACAGAGAGAGCTGCCACCGACCACCCTTGGGTGCGAGGAGTAGCCAGCACCTATCTCTACATTCCCATCCCCAGATTTCTGTGAACAAGACTTTTTGAAAACATGTGGGTCCTAGATAAATAACGAGTGCACAGCATAAATTGGGTAAAGCCTTCATGGCACCAAAACTGATTTGAAATAGCTTTTTCTCTTTTTTTTTCCTTCCTGAAAGGAAAGATGGTTCCACATAATTTCTGGATTCCTCAGGCCTTCTTTCCTGATGAGCTCTGCTGCCGTGGTGTTTTGTAACACACACTTTCTCAGGTGAAAATGAGTCAAATTTTGCTGCTAGTAAAACAGAGAGAAGGGGGTAGCGCAGCAGCTTTCCGCTCATGGCTCATAAACTAATTCCACACAGTCTGCAAAAGGTAGTTATGAAATGTAGCTGTACTGCCAGCAGACTCCAGTTCAGTATGCATAAATGCAAGACAAAATGTTAAAGAGGGTGAAAATTGTTAGAAATGATTGAAAGCATCAGAGTTGGATAATGAAAAGGGAATACAAAGGAGGGAGTGAGACTGAGGCTTACACTTAAAAGCCACTGAAACAAAATACATTCAGAAAACCCCTTCAGTTAGGCTTGGATGTAAAGTCAGTCTTCTTTAAAGGAAGAAAAAAGCACTATTAGGTGCTTAAACACAGTATAGACACAGACAGTGACTCAAATAAAGGGACATCAGAAGTTTGTAAATGCAAGAGGAATAGAATGAAGAAGAGACAGTGGTTAGAAAACATTTTCATCTGGTTTGAACAACCAAGTTGACCTCTTGCTCTGTCTTTTCTCAACAGTGGTTGGTCCTGTCCCTCCACATGGACCTGTGTCATATATCACGGCTTTCTGAGAGAAAAGGTAGCATGCCATGAGTTCTCTGAAGCACCCACTAATGCCTCAGATTGTTGCTGCTGTTGCCCACCCTTGGTAAAGACTTCACTGAGCTTGTCACTCTGTCTGGTACCTTCTCTGCAAGCAGAGCCACTGCACAACGATGCTGTTTCACATAATCATATTCAAGTATCACTTTGCCCAGGTGTAGACTGAGGCATCTCTGGGGAACACTCTGACCTGAGCTGGTTTTCCAGCTCTAAGAAGTGTAGGCGTTGAATCCAGTGACATGACTGAAGTAGAGTCTACAGGAACCTGGGGCAAAGAAGAGGGAAAGCAGGGGAAAACCATAACGTGGGCTGGACAGGAGACCTCCATTTCTGTCATTGCACAGAGAACAAACCAGCTGCACTTGGCGTACAGATACATGAACAGAGCCAGGAAAATTGATGGAATCCAGGCAGGCTCTTGCGGAGAAACCTGTTTGAATCACCTGCATCACACTTTTATACATCAAGCCCTAAGAAATAGGGCGTCAGCAGGAAATGTGTTGGAAAGAAAAAGGCTAAAGCAATACAGCAATCACCTTCACTGGGTTTTCTAAGAACTGGTTAAATATCAGTCTCCTAAAAGATTTTTGGGTGAGTTTGCTAGTGTTGCAACAGTGTCATGAGTAAGGGAGTTGCCTCTGGTCTTCTCTTCTCCTCTTATCACATATGCCCACTCAATTCAAATGAAGTTCCAAGTGCCATGCTCACTACTTTCCCAACAATCTCCCACTCTCTTGGTATCTTTAATGTCCTTTTTTTCAACATTATCTAGTGATTTTTTTGCAGCTGCCTATGTGGGTAGGTTTACCTCAAGAAAGAGGTGAGCTGCCTTTGTGAACCTCCTAGAAATGGCTTTATATATCATCAGTGATGAATGTCCCATGGTCTGGGAACGCCCAGCCCAGAAAATGTCTTGAGATCCCTTTCAGCACTGCATACCCTGGTTTCTGTGAAATAAAAGCATGCATTCACATACCTGAAAACATGTTCAGCTACCTATATGGTTGTTTTATTTTTCCAGGAAAGGCTTAAATATTTTTACTTTATGCACTTTTGCATTTCTAAGGTTTTATTATTAATTTTCTCTAATCTAGTTTAAAAAGGAAATACAGAGTTCATATGAAGCACATACGGGATTGCCAGTACAATCTTGGTTTGGAAATCCGGGATTATTTGCTAAGTAGAAGGATTTTACTGTTATATAATACATGAAATATTCCCTTAAGAAGCCCTTTAATCGAGGAAATGCATTGTTTCAAAGTGGAATTGGTTTGTGGGCTAAATCATCGTATATGTTAATTAGAGTTCAAAGTGTCAAAGGTCTGAAACACACAGTGCACCATTTACAACTGGTGAAGCTGGCTTATAGCTTGCTCTGGGTCATAAATTATTCTTCTACCCACCTACCATCTGCACATCTATTGCTTGCATGCCGGTTTAATATTATTTGAAAGTATTACAGCGTAAATAGAATTAGCAATGGGTGGAATGGGATGAATTTAAATTGGCTTCTCAGTTCCAAATCTTAGCAGGAGTTTAAAAGGATTTTAGCGAATGACTTGATATAACCTTATGTCTCAGACTTCTACAGAACGCCGCGTTTTCTCTGAGGAGTGGGAATCACAGGTCATCCTCAAATGAAGGGAACCACTTAGCTGATTTGGTGTCTTTCCATTTAATATTTATATCATCAGCAGAAGAGGTGATTGAAAAATGTCTTGGTGCTGAATGCGTTAAGTAACATAATGCAAAAGTAGGCACCTGGGCCACAACAGAGGAGCTGACCCCTTCTGCAAATCACCGCTGAAGTTCCTGGGACACTGGAGGGATGAGAAGGCTGGGATAAACCATAAACTCTGCAGCGGTTTTCTTTATCACAGTCTAAACTGTACGGAAGCAAGCCCTGAGGCTATTTGTTTTCATTCCTTTCTTTTCCATGGCGTAAGTGGTTTCTGTGCCTGTGTTCCTGCCCGCTTTGAAAGCGTAGGCATTATGAGTGTTTGTAAGTGGACTGTCTTCCTGAGCCACTTTTCTAGCATGTATGCTACAGCACCCACTACAGCTCCCAAACTTTTGTATTGATTTCAGAGAAGTCCTGTGTGTCTTTCCATCTTGCAGCTCTCCCAGAACTGCAACAGAAGCAGTTCTCCTGGCATTTAAGGGACTGACAAGAACAAGGTACCAGGCAACATTTATCTCAGAGCAGACACTATTACCTTTCCAAAAGGCAGATTTTAGGCAGCCGTGCCTCTGCCTGTGCTTTCTGTGTGCAATGATCTGCATGCACATTTTCAGTTAATGCCCGAGTGTGATTGCAGATAAGTTGTGAAGTGACAGCTTCCCTGCAGACAGGCTGGTCAGCGGCTCAGAGTTTCTCCTCGTAGCATGTGAATCACCATCTCAGAGAACCATTCAGGTTGGAAGGAACATCAACAGATAGACAAAGCAGGGTCAAGAGTGAATTCAGACCAGAACTTAAACAATTTGATTCTTCTGCCAATCATCATGAGACCAGGACCCTCTGGGGCTTCCTGCTATGGAGGGGGATGGCTGTGCAAGTGCTTGTGAGAAAGAGGAGTTGGGAAGGAGATATGGTCCATTTTAGGAACTGAGATAAGAAACATTTCAGGCAGTTGAGCCCAAAAGGCTTTAGGGGAGGAAGGAAGGGAACAGAGAAATTCATCTTGGGCATTTGAGATAAGAGTCATGGTTTCAGAAAACATAATTTTTATTTGTTTTTCAGAGACTTAAGGCTGGGAAAATGTGATATATGGCCTAACTCTTCTTATTTTTTATTGCACACAGTCATGTGAAGAAAAGTTGTGCTGCTGCTTGGACAGTCTTGGACCTCTACACAGAGTAAGTACAAATGGAAGTCACACTAGATACAAGAAAGAGGAGGAGCCAGCTCACGATTAATCAATTCTACATAATATAAACTAGTCTTGAGGGAAATCCCCCACACAGACAGACTAAGTGTGGGTGAGGATCAAATGCATCTTTAGCCATCACCAAAAATAAGACTGCATCTTTCCATGAGCTCCTTTCTACAAGCAAAAATTGCTAACTGCTTTGTTTGACCTCCACAGTCATTAGATTTTACTCTATCCAGGCCTGATTTGCCAGGATGTGAACTGAGTTAATGTTCTCTGGATAATCACAGATTCCAAAAATGTGTTATTTTGAAAGATCTGAAGCACTTGCAGAAATACAACTTGCCACTTGTACCTGCCCAGCTCCAGTTTAGGGACATTAAAATAATTACACCCCCTTTAAAACAATCTTTTATGCATGTGTATGAGCATATAATATCTTCAAATATCAAGAACATTTTACTGCTCACTCTCTTTCAGTGATGAATCTTTAAATCTGCCTGCCTTAGCTTTGGCCTCCAACGCTGATCTCACATCATGATTTGTGATTGCTAGTGCCCCAATTTTATGCCCCTGTACCTTTTTGAGTTAGATGAAGAACTGACAGCAGAGCTTCACTTCATCACCTCGCTAACTCCTGTTTAGTCCCATTTCAGTGGGAGTTATGTGTGTTGAAGGCTCTGGGCCAAGGACCCTCAAGGTCAGATCTTCAAAGCTCACTGCCACAGGCAGGACTTCCTGAGATGCTCAAATGTTTCTGCATTGTTAAGGAACTTCTAAGGGATTTAAAATGGGATTTGGGTATCTTTGAGGATCCTCTCTGCTCCTTGTATCCCTATAGGGTCTGCTGTCGGGCAGACAAGAAGCAACAAAGAGTCTTGAAATATATCTGCTTCTATCACTTCTGCAACAAGAAGGCTCTTTTCCTTCCTGTTGTTTATAGCCCCATATGGTTTCCTGCAGTAGCTCTCCCCTTTGGTTATGTGAGTGATTAGCAGTATATACAAATGAAGACACATTTTGAAAATGCAGTGACTTTTGCTCTAATGAAACAAAAATCCAGAGTCTATGATTTTACCCCAAAAGTAAGTTGCTAGTAATTTTTGGCCATCCTCAGAACTGGTGGGCAGAGTGCCACCAGCAGATAACTGCCTGTTCTGCACAATTAACATCTTTATTTCATAAAGACTGACAAAGAGTTTTGTGAACTGCCAGAACAATAACTCCTGGGAGAACGGAAATAGGGACATGGAAACACTTGTACAGCGTTTGAGAAGTCTCTAACTGTGAGCTACTTCTGGGTGGATGGATGGATAGATAAATCAATAGGCACAGAAACAACAACAGCGAGAAGATACACAGTTCACTGACGTTTACAGTTCTCTGGAAAATTAAGTCTTGCATAACAGCTCTGAGTTTGCACACAGCAGTCCCCTGAATTCTTATTTCCTACGCATTGTGGCAGGTATATCAATCCTGAACACAGCAGAGCTTTACAGCATATGAACCACAAACTGAGAGTTTGCCATCCTACCCAGCTTCTTTGTTCAGTGGGGCAGCTGCTCAGCTGATTGTTGTTAATCATTCCCTGTGGGTCACAGCTGAAATGTTAACAATGACAAAGGCTTTCCAGATTAATTTGGGAGCATTTTCGGTTTTGAGGTGTGCAGAATTTCTGTGTAATGATTCTTCTGAGGAAGAGGAAGGCTTTACAGCTTAAACATTAATTCTGAAGCCTCAACAGACCTGTATCTTATTGCCCTGTGCCAAGGGGATTATGCATTTCCCACTCTCCCCTGCACAGAGTTATTTTGTAACTCAGTTCTTTCTTTGGCCATCCCACTGCAAATGGGCAAAGCTTCACAAGGAATGGCATGTTGGTTTGCAAGACCCCAAAGTTTGCTCCTGTGTATTTAGGTGCTTCCTCCTGCTGGAGTATCCTTCTGCAATTTCCAATCTTTGCTCCACCTCAAACATGTTTACTAAGTAGATAAAAGTTAGCCACATGCATTTATATAAGACAGAACAGCTACAGGGTCAGTCAGAAAGCTTTTTACTCAGCCAGAAAGAAAACCATGATTTCTCAGTCTCTGTTTATAATTGGTCAGTGGGATAGTGTGGGGGATACTGCAGGATCATATTCCCTTGCAAGCGCATGTAAGAGACTTTTTCAGCCTATGCCAGAGCTTTCGTCCAGCCCACACACCCACTGGGGACACCAGACCCCGGAGGGGGTGGGTGGCACATGTCCGTGTCTCCTTTCAACACAGAGCTAGAGCACACACCTCAGAAATGCTCCTGGCTACACCACTATAGATATAGGTTGAATTCCTTACTGATGCCGTTCCTCCTCCCTCGTGCTCATTTCTGTCAGGAGCAACATCCCAAACTCGACAGGAATACATTTTATTTTTCTGGTTTGATTTTCTACTGAACAAAAGATACGCTGTGATGCTTGTCTGGTTCCTACAGCTGCAAACTCATGGGTTAATGTATAACCAGTATATTCCTGAAGTATTTAAGTTGCTATTTCCCTTCACTTTGCCAAGGTAATGAGGTGTTTGATGAAGGGAGTTCAGCTGCAGACCTGCAAATGTACATTCTGTAGGCTGGAAAGAAACCACAACAGGCTCTCGAGTTTAATATTCTGATAAATTGGGCACTTCTGCCCCTTACATCAGGCAGTGACACAATGCAGCCTTGTTAATCCAAATAGAAAGTGCTCCTTCAGTAATGGAGTCCTGGTCTGTTTCAGCAAAATTAGATTTGCATCACTAATTCAAAACACCATAAAAATCCAATGGATGCTCTGGAAGTAGAGGTTATCTGCTCATCTGTTCAGATAAGTGAAGCATAAAGCCTCAACAATGTGAGGAGGTAAGGGAACAAGTTGATGCCAGCGTACAGCACTGGTTAGTTAGATTAAAAGAGCATATCTGGCGATGATTGTCTTCTGGGTTGTTTTTTTTCTGAGAAACACATCAGAAGTGTATTAAAACAGCTCAGAATCACTGATGGGTTTTGTTATCTACTCCCTGGTCTTGGATTGCTGATAACTCCAAGACTGTCCTTCTTTTTCTAGACTTTGAACAATGTAATTACGGTTTCTTGGAAATAAATCAATACTCGATATCACCTCTGAATAGCATGCTGGCCAGACAATCTACCTTCCTTATTGAGACACGGCTAGGAGTCATTGGTGTCAGAGTTTAAGCTCTCACCTTTTTGCTTCTGCATTTTCTTTGTAGGGGAGGTTTTGGTTTTCTCGTCGCAGCTTAAGCTTCAGACCTTTCTTTCACTGGCCACAGCTGCTGAAGGGCAGCGGCACACAGGCACTCAGCACTGGGCTCCAGAGTGCTGCTGTTGTCATCGACTCTGATTTCGGTAACCCTTGCTGCAGGTCTGGGGAGAAGGTGGGCTGCGGTGGAGTAACTGCAGTTTTTCAGCTGTCTTCTTCAGGACCAGTTCATCACACTCTGCCCACCCCTTCATCCTTTATTCTCCAGCAGTATACACAGAAAATGAGAGAAGACTCTCAAAGGAAGAGAGGGAAAAGCGAAGCGCTCTGTGGGTGTCAAGGGGATACTACCCCAAGGCAAATTTGCCTCTGCTTTTAGCTGGCCCTGTTAACACCTCTCATTTGGGTATCAGGATGGGCAGTCATTTTAGTAAAAATCATTTAGCTGCTTTTAACAGGGTTAATTCAGAACCTGGCAAAGCTTAGGTAAATTCTCCGGAGGCTTGAAACTGTTTAGTCTGAATTTTAAGGGAAAAAAATTGCACTTTTGAGCAGTTAGGTCATAGGTAAGCCCTAGGAGTGTTACTTTCGCTTTGAAATGATGCTGAAATAGGAGGATTTACTAAAGCCTCCAAAGTCTGGAGGTTTGGTTAAAGAAATAAGAAACCACAAAGGCCTTGATACTGAGCTAATTTGTCTCTCTGTGCTACTTTACCCTTTTCTCTGCAGTGAGACACAGAAAGGGCCAAAATCTTGATGCTTTCTGTTTGAAGTTTCCTTGAGAAGAAGCCCCAGTAAAGATCACTCACAGGAGAGACAAGGCATCATTGTGCCCTACTTGCAGACACAACCAAGCTCCATGTCCATCCAAGCCTAGCTCCATACCACAATGATGCTGGAATGTCTCAGCCTCTAGATATACTAGAACCTGAGGAACTCCTCCTGGGCACATTGCGAGCCTCTCTGCTCCTTCGTATTCTTGATTTGGAGAAATCCCATGGAGATTTCCACTATCAGCTGATGATGCTGTTGGCAAGGGTTCCTTCTGCAGTGCTGTGGTGAGGAGGTAGAGGAGGATGGTACTAATGAGTTTGCATTCAGTTTGCAGCCATAAAGAAAGGGTTCGTTTAGATACTCAGCATCAGCGTTAAGCATTCAGTGTAACAAAATCCTCTGGTTGCTCTTTGCCAGACCGAACTGAACTGTTTCAGCTGGGACAGATTGGATCTGAAATGTGTCTTCAGGCAGAATGGGGGAAAAATAATCACCCTGATGACATAAGGGAGGAAAATCAGGGTCATAAGCCTTGCCGGTGATCGCCAGAGGTTGTCCATGATATTTCTTGGCCACATCCACCAGCGTGCTGCAGGACATCTGTTCCCTCCCCTCAGTGTACCCAGGGAACAGGGTTAAAACATCTACACATCTAGGATTAAACATTCTATCCTGTCATATGCATGATTCTAAGAAGATGTTCTTTGAAGAAGCAAGTCTTATGAAATTCAGGTGTACTTTATGGGTTGGGGGTATACTAGACTCCTAATGCTGTCTCTGTTCTTGTCTGTGCATGATTTACCAACTTACATTTGACATCTAGTTCAGTTGCCTATATTTGGTGTGTCATTTAAAAGCTCCAGCAGCTTCTGGAGGAACATGCTTACCTCCAGAAGACATCCTCCCTTGTCATCTCCCACAAGTAACGACAGTAGGGGCTGCATGCCACTTTGCCGTCCTTCTGTGTCCCACAGCATGGTGTAGAACTTGGATGGAGAAATCTGAGCCTGGGTCTTTTCTCATCCTCATCTTTTTCTGTGGCACATATGTATTGCAGTAGCTGGAAGTACCCAACTGTTTTAAAACCCTGATGGTGAAAAATGCCATGTACTCCTACTGTTATTTCACCTAAAAGTGAATATAACAGCTCAACACAGAGAGGTCTCTCAGCCTCCTAAAAAATGCATCTCTTCTGTGCCAAAGGAGATTTGAAGAGCCGGAGAGCATGAACTGGAATCTTTCTGTTAAATACAGCATGAAAGTCTTTCTTTAGAAGCTAAATGGATAAAAACTGTGCATGAAATTGAAGTTGATAATTAGCAACTCAGCCCCAGTGAGGAGCTCATAACTGCTTTGACCTTCGGGCTTTGTGCAAGGGCCGAGCAAGGAAAACACATCTCCCCAGCTGTGCAGCACAAGAGAGCCCATACGGTTTCACCTGAGGAAACGGCAATGCAGCCAGATAAGCCCTGGCAAAAAAAAGTTAAAAAAAAATAATAAATTACAGATCAAAGGTAATGTGTAGAAGAGATTTGTCCTAAGCTGCCTGCAAAAAAATTAATGTGAAGCTAATTCCCTCAGAGCTGCTCTTAGTCTTGTCAGCAGAGGCCCAGAATTTAGGAAACAAGAATTTAGGACCTTTAAGAAACAGAATTTAGGAACAATAGGAACCATTTGACCATATAGTCAGGCCACCTGTGCACCACATATACCAGTTGTCCCATATACAGGGACCTCTGCTTCTCTTGAGTATCTCTTCCCATGTCGTGTCACAATCATATGAAAGTACCTTTTATTGACCTTATGTAATTCCATACTCTAGTCCAGTCACTTCCCAGTCCTTTGCTAAACTCTCAGTTACTCATTTGACAGCATTTTTCCCTGCCCTTGACTAATTTTTTATTGCTTTCCTTTATTGTCTCCTCCCTAATGACATCCACTTGGAAGTTGTGACTAGCAGCACGAGATACACTTTCACAGAGGGAAACCATGGTCCTTACTCATCACCCACCTATTCATACAAGCCAGAATTATGTTTTAATAATCTTTACTACACAGTCTCAATGGGAGCTCGTCACTGCTTCCAAGAGACTGCCCTTCATTTCTTAGGTGGGGTTTGAGTTTCTTGTAACTAAATTTTGCCAGGTTCTGCTCTTGGCTTCTATGCTAATGCTTTTTGGTTTAAGAAGTCTAGTGTACCAGGAGAGCCAGATCTCTGCAGATAAATCTCCTGTGGTTTACCTTTGCACCAAACTTTTCTTCTATGAAGTCACTCAGGAGCATCTAACACAAGTTCACAAACTAACCTTTGATTGCAAAGGTTTTAGGATGGTTTTATGACAACAGTCTGAAAAGCCAGTCAAGATGTTGGTTGTTGGGGTTTATTTTCCCCTGCAGTGTCACATCAAGTGATGGGTGAGTGAGAGAAAAAGGAGAAGGGCAAAAGCCTGAGTGGGAGCCAGCCAAGCCCACCTCTGTTAGCACGCCTCAGGCGCACTATAATCTGCTTCTCCCCTATAATGCAATGAGTAGGAGAGGCAGGGACACTTTCAAAATAACTTTCAAAATAACTTTCAAAATAACTTTCACTACAGTCACAGATACAAAGTGCCAGTCCACACCTAGTATTTATGATTTCCCAGCCAAGTCAAGGTTGGTATCTGGGACATGAAATCATGCACAAAGCAGAGGTGAGACAAAAGTGTCAGAATATCACCAGGTGGTGCTGACATGACTTACTGGATTGTGTGAGTGAAGGAGTTTGAATCACATGAAGAAAACCAAGGGCGAGTGAAATTATCGTTGGTTGAACAAACATATCTAACACTCTGTAAAGCATCCTGGTCACCTGCTAAGCCAAAGAAAATATCCTAGTTGTAGCTAATTGAGATATTGCACCTAAAAATTCACTGATGTCTTTTACAATGGCAAACTTTCCTTGCTGGACATACTGACATTTTTAAGATCATGTCTTTTCATGGTTTCTTCACTTCAGTGACTTCTAGTTATCTAGCTCGTCTCTCAGCCATTCACTTCAGAAAAGGTATCAGCTGATAGCAAAACCTCTTGTTGTTGGAACTTAAGTATTCCTGACTCACATCCCATTTTGTTAAGGTACTCTGATTCCCCTCTGCATTGGCAAAATATATTTAAATCATCAACCACGTCAGAGAGTGCCTCCTTTATAATGTCTTTACTTTCAATGCTAGCCCTATTTTTGTCTTATCTTTAGCCAGTTCTTTATGACATTTCTTTTCCTATCCCTTTCTTCAGCTCACCTAATAATTGCCCACATAGCCCCTTCTTAAATGCTCCACTTAAGTTTAGATAGATATAATTATCTTAATTTCCTTTGACTCAGAAAATGAACTGTCCTATCAAGGAAAGGTCAGTTTTGTCTGGTATGATGCATTTCTCTCATTTACATGTTATCCACATTCTTTGTTTTTTTGTTTTTGTTTGTTCTTTGTTTTCTGTTTGTTTGGGGTTTTTTGGTTGTTTGTTTGTTTGTTGGTTTTTTTGTTTTGTTTTGTTTTCCAAAAAAGGACCTGTGGTTGATCAGGATCAGATTAACAAGCCTATGGTCCCCCATTTCATGTTTTTCACTTTTCTAAAACACAAGTGTTATCTTTGCTATTCTCCATTTCTATGATATCACCTCCAACTTGAGAATTTTATTCATAAACTTTGCTACCAAGCCTGGAGTCATTTGCCAGTTTTATGATGGAGGTTATCTGTTCTTTGTTTCATAAGCACCTGAACTCCATGTAGGTAACCCGGTTTGCAATAACCACTGTCTTTCACCCCGTGTTCTTGAAAAGAGAGGAAACACACCCACTTTGGTTTTGGGAACAAAGTTATAAGGTCTTTAACGCTCATCTTATAATGCTTAACTTCCTTCTTCCTTTTCTATATAACCAGTGAATGTTTCACCCTTTTCTCACTAGCTTTGAAGCCTGTAGTTCACTTGGAGCTTACAAATTCTTGCTTTTACCTCTGTAACTTGTAAGAGAGTTTCCTTGCTTCCATTTTCCCATTTTTTCTTTCTCTGTTCACTGTTTGTTCCTAGGATTCTTTTTCCCTGAGTTATTCATCCAGTTATGCTTGTAATCCTTCTCCACTTGTTTTTCTCTCTTTTTTTCCTAGTATTAGAAGTCTTAAGATACTCTCTGTAATTGGTTAAAATTCTTGCACACATTTAAATCCTGGTATCAGCTGGTTTTTCTAATTAGTTCCTTCAACTCATCAAGCCTTACTCTTCTGGAAAATAATAATAATCTTATTTACCAGCCTACCTTTGTCTACACTGTCTTTTTAATTGAAATGCACCTGGCTTGTAATCCATCACTCCACAAATATTTGCCATGACCAGCTGTTTTATAATAACCCAAGATCCTGTACAACAGCTCCATTCCCACTTTCTTCTCACTCTCACTCTCCTCTCCTCACTCACTCCTCCATAGAAATACCATCTCACTGGAAGCATCTGATTTCAACAGTGGAGATTCCTTACCCAGCTAATGGATGTTCTGAACTGCCCCCTCAAAGCCCTCCATCCTAAGTTGAGCACGCACATTGACATTCAGCCCCAGGGGCAGGTTATTTAGGTGCCTTCAACATGCAAGCATACAGGGGGGGCTGGGAGCCAGAGCTCCTGCCGCTGCCAATGCAGTGGCTCATGTGGCTCATTAATACAGCCATCGGAGGCTGCAGAACTATTTGGAAGACAGGTGTAGGTGCCTCATGTAGGTGAACTGAATAGCTCTGTGCTCTTTTGCTCTGATTCTGTTACTGAAGCACAGGCATCCAGGATGGCTGAGATGATACCACCTGCTTTCAAGATGCTTTTCCAGAAATGCGTGACTCTCTTATAGGCTTTCTGTCATATCTGTAAGCTTTGTGCAGATGTCTTAGATGACCTCTAGCAACATAAATAGTATCAGACACCTACACTTAAGCAACTGAACCAAGCTCCAGCTTTCTATTAAATATATAGCTAGTGTTGTCACCTTGTTCTTATGAAGATACCTACATTCATATACCTAAATTTTTATGTCAAGCGTCTGGAGAAGACTCCCACCTCCAGTTAAGAAGGCTGAATTCAAATGTTATAACTCCCCACTGGATAGAAGCAATTCAAATAGAAACTTTGCTAAACAGTGCAGAATAGATGTTTTAAGTACAAAGTATAATGATTTCCAGTAAAGACACAAATGCTTTACTTGCTGAGTACCCTCACTTACTTGGGTTACAATCAACAACAAACACAGAGATTCCCTTGTTCTTTGCCTCTCCTGTCCTGAATCTGAGGCAAGAGTTTTACCAGAGGGAAAGTTCTGTATGAACCCATTATTACAGTACATTACTAGCTAGGAACAAAAAAATCAGCTGAATAGTTGATATTATAGAAATATGAGCTGACCTGCCTGGACAATTGTGTGTTAGCATTTGGGAAGAGATATGGAAAGATCATCTGACACCTGATGATGCACTTTCATGCAAGTCCAAGGTGTTCCTGCTTCACCCCATGGAAAGATGTGTTCTGTGTCCGAGTAATGGCACAGCATGTAGCTGATCCTGCATTGACTCCAGTCAACCCTGATATGATGTCCCCAGTCTATCCTGAGGCAAGAGCTCTCTCCAGATAGCCTGATACAGAAAAAGCATAAGAATAAGGGGAGTGGCCTTTTCTCTCTCTTTCACTACAGCTTTTGTAACCGAATTTAGCCAAAGACGGATGCTGTTTGGTAAAGCTGACTAGTGTGATAGTGATAAGTGTTACAAAGATTTTAACCTATGGTAGAACTTGTATGAAAGAAAAAATTAGGTCAGTTCAGGAAGCTGAACATCCTTCTTGCCAGGAGATTTGGGATTGTCGTAGTCCACCCAAAGAGGACAAGAACTCAAACATCCTCAAGTGCCCTGTGAAATTGTGGTCTGTACAGAGGGAAAAGAAGGCTTATGGAATTCTGAAGAACAAGTGTTTCAAAACCACTTGGGCACTAAACCAGGTCTGTGATATTCCTAAAAGTTATCTTTTCTGCATTAGGAAGTTTATTTTCTACTGTTATTCCTAATCAGATGAAATTTAAACTGAGAGATGAAAGGGCAAGACTCTAAGTGTATTTCCTTCATGTAATTTTGAGCAGATTGCAAGAGGAAAGCAAGGCAAAGGAAGAGACTGCAATGGAAAAAGCAATGTCAGTGGTAGGACAAATACCCAGACAAGAGATGAAGAGTGCAAATATTTATGAGAACTGTGGGTAAATCTATTAGTGAAATGAGTCTGCTGAGTCCTTCTTGGGAGCTGGGTGTGGTGACGAGACATTCTTTCATGAGAAGGGTCTGGAAGAGTTAGGCTAGTTCAGTGTGAAGTCTTGAAAGGGGATATAACGGATCTCCAGGTATTTCAACCAGTGAAGAGGAGGGGGCAAACATGAAAGAGTGAGAAAGGAACTACCGTGGAGAATCCTGGCACACGAACAAGTAGGTTGGTAAAATGCAGACTGGAAATTGAAAAGACGTTCTTGTTTGTTACATCTTGAAAGGTCTTCAGATGAGGATAGTGGACTTCAAAAAACCCTACTGACTTTGCAACTCAGAGGTTGACCAGCTCAGGAAAGGACGTGTAGGATGCGATGACAGAAAGCTAGACTTTGGCAACCATTAATTTACCTTGGGGTGCATTTAGGCCCCACATGAATCCCCAGTCTGGGCAGCATGAAGGTGAAATGAAGCTTTTTCTCCTGCCTGCTTTGCACAGAGATGCAGACCAGAGTCTGACCAAGCTGGCAACTAGCAGTGTTGCTGGCACCTTCCCTCTCACTGACAGAGCAAAAAAACCTCATGAACAACATCACTGACAACACATCAGGCCATGGACTAATGTTTATTTGCTTTTTCCATTTACAGTACTCAATAAGGAATGTTAATGGAAAGTTGTTTAAGCTCAACAGGCAAAAGCTAAACTCATGAATAAGAGTTCTTGGAACATTTTTGTTTGAAATTTCCTTCTCACCCCCTGCACCCCTCCCCTACTTTCCTATTAAACTGAAGTTGATTTCCCTAATAAAGTCCAAGGCTTTTAAACCCAGCCTAACATTCATGATCGCTATCTTTTCCCGAATAAACAAAATATTTTATACCTTCTACTGGAGGCACAGACTTCTCTTATTTGCAGAGGAGAGTGGTAGCAACATTTTAAACACTGCTTTGTGCACAAAGGCCGATGAAAGCTGAAAACTGTGAGAACTGGGCTGCTTGATCCTCATCCTTTATCAGGAACTGGGGTGATAATGAAACCTGACATACCGCTCTGCTTTCCTTGATCAGCTCCTGATTGCAGGGTTGCACAAAGAGGAACCCAACAAAGATGAAACAGGACCTGTTCATGAACCCAAGGACTGATCCTCAGGTAGCTCGTAGGTGCTTCATATGGAATCAGGCCCTAAATGCTACTACCATTAACAAAGAGATAACCCAGTCAGATAGACAGCCAGAAGCCCTGGGCAAGGCAGCAAACCTGTCCCATGAGTAGCAGTGGGAATGTGACTCTCACAGATACAATATCCACAAAGTGCTGCTGAGAAAGACCACTGTTTCTCATCAGGTATTGCCCTGACACCAGATGCTCCCCTAGAGATGAACCCCCTTTTCACAAGCCGCTGGAAAAAGTCCTAGAGGGGAAGGATGTTACTCTGGGTTGCCATTTGGGGTGACTTTGCCAGACCAAAATCCTCCCTTTGAATCTGTAGCAGCCCTGAGTTTGCTTTCTCCCTTATACACGCGCCTGCAGCCCATTGAAGAAAACAGAAAACCCCAAAAGAGAGCCACAGCTCCTCATTGAAATGTCTCCTTTGGCTTGTTAAATCAAAACAAAACAAAGCAAAAAAAAAAAAAAAGCACACTGAGATGCAGGAGTTTAATGGTTTAATGTGCCCTTCTAACCACACATGTTTTCAATGTATTTTATAACTGCCACAACAAAACACAATTACTCGGTGTAGGCAGGCATGCTTCTGGATGGCTCAATAAAAGTCCAGACAGGGCTGTGCAGACCAAAGCTGAGGCAAGGGCCTCTCCCCCTTCTCATTTGTGCAGACGCTCCCTGTCACCGTGGATTGTCACTGGGATGGGGCTGGCATGGGATGAAGATGGAGAGACTCAGAGGTGATGGAGAGTAGATCATGTAGCTGCTCACTTTCCCATCTGGAACCTTGGCTGGGTCACGGCTGCTACCAGTGACCTCATTCTCTGCAGAGGCATGGCAAAGAGCAAGAGTAAAGAGCATTTGAGTTTATGGGTGAGGTTCAAGGACTCACCTGCCTTATGGGGTCAACCCAATGACTACAATCTTCTTTCTCTTCCCTACATTATGGAATGACCATCTGCAGCAGAAACAAGAATAACACCTAAGTTTTTTGGGTATCAGGAACAGCTCTGATATAATCTCACCTTGATTTTCCAGTAAACTGAGCCCATGAGCCTACACAGGTCCTCACCACTGCACCACTGCAATAAAGTTATGTATTTGTCCAGAGGACTGGGGATGAATGAAATGGAAATGTTTGAAAGGGAATCCAGGCACAGTCTGTGAAATCCCCTGTCCATGACTGATGAAAGGAAAGGACTTCCGCCATCCCCATCCTCCATATTGTTTGTTTACTTCTAAGCAAAGTGTAACTTAACTCAAACTAAGGGAACAGAATCAGCAGCAAATCTTATAGTAGCTGCACATCATACTACATTACACCTGCAATACCAGACTCTGAGAGACTTTAGTTTTTTGTTTTCTAGAAAAATCAGATTCAGTCCCAGGTCATACTGACTATCCAAGAGTTCACGAGTGCTAAAAAGTGATGATGTGCATTAATGAGTCACATCCTACTTACACCTCTCATAAAAACCCAACCCTTCAATGATCTGAAGATTAAAAGTATCTGTGCCCCAGGATAAAAGTTGTATTCAGCCAATAACCACATGGGAAGTACTTTTAACTGATTTCCAAGACCTGCTTGTTGAAATTAGGCTTGTAGGACAGGATGTCCCTAGGACACATCTTGTATTAGAGTCATAGAATCGTTGAATGGCTAGAGTTGGAAGGGACCTTAAAAATCAACTAGATTCAAACCCCCTGCCATGGGTGGGGACGCCTCCCACTAGAGCAAGTTGCTCGAAGCCCCATCCAGTCTGGCCTTGAACACTTCCAGGAATGAGACATCCACAGCTTCCCTGGGCAACCCGCTCCAGTGTCTTACCACTGTCAGAGGAAATAATTTCTTCCTAATGTCTAATGTAAATCTGCTCTCTTTTAGTTTAAAACTGTTAGCCCTTGTCCTATCACTACACTCCCTGATGAAGAGTCTTTTGGCTCTACTCCCTAAAGCAGAGTAAAATCTTCTTGGCTTTACTTGAAGTCTTTTATTTCAATATTTAGGTGCTGCTTTAACTAACATGCCTCCTGAGAATTTTTCTAGAGAATAAAATCTCTTGCATTTTCCTGCTAGTTAGGCACTGAAAATACAGCTACAGTTAGATGTACACCTCCTAACAAGAACTGTGCCTTCAAGCGTAGCTTGGTGTTATGCAGTTGCTGTGTACTTTTTAGAAATTCATTTGGGTGCATCTTTTAGCACCTGAATTCCAGTCAGTTTTGGGTAATAATAATCATTCATTTCGTTGATTTGTACTGTGTTCCTAATCAGAGTAAATAATAAGGCAGCTCTGTGTCACGGATTCAGACCGAGACTCCAGCTCTAACAATGATTGAAAGCCCCCGTGGGGGTGTAGAGAAGTCAGAGACAACAGCACACCAATTATGAAGCTCTGCACTTCATCTACTGCCAGCAAAAGAAAAGGTTAATTATCTAAAAATAAAGCAACTGTATGCTGGTGCAGCAGAGTGAACTGGGAGGAGGGCTGTGGAACAAACGCGTTGAGGTTGTGATCTACAACATTAGAAGACTGAGGCTGAATAAGGAGCCATCCAATATAACTTGTCACCCACAGGCAAATCAAATTGCACAGCTGAAAACTTTCGACCAAAATAAATGGACTACGTCATGTCTTTTAATAAGCCTTTTCTGGTTCTGACATTGAAACCAACAGGTGCTCAGGAGCCACAGACACTCTCACACCCAAAGCTGTACACGTTCAAATGACTTACTGCACCACAGTGAGACTGAGATGTGAGGACTGACATCAGGGCTGAACTTCCTAGGTGTTTCTGCTGCCTTTTAAGAAGACAAATCCAGTTACTTTTTGCAGATATAGATTTGAAACCTCCTCTCCAAAGCCTTGCTGTGTTTAGGGTTTTACTCTCCATCAGCATCTATGAATCATGAAAAGTCAAGGGAGTTGGGAAAGCACCCAACACTTTGTGGGTGAGGTTCACCACTGCAGTCACACAGGCAGGCAGCTGGTATCTTTCAGTGTTTGTGAGGACCACTGTACTAGAGAAAAACTCAGTAACCATCAGTGGTTCTGTTGTGGGAATCCGAACAGGCAGGGCTACACAAGAAGAGCAAGGAAAAAACTACACTCCTCCAGTTTGCCATCCTCAGTTTGAAGGCTTGCCAGGCAGCCAAGGACCTCACAAGTGGGCTCCAGCTACATATTTATGGCAAAGAGGAAAGAGCAGCAATTCCTTCAGCCTGGAATAATAGCTGAAAGAGTAGCATATGGAGTCAATCCCACTGAGTGTAAAGAAAAATCACCAAAAAGACCAATAAGACCCTAACAGAGTCTTTAATACGGACCTTAAGCACAGCTTAGAGTCTGGAACATGCACTTCTTCATGTTATTTTTTCTAAGTCATTCATTCCGTTGAGCCAAAGTTTCAAGGGTCCATTAATAGTTTGAGTTTTACAGCAGCTGAAATCATCAAAGGCTATTGCAGGTGTTCCCTGCATTCTATGCAACCCTCCCTGGGAAACAAAGGGGAAAATACCACCTCTGAATAAAATAAAGGACCCAAGGCACTAAGATGCTAAAATTACTTGGTTAATTGCACATAAACTATCTATGGGATAGGCAAATTTCTCGTCTCCTGTCTTTGAGCAGGTGCCTTGATCGGATAACAATTCAGATGGGTTAAAGGAGATGCATTATAAGAAACAAAAAAAATTCCAAAGGACTCCATAAAAAAATAACAAATTTGGATTAGGTTTTCAGGTCACTGTACTAAATACTGTCAGTAACAGTATTAGATTTACATAGCTTCAGTTGCACTGAGATAAAAATGGATCCCATTATATTCTTCATATATTTGGTCAGGACAAATGCACATGGGCATAGGTGGGTGCTTGAGAATTCCCATGGAGTTGCATAAAAAGGTCTGCAGGAGGGGATGGCTCCCCCTCACCTCACTCCTCCAACTGCCTTCATAGCACAAGTGGCTGCTCATACTATTGGTGTAAGCAGAAGAAATCAGTGGGCAATACAGTCAGGTGTCACTGTGTTACAATCCTATATAGACAGTCTTGCTCCACTGAACACACGGTGGGAATTCTCTCTCTCTCATGCATTTGCTTTAGTTTTTAGGGAACTGGTCAGAGCTGGCTTTCTGAGCAAGGACTGTTCCCAGTCACTCACCCAGGGACATGACGAATACCACATTCATTCATCCAGGACAGGATGTATCATAACTGGGGTGGTAGGCTGATCTCGGCTGGTTGTAAAGTGCCCACCCAGATGCTCTCTCACTCACCCACTTCAGCAGGACAAGGTAAGAAAATAACATGGAAAAGTTGAAAAGTCTCATGGATCAAGATAATGGCAGTCTAATNGGTTATGTGTGGAAGCAAAGCAAAACCAAAAGAGATGTATGCCCTACTTCCCATCAGACACTTTCTGGGAAGCAGGGCCCTGGTATACATAGCAATGGCTTCAGAAGACAAATGCCTCAATAATGAATCATCTTCCTCCCTCCCCTTTTCTTTTAGCTTTTATTGCTAAGCACCATATCATATCACATGGGATATCCCCTTGATCACCTGGGGTCAGGTGTCCCGGCTGTGTCTCCTTCCAGCTTCATGACCACCCCCAACCTATTGGGTAGGGTGTTGAAGAGACAACCTTGATGCTGTGCAGGTGCTGGTCAGCAGCAGCCATCCCATGGGTGCATTACCAACAGCCTCCTGGTCACAAATGCAAAGCACAGCACTTTAGGGTCTTTCATGGGGAAAATTAGCCCCATCCCAGCCAGACCCACTATCTGGGTTTTACAGGTTACATCACATGGGACAACTTCATCTGACACCTGCTGATGTGTTCCTGATGAAAGAGGCAGAAAGGAACCAGGATTTGTTTCAAGTTTTGACTGGCTAGGATCACAATGTCAGTATAATATCACATTGTGTGCATGCACAAACTCACAATACAGGTATGAACACTTTTATTTTTTTCAGAGGCATTTCATGTGATCTGTATGTACTCCTCATGTCTGCAGCTGGGAGTACTTTTATTTAAGTACATTCTTACAGAGTTATAGAGTCATGCCCGCCTTAAAGATGTTATCACACACTTGATGGGCTAAACCATGGCATCATGCAGAACTGTTGTCTTTAAAATTTCTGTAAAGAAAGGAAATCAGCTGATCTTCCACTTTTACATGATTACTCATTTCATTGGAGTCTTCTTACTTGAAATGTAAAGTTACCTCCTAACATGTGTCTGCTACTAAAAACCTGGGGGTATGGACATCCTCTTATTGTTTTGCTGGAGAGCTATGCACTTTCCCGGTTAATGCAGGTCATTGGACAGCTTTTCTTCCAAACAGATCCTCCTCATCATTCCTAAATGTGCAGGCTCTTCACTTACATAGGGAACCTGTATTTTTCCACCCAAATGCCCACAGAAATGAATTTCAGCACTCAGATGGGGCACCGGTGTTTAAGGTTGTTTGCAACAGCCAGGCAACAGGGAACAACTTGCTGTTTGCCAGGTGCCTCAGACACATTCTCATCATCCTTAACACTGATCTAACACATAGCAGACACTTGTGCTTATTTACAGAGCCTAAATGCAAACAAACCCCTGAAAGAACCTAGAGATAGGGGAAGACAAAAGCGCAAGCATCTATTTCCTTATCTTAAGATCAGTTCCAAGAAGACTTTTTTCACTCTTGCCTAATGAGCCATAACTAGGCACCTAGTCCTTACCTAATATTCATGTCTTCAAAACTCTTCCATGACAGGAAAACTCAGTTCATTGGCTTCCCCTTCCTTGGGGTCCCCTGGGCTTCTCTTCAAGTCACTCTTCACTCCCGGGATTATCATTATTAATTTATTCAGGAAGGATTTTCCACACTCCTGCCCCAAGGCTAGTGTCTGCCTTCGGCTCTCTAGGGATGATGATGGCTTTTTTGGTGGGTAGGGGCTGTCCTCTGCCATCCTGGTAGCAAACAGATATCACTGATAATGACTTGGCTGAACTGCCAGCAAGTCATTAACCTTCGTTAGGGTAAAATGCTTTCCCACCTGGTGAAGTCATACCCCAGTCTCGTATTGCAATCTGTTCAATAAATAAGCCATTTCCTACAACAGACACACTGACAATCCTACTTAATATATAAAAAATTCAATCAGCTTCAGCAGATACATCTCATTACCAGTCCTAGACATGACAATAATGGCTATTTTGGGGGTGATAATGGTAATACGACTCTCATCCATGATGAGACTGGTCTCATCTAGGTCAGGAAATTTAGGGGATTTTTGAGCTTGACCCTTCTCCCTGCTGGAATTCACTAGCATCTGTATCCTAGCTGAGCATCAGCTGACCCAAGAGTTGCTTGCTCCGGAAAGATCTTCTTCTTCTCTAGGGAAATTGATGGTTTGGAAGCCACTGACAACCCATCATGAGCTTGCTGAATGATGGTTAACCTTTGCTTCAGAGGCAGGACTCCTGATTCAATACTCTGTAGTTGGAGGTGAGAGTAAATCTGGGACATCTTGGGGCCACTTGAGCTACTTGTATGTAGTGATATCTGTGGTGTTCACAGTGGTGGTGGAAAGGAGTGGTGACATGAGGAAAAAGTTCCCTTTTTAGCTCTGTATATTTTAACTAGAATTGCCTTCTTTGGTGTATGGTGAAGACTGAAGTTATCAACACAACAGTCCATCTGCTTCAGCTGTGTGAGTTAAATATTTATATATGTGGGAGTGGGGGCTCATCTCGCCTAAATGTGGTCATTTAGAGTCAGGTGTTGACACCTTCCATGTGAGCATCAAAGACAGGGCCCCCCAGAGAGCGATGCAGCCTGCTATTCCTAGATACTGCATCAAGATGGGGTGAAGTGCCCTTTGCAGGGGGGTCCCTGGGGATTGTAGAAGTGGTCACACTGACAGGGTTAGAGAGAGAAATACTCATGCAGACGTGTGCCTTTCAGAACCTTTGTGGCCTATCAACAGGAGGAATCGCAACCTAACATACCATGCCTGATAAAATGGCCAGGATTTTTTTACAGAGGATTTAATAAACTGTATCCCTCCTCTATTATTATCATTATTATTATTATTGTTGTTGTTGTTATTGCTGCTGCTGCTGTTGTTATTAAAGTCCTAAGATCAGTGGCATTTGCCGCAGGTTCGCCAGGAAAATAACAGGTCCCTGCAACAGCACCCTCCTCTGCGTAACAAAGCATTTTGAAAGAGAAAATGCCCCATGAGGGTGCACTGTCCCAGCTGTTTCGGTGGTCACTGGTGATACCAGCTACACAAGGTTATGTGCAGAAAGCTACTGAGAGCAACGAGGCAGGGATTTTCCAGAGAGCTACCAGGGAATTAAATGTCTGGATTCCTTTTGCATTCCACAGGCACTGGGCCGCTGAATTGTGCCCCCAGGTTCATTTTCCAGTTCAGTTCTTGTACTGGAAAAATGCTCTACTGGGAGGAATATGCCCACTTGCCAGCCAGATGGAGGGTGCCAAGAGCAACATTAGTGGGATTTATCAGACAGACAGCCAGGGCACTAGCACAGAACTATCTCAGGAATCTCAACACTGTTACCACAAACCTATCTTGAGTTTTGATTTTGAAAATATGCTCTTCTTACTCAGGAGAAACATCAGATAAATTATGCAGTCCTGCCTCTCACAGGAGTGGGCCAAGAGCTACGATAGCTCAAGGCACCTCTTGGCCATATTTTTCACATATCAGCATGGTAACAGCTTAACATTGAAATTCACAACTAAAGAGTTGGGGAATTACATCAGATGCATCCTGATGGTCTCTTGAGTTACAAGCCCTGTTCTTAGCATGGTTAGGTAATGGTAGCCAGCTCTAAGAAAACTCACTGGTGACCTTGGAGATAGAATCCTGTACTGTAGATGTTAGGAATCAGGTGAGATGAGTCCCTCTCAAGCAGTTCATGGTCAATGTGACGAATAAACAAAGGTCAGCTTGAAGTTGGACATTGAAATCAATGGGGAGCCAGGGATAAAGAGGGATTAGGCTCCGGGTACTTTTGGCTTGGTCTTACAAAAGAGTTTCTGAGCTTGTATCGTGTGAATGTAGCCTGTATCTTTGTCGTCAAAGTCTTCATATATGATTTATATTAAGTCTTTTTCCTCCAGGACAACTGCACATGCAATCCAGGACAGAGGGAAGGCTTTGGTATTATGCCACAGTCATTTCAGAAAGGAGATAGAAAATGAGTTTAATCTTTGTGTGTCAGACTGTAAGGTGTTACAAGGCTGACAGTCCAACCTGAACTTTAATGTTGCCAGGGATGGGGGATAAATAGAGTCGGGTAAGTACACTAGCCACTTCCATCAAATATTTGCTCATATTTATCATGCCTTTAGTTAGGCCATACTCATACTCTGTTATGTTTGCCATTCCCGTGCTGTTCTCTGCCAGAAGCTACGGAGGGATCACCAATTTTAATTTTTATGTAGAGTTTACCTGAAAAAGACGGGATAAATATGGCCTAGGAGCTTATGGTATTATCTAAGCTATGTGGGTAATGGTAACAAACTAACGCTATGAAATTGGAAAGGGCTGCTGATAGATACACTTACATAATTCATGCTCATGCACCTAACTCTTATTTTAATTAAATAAGTTAAAACCCCTGTAGGTATTGTTCCCAGAGCTCATCTTTCCCTGAGCAAAGCAACAAATTATTTCTTTGCAAAACAACAAGAGACACTAACTTCTAGAATGTAAGGGTTTTTATTCGATCATAGTTATTTACACTCTGAATGTTTGATAATATTTTGACAACTATAGAACAAGTTGTTTTCTAAACAAATATTAGTTTTGCACATAAAATATCACAAAATTAGAAGTCATGTGCAAAAAACTTCATGTAAGAGTCTAATATTAAGTAACATGTTGAAATTAAATGCAATTGACTTAGAAATCAAGTGAATCAATCAGGGAATTTTTAAACAGGTATTCAAAATTTTCCTAAACTATATACTTATCCAAACAGCAGGGGTAATCTTTGATAGATCTTTTTGTGATATTTTTACAAAACAAAAGACTTGTTTTTCTGAACCAGAACAAAAAAGTTAAAATGCAAACCCCTCCCTGGGATTGGAAATCCCAGCTGTGGAGCAGAAGATATATTGAAAAATATTTTGTGGGATTGTTAATATTGTATTATTCACCGCCTGTCCTCTGGCAGAGCTAGTATTATACACTAACTTTTGTCCATGTTTTGCACTCTGTGTGTGGAGAAGATCTGTGTACTTCCACTCTTCAGTCTACAGAAAGGCAGACAGAATTAAGGCCCGTGCACCAGCTCTGTGGACTGTAGATCCTACTAGTAATGAGTATGTAACCCAATCTCCTTTCATTTCTTCAGGGGGAAAAAAAAAACAGTCTGGAAATTTTATTTGCCTCGAATCAGCCATAAAGCACTAAAAAGCACAAGCTTCTTAATTTTCACAGTCTCAAAACTGCAGGCATTTCTCATATCATTTCTATCCTTTATTCAGTGGTGACAAGTCCTGAGGGGTTAAAGGAACAGGATGAAGCAGTGACTGTTGGCACACTCTCTAGCCTAATTATCACTTAATCAACCCTAGCAATGTCAAAAAAGAAATGCAGAAATGTCAATCCATTTTCAGCTCTTGGATCCCCTGTGCCCCGGAAGGCCCCCTTGTTTTAAGCATTTTGAAAACAATTTGTGGAACTCTGGGCTTTGTCTTAGTATTTTTCATCTTTTTCTACCACTATTAGTTTCCACCCTTCAAAAATTTTTGTATGCATTCCCAGGGAGCAACCTGTTAAAGCCCAGTGCTGCTTCTAAGACATTTCCCAGATTGTTTTCCTCTTGACTGGAACAAAATAGGAATCTTGAACATGATGAGCACTGAAGATAATTGAGCACAGCAAAAAAGTCTTTATTTATTTTGAGAGAAAGCAGAGACAAAATGGATTTGGATCTACTGGGATCATAAGAGGGATGAAGAAAAACAGAAAGCCACACTTATCCTGAAGCTGGAACTCCATCACAGTCCCAAATCCTTTGGCTTTGAAGAAGGTCATAGTTGCTGATGAACTTTGCTTTTGTCCTCTTACCACAACGGTAGCTTCTAACCAACTCCCTGGCTGTTTTGGGTTGCCTCTCCTGGTTTCTAGTCCTCACATAGCATTGAGCCATCACTTTTTAAATGTGTACCATGACTGATGGGTCCCTTGCTATAGCTGTGCAGAAGAAAGTCTCTGCCCTTAGACACGAGAAGGGTAGTGGTGTGCAAAGGAAGCTACACAAGCGTTACACCTTTAATAGCACAGGGAGAAATAGAAATGCAAGAGATGAATCCCTTTTTTCTTGGATAGTGCTGAGGCCAGAGGACTGGAGAAAAGGACTACTCACACTGGTTTGAGCCAAACACCCAAGGGGCACCTGGTAGAAAAGGTCTGTATGCAGAAGCTGCAAAGGACAGGAGCCAGGCCAGCAGCTGGCGAGGTAATGCAGAGCTCCCTGTCTGAGAAAACTTATGTTAATACTAAATGAAACGAGTATTCAAACACAACTTTTAGGCCTAAGGGTGGAAAAGCATCTCCCCAACCCTTAATATCTCCACTGAAAAAAACAGGTTAATTTTGGAATGTATAATATACAACAAAGTAAATATTCCCTTTCTCAAAAAAAAAAAAAAAAAAAATTTAAAAGCACCCTTTTTTGGCTTATCTTCAAACACTTTAAAGTGCAAGCAAGAACAGAAAATTACAGTTTTTCTTCTGCTAGTCCTCTCTCACACATATAAAGAGCACATTGCTTTTGTGAAATACCCACATGAAACCTGGAGCTCCCCTCGGAAAAGCACTAAGTTAGTCCAATATCCTCACAAACAGGATCAAAACTAGTGGTCTGTTGGGGAAGTCAGTAGACTTGGCAGATCTGGGCATGTTTACTACGACGGGCTCTGTGTATATGGATTCAAGCAATGCTGCCAGGAATCTAAAACTCCTGCAATGGCAACTTGGTTTTGAAGAATAAATAGGGACTTAGTATGCTGCTGGGTTCACTGAATAGTATTTACTTGTATTTTTGAATTTAGGAGATTCCACCAACACCACACTAAGGATCCTGATTGAGTTTGCTTACAAAATGCCTCTTTTTCCAGGGAAATTCATGGTTCTGACTGACTGATTTCTTTTTAGATGGGAAGTACAAACTGTTTACCTGAAAATCCCTGGATGGGGGACACAATTTTGTTTACTAACTAACAGTTCCTAGCTCTTAAGCAAGTAGCACTGAGGGTTTCACTTCCAAGCCCATTAATTCTGCAGAGAGACACTTCCAGGGAAAAAGATACATTTAGCCTTAAAATCCTCAGAAAGAAGTTTTAAGCAGCTTTGGCAGCCCTTAACTGTAACATACTTCTCAGCATCTTCTCTCTGTTACTGTTTTCCCTTATGGAAAAAGACCTCTTAGAATACAGTGATTTGGGGTTCACGAGACTTTCAGAGAGACCAACTTCATAGTGAAACTGGTTAGGGTCACCTTTAAAATCAGGCCTCTAATTTTTAAAATTAGACAATGTTTTGCTTTGGTGGTTTTTTTTTGGGTTTTTTTGTGTGGTTTTTTTTTTGTTTTTGTTTTTGTTTTTATTTTTTAGGCTGGGCACAACAATTTCAAGGGCATAAAAAAATAACTGGTGTTAACAGGATATTTCTATATTGTCAAATTAAGAGCTCCACTACTACTTTATAGGCTTCCAGTCCCTACACATGTTATTTCACACACAACCTACTTTCTAAAGGGAAATAAAAATGATAATGTGGAGTGACTTGGACATGGACTAGTAGAGATTCCACACCATTATGTGGACACGAGCATGCCACAAGGAGCTCCTTCACCCTTCCATCATCCTCTATCACTGCTCTGGAGGCTCCAGGGTCTTCCCAAACCTCATGCCAAACCCCTGCAGACACATGTACATCACTTAGACACGAGTATGAAGTGCTAAAAGATCATCTAGCCTTGAAGAAAACCAAGATCTTGTTGATATTTGCTTGGATACAGCCAACACACCTGGCTGCTGCTACCAGGAGAGACTCCCTCGTACTCCCAGCAGCAATACAAGGATACAGTGCTGGAGATGATTTGGCAGAGATCTGTGAAGCTGGGGAACAACTCCTCTGAATCTTCAGATAAATTATCCCACCATAGTTTGAGCCTATGAAATGCTGAGTACCAGATACACATAGATTCAGGACAGAAGCTGGAGCTTAAAGGCAGATGCACAGGTAAGACACTATTCTCAGGTTATATTTGTCTCTGTGCTGAAGTCTGTTCTCCTTACACACGAAGTGGAGCCTGAGAGCTTCTGTCTTAGCCATGAAGGGACCAGGCAGGTGCTTATCAATTTGTCATGCACAACAGGCTCAGGACACAGTCATAGCGACAAGACAAGACAGAGCTGGGACTTTTAATACCTATTTCTCAGGGTCCTCCTGGGACTCTGGGCTTATCAGACCTTGTGCTTATCATCTGTTTGTGATGGATCTGCTCTGAATAGCTGAGGGAGGCAAACAAATGAGATATACTTTGAGTTTGTGATGTGCTCCTGGCACTGCAGTGTAAATGCTACCCGTTCAATCCAAAAGGAGACTTGGCCATTCCTCCACTGCTTGTCGTATATGGGCACTCAGATGATGAGAGTATGACTGCCTCAGGCCATGACTATGCAGCTGCAGCAATTTATTTTGCATCTAACATGCATGTTCACCCCAGTTCAGGTCACCCATGACATTGGGCTCTGCAGCTGAAATGACCCCATGTGCATGCAGTTGCGGAATATCATACCTTAAAAGACCAACTTGCAGTAAGACTTGCATGTGGTGCAAGGGGGAATCCAGTGCTACAAAATGCTTTTTGGAAGCTGAAGTCAACTAACACCTTCCAGAGCCTCTGAGTTCTAGGAAGCACCAGGTTCTTCCCCCAGGAAGCCTCCTGTGTGTGTGGCCCGGGTCTGCTGTCAGCGCCATTCCTGCAATAAAGAATTCAGGTCTTTTCCACTAATATTACTACAGCTGGGCAGCATTTGAGATTCAGATTCATTTTTTAAAGGGAGCAGGGTCTTGGGAGACTTGAATTTTGCTCTGCCTTCAGCTGTTGGGATTTGTCAAGGCTTAGAGAAGCGCAGTTGGGGTGGGATTTTTGCATTCGATATGAGAATCAGGAACACCTTCAAGCATTAACACCTTCAGCACAGGAAGGACATGGACCTGTTGGAATGGGTCCAGTGGAGGGCTATGAAGATGATCAGAGGGATGGAGGACCTCTCCTACAAAGACAGACTGAGAGAGTTGGGGTTGTTCAGCCTGGGGAAGAGAAGGCTCCGGGGAGACCTTATAAGGGCCTTCCAGTACCTAAAGGGGGCCTACGGGAAAGATGGGGAGGGACTCTATCAAGTAGTGTAGTGATATGATGAGGAGTAATGCTTTTAAACTGGAAGAGGGGAGATTTAGATTAGATATCAGGAAGAAATTCTTTCCCGTGAGGGTAGTGAGGCACTGGAACATGTTGCCTAGAGAAGCTGTGGATGCCCCATCCCTGGAAGAGTTCAGGGCCAGGCTGGATGGGGCTTTGAGCAATGTGGTCTAGTGGGAGGTGCCCCTGTCCATGGCAGGGGTGTTGGAACTCAATGATGTTTAAGGTGCCTTCCAACCCCAACCATTCTGTGATTCTATTTCCCGTACAAGATCCTTCCAGTTCCAGGACATGGAAATCTTTCCTTCCGTGGCTGTTGCTGAAGCTTAAATACCAAAAGGAAACCTTTGTCTACTGCAGACTACCTCCATGCTTGGGAAAACAGCAAAAGCAGATGATTCATCGACATCTTCTATTGTGTCTCTCCGTTACTATTTGTCACGTTCAGAAAAAAAAGAAGAGACTATGAGGATAGATTTCTTCAGCTCACAGATTTTTCCTAGTTCAGACTCATGTTTCCAGGTTTCCAGTGAAATTTTCTGAAGAGTGCTCTGTATGCCTTGCTGGAGTCTGCTAGTGAAATGGCAGCCATCATTCAGCCCAGATAAATCTTCATCATCAAGCTCCTTAGAGCCTTAGCATCACCCACTGTGATCCTGCCTGTAGAGAAGAGGGGTGTGGAGAGGGGAAAGATGTGTGGTAACTTGTTCCAGTGCCTGGCAATCACTTCTCCGGAAGCTAATAAGCCCAGTCTCTGCCAAGCAAGTCAGACCTGAGGAAAAGAGTTTATTTTTCAGAATTTCATTTTGTTTCTTTACAACCATTAATTGCAGCTCTCTGGAGAGTCTGAGTGGAGTGTGTGGAAACCAGTATTGCAAGGCAGGAAGTTAGTATCATAATTTCATTTGTTGCCTCTGTCAGAGTGGCATTACTTGGCATCCTGAAGAGCCAGGATGAAACACAGACCCTGGTCAGACACTGGCTTCCCACCCTGACACATACAGACATCTGGTCAGGTCTTCTGCCAGCGCAGGAGTGGAAGAAGGCACTGTCCTGCCTCACTTTAGTACAAATGTTTCTCAAAAAAGTAATGACATAGTGGTTGGTGACCCTCTCCATCATCATTAGATCCTGACCCAAGGACTCCTGAAACCCTGGTTCCTGGGTATAAATGGTCGCTGTGGGATTTCAAGTTGTAATTACAAAAAAAATACAGGAATTCAGAACTTGTGTGGGTTTATTGAAGAGCTGGAGACATGGTCAAACAGGACAGAGAAGCTGTAAAATGAGATGATAAATAAAACCATAAAACTCACTCAGAAGAGAGCCCTTTACTAAGCCTTTTCAGTTACTTTTTAGGTCTGCCTTGTGCGTGTTTGGGTGATCGGAATAGCACCCACCAGATCCATTAATTGCATCAAATCCAGGTGCTTGCTTGAAGCCAACATTTAACCATGCAAATGAAGGTTTCTGTGCTCAAGGTAAATTCCAGCAGCTACTCACATGTACCAGCAGCTGCTCTGCATCTGCAATTACTCTTTGTTTTCACCCAAACAAGTTTTTGCATGTGCATCCACTCTGCCTGTTTATGAAAATGTCATTTGTAAATATTTACTTTATATTTTAATAACGTCTATTAACACCCCTCAAGAAGATGTTACCACTGCAGCAACTGGCTCAACACGGGCAAATACTTAGGTTAAGATTTAACAGATATTTCTCTGTGGTGAATGGCAGCGTAAACTATTCCTACCCCCTACTTATGGAAGTGTCTGCGTCAATACTATCATCTTATCGTTTCCTTTTCATCTGTAGCCAAGTAAATATCTTCAATTAGACTCAAATAGTGTGGATTGTGCCCTACATGGAGGCCTGAAATTGGATCGTGTCTCAATGACTTCCATTTTCATATCATTGTATCATATCTATCACAAATTTCTGTGTCTGGAAATTGGTGCAGCTAGAGCTCAGATGACTTCTCCGATTCACACAGCAAAGTAGCAACAAAGATAATGAAATATTTTGTTACCTCAGTCACTCTGAAAAAAACACCCCACTTTTCTGAAGATATGCCCAACAGTAATGGTCGTAACATTCAAGCCGTTGGCCCAGAGGCTGTATCCTTGTACCTATAGCCAAGATGCCCTAAGCTTGTCATCTTTCCTGGTGGACCGGTGAAACACAGAGGGCTCCACATTTTCCTGAGGTTTCCTTCAAGGTAACAAATGGCTAGGGCAAGCTCCAGCTAAGCCAGATGGTGCTACACATGGGCACTCATCCATCGCTGGTTATCAGCAGGTATCCTGCTGGCCTGCACAGGCTTGCTACTGTGCAGGTCACATCTGAAGCAATTGCACATTGATAGCCTGCTTGCTGAGAACTGCAACAGGACACAGTTCCCCCCACAGGCTGTTGCATGTGTCTCCTTCAGCATTCAGGTGGGAATGATCCAAAGCACTCGGGATTTAATCTGTAGCCACAGCTGGCCACATTCAATAGTTTCTGGGTTGTATGCAGGGTTCGAATTCGCTAGTGAAGGAGAAGTCAGACAGATTTGAGCCACCTGGTCTGATGGAAAGTGGCCCTGCCCATGGCAGGGCGGTTGGAACTCAATGACCTCTAAGGTCCCTTCCGACTCTAACTATTCTATGATTCTGTGACTCAGGTCAAGTCTTGTGTGTTTCCTATGAATTGTCAATGATGTTCTGCTAGAGCCGTTGTACTCATATGACCAAACAGTCCTCGATAAGGCCTTCCCTTGTTCTCAGTGACATGAAAACCTGGGCTAGGAGAGCAGCAGGGGTGGTAAGTTTGCACATACCATGTAGTTTTTATTATACCAAGACCAACTCCCATTTCCCGTTCACAGGGGCTTGTGAGATGATTTATTTCAGCCCACTGCACAAAGGTGCTTGTGCAAGCTTCTGGAACATAACCCATTGTCAACTCAGAAGCCAGTTTGCCCACTACCTTGTCGTGAGTCAAAGGTTTCCCAATTAGATTAATCTCTAGCCTGAAGATAGTGTATCTGAAGCTCCCCTTAGCGTCGAGGGCACTTTTATCAAACACTTTTACTGCTGGAAGCAACCAGGGATTATTGCTCTTTGGGGCATACTGGCAATCTGGCTGTTCATGGAAACAGGCTGATGTACGATGCTGAAGGTTGTTTGCAAGGCTTGAGGATTACTGTGGTACTGTTTCTGAGAGGAGTGATATCTCTAAGAGCCTGCTCCTGGTTTTGGTTTGGTTGTTCTGCTATTTTAAATAATGCCAACGGCTCCCAAGGGAGAAGATGGACTTAGTTTTCTCCTTTTATTCATTGCCACTAATAAATACCAAATGGCAAACGGCAGCTAGACTGGAGGATATTATGTTGTCCTCCAGACTGCGAGATCCCCTTGAGAATATCACTACTGGCCACTAAAGCGGAAGTATCAATCGTTGCCAAAAAGAGCTTTATTCCAGCCCTTCCTAGGATTCCCCACATAAACACAGAACAACCAGACTGAGAGCAGTGGGGTTCTAGCAATGACCTGGTGGGGAGGGAACATGACCCTGAGAAGAGGAAGCTCCGGGGTAGCTGAAGAAGCTACTGGGAAGTCATGGAGGACCAGCTGGGTACCATGTCTTCCAAGCCAGAAAAGAGTCCAGGGCTGTGCTCTGCAGTGGGTAGACAGAAACAAGCTGGTCTGTAAGGAACACATGACTGTACAGTAAGTTTGGTGAGTCAGATTAATTCCTAGAAAGAAAGAAAGTGTAAAAATCTACTGACATGACTCCTTAATTAGGCAGCTTTTGCTTTTTCCACACAGAAGACAATCAGGCCAGTGCTGGGAAAGCCTGGTCTAGTGTCTCTATGAGAAATCGGAGGGAATAAAGGCAAGCTTCCCTCTCTCCCGTTTCTCCGCAGAGCCTCAGCACTGCTCCCCTAAAGCTGGAAATCAAAACAACACTTTCCAGAGCCGAGCTGCCTGGAGACGCCGTCAACTGCACTGGAGTTGTTTTGCTGGTGGGCAGGCAATCTGGCAGAGCCCATCCACCTGACAGGCTGCGGGGGCTCAGTGTGCGGTGGCAGCCGTGCTGTGTTACCTGCCAGCACCCTCCTACCACCTCCCTGACAGAGCAGGTGCCGACACGGAGTGTGCCGCAGCCTCCCGCTGCCCTCCTGCCCACACTGCTGAGGCTCTCCAGCATGGCCAATGGCATGCATCACCTCCAAGTCCCCTCTGGTAATCACAGGGCTTCTCTTGTGAATAGAAAAATAAGGAAGAAAGGAGGCAGGTTCCCTGCTTCACGCTTCCTCCCAGCCCCCCTCCCTGTTCTTCCCAGGAGATAACATCACTCTGGGAGCTGCTGCTCCTGCTGATGAGGGGAATGACCAGGGACACGTGCCTGCTAGCGTGCGTTGGCTTTTTGTGCTCCAAACTCAAGTGTCAAACGTGACAGCTCCAGCTGAGTCTGTGGAAGTCCCTCAGTAGTTACTGTGACTTAAAGCACCAAGCAATCAAGATGAAATAATTAATATGGCGCACATGGGGTGGAATAGCTCTGCCTGCTAGAGCCAAGGGAGAATTGACCCTATCCCTCCTGGAAACTAGGACATTATATTATCTCCCATCATTTATGAACTGCTCCCAGCCCAATACAGGAAGCTGAAGAAGCAGCCTTAGTCATTTAGCAACTGCTGCCGCCCAGTTTTTCAACAGTCCCTTCACAGTGAAACCAGTTTCCTATGCGGTTTGGGATTTCAGCTCACAGACGACCAGCCGATTGCTCTCCCATGGTGAAAAGAGGAGAAAGATGGAGAGAGAATTTCATGGTTTCAGCAAATCAGATCGATGTCTGCTTTGGCTCTGGGGCTCCTTTGCAGAAAAATGTTGCTTGGAAATTTGACATTGGGGCTATCTGAGCAAAACTTTGTGGGCTACGAGTATGATAAGGGATTTGAAGTACTCCAGGGCATTACCTTGGCCTCTGAAAGGCAGAATGGGAAGTTCTATAGCCTTCTGATAGGGGCTGAGAAATATTCAAAGTATTTGAAAGCAATATAATAATGAAACTCACCAAACTTCAGGCCCATGGGCAATGCAGAAACTTAATGTTTCTGGCCAGCCTCTGGTTAGACAGCCACTAGATGTTGGCTCTAGAAGCACAGACTCCTTCCCACCACCTTGCCACTGGGCAGCTTTGGGAAACCTGGCTTCCCTCTCTCTTCCTCCCTCTCCCCCCAGGTATATTTTCTCTGACAACCCTAGGTTCTCCTGGGTAGAGGCCCTCTCCTCCCCATCTTAATAGAGCATCCAAAACTGCACTGATTGCAGCTTCTTGGTACTACTTTCTATCAATGAGTCAGAGAGACCTTAAGAAGTCACCTGGTCCATCTACCCATTCCACAGTCGATCAACAGAGTCAAATACTGATCTAATCTGTGCTGGACTTCTGCCATCTCCTGTCCTGGCACCATGGTGGAGTCTACACAGTTTCCCCTGATAAGCTATTCCAAGGCTGCACTGTCATCTTTACCATGAGAAAGCTTTTTCTAGTACCTAAGCAAAATCTCTCTTTTGATGATTTAAGCCCCTTCCATTTTGTTATTCTCCTAGCTAGAGATATTTATTCTGTTTGAAAACTGGTACCATATCCCTGCCATCACCTCTTTCACCACCACCTTGGTCATTTCTTCCATAGGCTAAATTCCCTCACAGGTATCGGTGCCAAAAGCAACAAAGTTTTAACAATAATTTTAGTACCGCTAAAGGGAACCTTTGAATATCTGTACAAGTAGGCAGGGAATTATCCAACAGCAAAAATCCATCCTGGCAAGCAGAAGTGACTAAACACTTCACTTCCACACATTTGCTGATACCCACCACTGTCTGGCTCCACATATGACTGAAACCCAAAGTGAAACTCAGCCACTCAGACCTCACAGAAAGCTTGCACAGATGTATGCAAATCCCCTGGCTTCGTGCTGCTTTGCTTAGCGGCAGTTGGATGTGGGCATGATGGCTGGCTAGGAAAGGGGAGGGAACAGCAGCCACTTTGCACCTGGATGGGGAGACACTATCCTCAATGAGTTTGTCATTTGAGTTGCCCAGGGCCAGCTGGCAGGGATGGGATGGGATGGGATGGGATGGGATGGGGTGGGATGGGATGGGATGGGATGGGATGGGATGGGATGGAGGCAGGTCTGAAGGGCAAGGAACCAGCAACATGAGGAAGAACATGCAACTGGAAAACTGGGAAGAACTGCAAGATGTCTGTGTAGATCATCAGATTGTGAGTAAAAGCAAGGACAGTCCTAGTTTCCTTACTTAGCTAAAGTGCTTGGCTGGAGAAAGGGCCCCATTTCACTCCTTACCTCAGTGCACACTCTGCCTGTGCTGCTTTTTCACTCCTGCTCCTGTTCCAAAGTGGCAATGGAGTCATGGTGCTTCATGCCTGTGGCAGTTCTCAGTGACCTCCCTCTCCCGCCTTCCTTGTCAATGCAGACACAATGTTTGGTGAGGGCTTGGAAGAATTTAGGAATGAAGCAAAACAGTCCTGCTGCCAATTCAGGGAAAGCAAAGCCAAAGATTGATGCCACATTCAAAGAATACATAAATGGCATCATTAAAATACCCTTCTTTGACTTATCCCAAGATCTAGGAGCTGTAAGATGTGTGGAATTTGAGAAAACTTTAAGCAAGTATGGAAGCAACTAATAGTCAAAGTGTTAAGTCACAATTACAGATAGACATCAGACTAAATGAACAGCAAGTTTTGAAAACTCCAGGTCATCTCCCGAAAAACAACAGCATCCAAAGGGATCCTGGGACTTGGGACACATAGCAAACTACCTGCAGATATGCCTCCCTCTCTCTTAGATAGTTTCAGGACAGTGTGGTTAGCCACTGGCCAGCACCACAGAAAACTGAATTGTTCTGAGCTGATGTGGAAGGCACACTCTTTTTTACTGACATTTACTGGATCCCTTATCCTGAATATGCCATGTAAGAACTGAATTATCCTCAGTGCATCCACTGCAAGTTCAAATAGAAAGTCCTTTTACTGTCTACTTTTTGCAATTCTTATCTAAGCATTGTATCTAACACAGCTAGGACAACACTGCTCTGTAGAAATCACGTGCTAAGCAGAAGTCCTTGCTGATGACCAGCTTATGAATACCTGAGTTCTTTCAGAGCCATGACCACTTTTGACCTTTTCTCCTTGTGACTCTAGGTTATGCTGGGTTCCCAGGTCAAAAAATGTGTACTATCAGAGAAACTCCAGATGGAAGGCTGTTTGTTTTCACCTTCCTCTGAATGTCCTGTCAAGCAATTTGCTGCTACTCAAAATTCAGACAAACAAGATAACTGCATGCGCAAATCCTGTTTGTGCTGTTGGACTTCTTCACTCTAAATATAGCTGGGTGGAGGAGCCCTGACCAATAACACAGTGGAGTCCTCTGCTTATCTGCACCATGGCCTTGGCACATGCAGGGGCAATAAGCCATTTACCTTGAGTTGTTCCACCAGACCCAGGTTTTAGGGGTATAAAATTTGAGCAAACCATCAAAAACGTTGATTGTGCTTCCTTTGCAGTCAACAGAAAGATGGAGCAACTCCACAACAGGTGATTCATCCCACCTCTCCTAGGTGCCTTTTAAAGGATGGGATTATTCACTCTTAGAGGTCCCTCCCGCTTTGATGACAGGCCTGGCTGCTCCTCCTGTGGTGAGGAGACTTTCCACCTCTTCTGCTGGCTGCAGGCTGATGGAGCCATGCTCTTTCCCTGCAAATTCCCGTCTCACTCACTCCATTTTAAACCTGGAACTGCTCCATGAAAATTAAAAGCTCATTTTCCCAGGTGTCTTCCAGCTGCTTAACACAAACCCTCTGTCAACTGGCTAGTGAAGATGGGTTTACAGCAGCTTGGCTCCAGCTGAAATCAGATGAAGTCCCTGTGGACTGGAAGAAAGGAAACTAGATGACCTTTGGAGGTCCCTTCTGGCCTGGATGATTCTATGATTCTGAGCAGACTGTTCAGCCTGACCCATTAAAGCCACTCACACTAGTCTTGCATTGACCATGTGGGCCAAATTCACCAACTCTCTGTTTTGTGTAGCCTTTTTTTCATAGCATGAAGTGTTCCCTTGGGAAGCTCGTTCTTCAGGTGTCAAGAAATTTGGGCATGAACCTGTGTTGGATTTGAAATCCTTCAGTCACTTGACTCCTCAATAAAGGCTAATAATGAGGGAGGGGTATGGGTAGTTTTGTTGGGGTGGTGTGTGTTTTGGGGTGGTTTTTTTATTGTTTCCTTTTCTTCACTTGCGCTCTGACTTTGACTATGTCCCAGCAAGGACAAAGCCAACTAGAGGTGTCTGAATTTTCAAGTCTCTGTGTCTCCTCCAGAGAATATTTCCATGTAATCCCAAAGCAACGCAAACAAACCAACTGTGCAAGAATAGAAATCCTGTTCAGGGCTCAGCTAGGCTCTTTCTGTAACGTCCTCTCTGGGAGATCTTGGAAGAGATTGTCACAATGGCCAGATTTTTGTCTTTTAACAAACATGCCGTATCTTGGCTCCATTTCCTCCCTTGCTTATCACTATTTTGTTAGCTTTAAGATAACTTCCAGGAGATCTGCTCTCACCTTAAAGTCTGATCAAAGTGAATTCCCTGGTTTTTAAGAAGTTATGGGGGGAAAGGGTGGGTGTCTTTTTGTCTGGTAACAGTTTATTTTAATCTGACTGTTTTCTCCTTTTGTAATCCATGAGCACTCATGTTTTTAGAAGGCTTGCCAGTTATGATAGGTTTCCTTGACGTTACTGTAACAGACAAGGCTAAACACAGCTGTCTGGTGCCTGCAATCCTTAGGAGTCCTGCAGGACCCGAGTAAGTAAAAATAAACTGAACTTTAGACATACTCAAGCCAAGGGCTTTTTCAGCCAAATCCTTTGCAAATAGACAAAAAGTCGAAGTAGATATAGGGGGACGAATTTGTGTCTGGGGTCACTCCAGTAGCTTCACTGCTCAGGATTAATTTGCTGCAGTTCAGAAATCCTTGTGCTAGGAACAGGCAGTACATACATCAGAAACCAAGGCTCAATTCCTTAACTTTTATGTTCATGAAAATGAATAGAGGAGAACTACTAACCGAGATAGCATGCATCTAAGTGTCAATATAATACTGCATTTAATGAGTTTTCATGAACTGCCAGAGCTGAAACAAGCATTTTGGGATAATATGTGCCAAAAAAACTTTGAAATATTCAGAAAGCATATTATTTGTGAGAAGGAGATAGACACCATCCTGCATCATCTTTGATTTTCAGTCCACGTTTTGATCGTTCATCCAATTTTTGGAGCAGGAGGATTCAGCATAGCTGAGTCATAAGCTGGAAGGGCATCCCAGACGCTGATTATTATCCCAGCACGACACCAGTGGAAAATGCGTCCAAAACTTCAGCAAGTTTAAATACCTTACTTCTCCTCCTGGCTAGGTTATAGTGGGTTGATGTTGTTTGTCTCCAGCTTTTGGACTCAATTTGCAGAGCAGAAGGAGAGACTTTTCTCCAGATGGTAGCTCAGAAGAGGAGCTTTACTTAAATACTCCACAGTTGTATCTGTATTACTGTACCTGGGCACACTTCCAAGTTCCTCATCTGGAGGCACGCTCCAGACATGTCCTACTCCAGGTGCTCACCAAACTCTGAGCTTTTTGGTCACCCAGCTTCCCACAGGGAGGCAACCCAAACCAGATGGTAGGAACAATCTGCGGTGAACAGACCCCCAGTGGGGACAATGGGTGAATTTAATCAGGACATGAAATTCCATGCACCCATGGACAAGTCTGGCTTCTGGGATGGTCTATGGAATATTTCATCCCCTCTTCCTCCAGCAGGGAAAGGGATTCTGAGGATATTATGCTTCTGTGTGCAAATAGCAGGTGATGCCAATACCCACCTGTGCATCCCCTTGGCACCAGTGGAAATGGCCTGCAAGGGGCCCTAGGAGAAATGTGTTGCTTTTAAGCCCTGTGTGAAGGCAGGGGGGCAAGGGGGGGGAGACAGCTGCAGAAAAGCATTGCAACACAATGACATATCGGGGAATGAACTCAGAGACATTAAAGAAGGACAAATGATGAATTGAGAAAGTATTAGGAACTCTACCAAGCACCAGACTCTTGTTTTATTTTCAAATGTACCACTTCATAGGAAAGAGGCATGGCCCTGTAATGTTTCTCCTGGAAAAACTGGAATTGAATGTTATTCTTAGGAATAGCATATGCAGGTGTTCACCAGATATTAACAAATGTTTCACTATTAATTGTGTGAGATGTAGTTCCCATAGTGAGTACTTCATCTTCTGAATCATGCAGCACCTCTCCTTTTGTCTCTCTATCTTTCAAAAATTGAATGTGTCAGTAGTGCAAAAAATGAACTATGCATGATTTTTTTTACAGGTGGATGTTGTCCCCAAAACAGCCTGTATCATACACACATTGCTCCTTAAAGTCCCTAGATGACTTGGGCAAATCCCCATCAGGGAGCAGCCATAATACCACACAGTTACATGATCAGTACAGGACTTGATTTGTAAATCAGTGGAATACTCAAAGTAATAATCACAGCAAAATCTAAGAGAAATCTGCAGGATGAATTATATTGCCACATGCCAGTCAGTGAGTCACCCTGAACACCACGAAGAGGAGTGGTTAAATTCATCACAGAAACTGGTCCCTGTGTACAACACTCAGCAACTTCTCATCATAAAGAGCAGAGCAGGTTGACGCCAGACCTATAAGTTCACAAACGCACACACACACACACATATATGCTCCCTTCTCACAAACGAAAGTCACGTTCATAATAAATATTGCGATTTTTGGTGCAATCTATACTTACTTCATTGATATTGTATTATCTTTTAAAGCCAGGTGATTTCAGCAGAAAATAGAAAATATCATGGCAATATTTCGAAGGGGCACAACGTGTTTCTAAAAAGCATTTCCTCATTAAAAATGCATTAAAAAATACTGAAGTCTGAAGTACATATCAATATTATAGTAGGCACTTGAGGTTTACTTTCCTAAGATTGATCTTACTCCTGTGTAAAGTCTGCTTCAGTAAATGCCAGCTGTTTTGTTTTGTTGGTTTGGTTTTAAATTGCTATGCCCGTGCTGAAAAAATCCGCTTAAGAATATTGCAGCGTAAGCAACACTCTTCTGTAGGAGGAGATCTATTTTCTAGTGTGGATAAAAAAAAATTCAAAGTTTGACATTATTCTTCCATGTACAAAGACGTGTCTTTAATCAATAGATTTATCTGATTCACTCCTAGTTTGACATCACTGAAATTAGAGGAGTTGCATGCTCTTGTATATGATTTGAATTTTGTTTCTAAACATAAATATGGATTAATAGAGCATCTGCAGCAATTCCAGATACACTGAAATGACAAGGGCTATCAATCCTCATGCCTCAGGGTACATAATCTGATAACCAGCTGAGGTCAGGGAGAAATATCCCCCACTGGTATAATATTGACTAATTGGATTCATTATAAGCTTTTTATGTCTTTCTCTTAAAAAAATCTTACGTTAGCCACTAGATGGACTGGCGGCCTGTTCTGGCATGGCAATTCCTGCATATCTAATCCATAGAACAGTTGGCAATGAGTGGTACAGCTCCTGTAAGTACCACTGAATCAGCAACAAACCAGCTGGAAGGGACTCTGCCTGCATCCCCACGGTGGCACCGAGCACTCCAGATGAGGCCTTAGTCAGGAGGTGGGAAAGGAGAGGGGGCTTTTTGCCATGGTGAACACGTTTATGAAATATCTGAATTACAGACGTCTGATTTATCTGATTTACAGTGTCTGAAGCATATGTCATCTGACCTGACATCCAGGCAAGTGTGAGAAAAACAGGAATAGAATAGAATAGAATAGAATAGAATAGAATAGAATAGAATAGAATAGAATAGAGCAATGTAACATAGCATAGTGTGGCATTGAACGCATCTGAAGGTTGTGTAGAGGAACAAGAATCCTGAAACTGGAGATGAGCCAGTGCCGGTCTGTGAAGCGCTGGCTCATCAGATGCCAACCTACCTCCTTTATTTCCACTGCAGAGAAGGAGAACAGATGGGTGGGCTAGAATGAAATAGAAAATAAAAGCAGACGTCTGTGGTCAACTTTATAAAAAGAACAATAAACCCCCTCATTATATTACAGAAAGCCAGAGTACGTTAATACTTCTATAACGGCGCTTCCCACAGAAGCAAAAGCTGCATCTGCTTGTTAGCCACAAGGTGATTATCAGTGAAAGGGAGCAGAGAGCCATATGTGATGTAATTACGGAGGTTGCTCAGAGAGCAATTTCACTGCTGAGATGAGGTCCACGCTATCAGAAACAGAGATTCTCCCAGACTGTAAAAATGAGAAGACAGAGCAAGAGACTACTGCTCCCCAGCTTGCTGAGTCACAGGTCGAGGTGTATTTTCCATCCAAGGCTATTCTTGCTAATATGTCACGCCTCAGTGACACTTGAGGCTCAAAATGGAGCAATCTTGTTTGTCTGGCCACTTGCCAGGTTAGCTGGAGACTTCTGGACTGTGTGCTGACAACGGTTTACACGATTAAAAGCAACTGTACTCTCATTCTGTCCCCGGGAGGAGAGAAGGTTGCAAAGCAGCATCTTCATGTCTTTTTATGTGGAAAACACAAGTACTCATACAGGAATAAAAATAGCCCGCTTGGTTTTCCTTTACAGTGAATGCATCAACTGGAACCGATATTTTAGCTACTCAAACAAGTTCCCAGTAGATAAGCGTATCTGTCATGATTCATTTATGTACAGACTACCCCTGTAACCACCGAAATAAACACTGTGGCCTCTGCTTGTCTCTAACGAGCAACCCTATTGACAATTATCTCACCATTGCAATGCACAGCAACATTCAAGGAGCTGAGCTAGCTCTAGGAGGTTGGAGTTCTTCTAAAACACTGTCTTTTCCTCACTTGACCTATTTCCTCATATTTGGGAAGTTCTGAGGAAATCCTTCTAGTAAAATGGGACCTGCTAAAGTTTGTTTCTCATCTGCTAGATGGTCAGCTGGTGAGGGTGGCTCACAAGCAGCTGAAACCTACCTCACAAGCTGAATCTGCTCCATATAAATATCTCCACCTTGTGATAGCACACGGCTGCTGAGTTTTCTGCATGTCTTGTGGTGAGGAACGTGAGCCAGAAAAATCCAACACCTCTGTATCCTACCTGCATTAACCCCAGTACAGTGAGAAGCAAATGAGACCTCCTTTCCCTTTCCCTTCCTGTTGGCTGCCCAAAACATGTATTAGGTGATGTGTGGCTCTCAAGCATTTAGAGATTCAAATCATGGCAAGGTGAGGCATCCTCAACAAGCGTACTGGGATAAACTGGCCTTTGTACACCTGAGACTCAGAGCCTAAGCAATACTTTTCTTTGTGCTAGCGTGGGCTGTGAGCTTCAAAAAAGCATCAGAGTGAAAGGAGCCAGCCTTTCATTCACAACACACCTCTTGAAATCAGGTTTGTAATCTGCTTTCCTTCAGGTCATGCTCAGGATACACTCATGCAAGGTCACCAGCATGTGTGGGCAGATGGGGCAGCCACAGCATTCATCCTCAGACAAACCCATACAGGCGGGCATAGGAGCACAGACCATGGTGGCTACCAACAACAGAGGAGATAACTGGTGAATGGGTGAGGTGAACAGGGCAGCACCGGAGGTCTGTAGCCCTCCAGGAGGTTCCCCAACCCATGACCTAGGGGCAAAGGAGGTACCACAAAGACAGCAGCATGTATGTGGCTAGTATTGATGGGGATGAGTAATTACTGACTCATGAGCTTCCATTGTTTTTCACTTTGTTTTGGGGAGGGTGTTTATCTGCCAGGCTGAGAGCATGAGAGATCCAAATCTTACGTTTCTCCAAGGGGACTCGGAACCAGCAAGGTGTTGGCTCTCTCAGTTTCGCCCCTGAGCTCCTCCACCCAAACTGAAAGGGACCACAACGAGGGAGGCAGAGGTCACAGTCTCCAGACTGTCAAAGCTGACACTACTGCATTTCACCCCATTTCTGATTCAAAGGAGGTTCTGTTTCAGAAAACATTAATTCTCAAGCACAAGAAAGTGAACTTTGAGGCTTTTAAAAATGCATGTGTAGTTAAAATGATTCTGGTACAATCCAGCTCTTAATTCTAAAGAGGACGTTGGAGTGGGGGAGGAAGGGAGAGGACAATGAATTTATAATCTGGCTTTTAGCGAGGTGTAAATTTACCACCCAGACTCCCACCCACTACACCACAGACAGGAAACCAGCCGGTGGAGGGGGCAATGTATTTGTTGTTCCTCCTTGCACAATGACTGTGTGTGTTATTTATTTCACAGACCTAACCATGACTGGTATAATTTTTAAATCTTGCCTTTTTATGTTTTCAGATCAGCTATGCATTTCATCAGCCTCCTGCCCACCAGCAATCATAAAATATGAGCCTTTGTGGGAAAGCAGAGACGTAGAAAGAGTTTCTTATGAAACCGTGGCTGGGATTGTTCCAGACACCTCCGGCCAGCTGCTCTCCAGGCAGCAGCTCTGTGATACAAGGGACGGTAAACATCAGCTTCGGAAAGTCAGACGGTTGGGCCTTTTGGCTTCAGGCCCACCGAGCAAGTTCTCCTGACTACTGAGGCATGGCTCGGAAAATAAAAGGGCCCTTTAGCGCTGATATCTTTGGACGCTGCAGTGCAATGTAGTTGGAATCGGTCCAGGGTACTCCTACCTGCTTTGCATCTTAGACTATAAAGCAAATCCAAACACATCGCTCCTTCCCTGGTGCTTGGTTTTCGCTAAAGTATCTCCTGCTATTAATTCTGTCCTGTCCAACCTTGAACAATGCAATGTCACGGGGCTGCTGCATTGCCTGTGCTAACTAGAAATAGATGATATCATTGGTGGAAGTGGCAGAGATGGCAAAATTATCTTTTTTTCCTGTCCGCAATGCAGAAACTGTACCCATTTGCATAAATTCTACCTACAGAAATTCTGCATCTTGTGCTTTCCTCCTGACTGGCTGTAATGTCAGCTGGGTCAGAAGAAGGCAACACTCTTGTGCAAGGCTCTTTGTGGGAATGAGGTGGGACTCCTGTTCTATCCTTGAGGATTGTACAGCCAAACTATAGGAAAGCCACAGATGGAGATAAAAAAGATGATCAGCTCCTGTTTACGGAGGAAGTAAATAGGCTGAGATTTTTCAGTCTGGAAAAGAGAATGAGGTGAAACCTAAAATCATGCAGCTTTCCAGATAGGTCAGAAAGCATACAATTGCTCACTGCAGGGGAGGAACAGGGGACACTGAATTAAACAATCAGGCAGAACATTTCAAGCAAACTAAAGGGATCACTCTTTCACACAGCCCATAATTCAAGGAGGAGAATCACTGCCATAAATTTTTCACTGCTGTAAATTCACCACCATAAACTTTTGGAATGCCCAAAGTACAAACAGGTCAAAGAAAAAGACTGTGAACACTGGGCCTGAAAGGATAAGGTGGAGTCACTGTGGAGAACAGCTCCAGAAGTCCCTAATATGCGGTTTTTATTAGAGGTTAGGTAGGTCCTCTCTCCTTGTCCTTTTTCTTTTATCCTTTTTCAGCAGCTGCTACCGATAACTGTCAATGACATGATACTGTCATGATGGGCTTTTGATTTGACTCAGTGCAGCCACTCTTATGTGATTTAATGGACCGGCTCCTCTTTGGAGTAATTCCAGCATCTCTGATGAATTTGAAGCAGAAATGATTTCCTACATGTTTGACAATTCCTGCTTTGTTTCCATTTCAGCATTTCCTAAGGCTTAAAAGCTGCTCTTAGCCTCTGATCTTTTCCTTTGAGTTCATGTCTTGGTTCTCTCAGCTGGGCTCAGCATTATATTAAGAGAAACACTGAAAAAAAAAAAAAAAAGTCTACTGCAGTATTTTATTAAATTGTCACAACAAATGGTGCCAAATGAGGGGCTGGAACTCTTAGATATCTTCATGATGGGATGACGATATACTACATTACTGCCAGTCTCAATATGAACATTTTTAAGTACCTGGCAAGAGAGGGCAGATAAGCTGTAAAGGGCACATTTCTGTAGCAATTAAGGGAAAACTCTGGAAGCATCAGTACAAGGGCTGGATATCCCTAAGTGACCATAGCCAAATGGGTCAGGTACTAGCCCCTGAGGCAGCTGCCTTCTACTTTGGCTGTTTCTGTAGAAGAAGGAGGACCTAGGAGGGTTTCTGAAGCCAGGTGTGCCCCAAGCTGTGCGCCACTTGCAGATGGGGAACAGGTCCCCACATCCTTCTCCTGGTCTCCACTCCTCGGTCCAAGTTTGTGATAAGAGGAAACCTTGGAAGTGAGGGTCCCAGCAGATATTCGTGCTTCCACTTGCCAGGAGCAGCACAGCCTTCCCTCCACCCAGCCTCTAACCGTCACAAATACTGTAAACACTCTGGGGCAAGTGCTGTCTTGTCCCTTTGCACTGATACTGCCTACAGGGGCCTGGATGTAATTTGGGTCTCTTATCCAACCTAAAGAACAATAACCTCCTATGTATCTCAAAAGTGTCTCCACCCTCTCTTATGATAAGAGATACAATCATCCTCCGTAGCCACAGGAAGAAACCACCTGGCTGAGGATGGGGTGATGTGCACTACAGACCCTCTCTAGCTATTGCTGCAAGGACGAGAAGTGCCTGACTGAGTGCAAGAAAGCCCTAGGCTCCTGCTCGGTGGTGTTCATGGCAGCCACAGGCACTCCCTGGCCATCAGGACCTTGCTGCCAGCTCTCCTGGGTTCCTCCCCATCCTGAGGAAGTGATCCAGCAAAGCGCAGCAGGGATGCTAAACTCTGCGTTATCATCTGTTGGAAAAAGCGATCCGTCAAGGCTAATGCAGTCCACAAGCCGAGCGTTCAGCAGTATCCTGTAAAAGTTATCAAGGACTACAGTATGAAACCAGTCCTCCATCTGTTTCCTGAAAACAAGCTAGAGAGTCTTTCCTCCTAGCTACTGTCCTACTTTAAAAACAAGCCTTGAGATTGCAAAGAGAACCTTTGAAAGCTGGAGCAGCAATTAATCCAGAGCGTCTGATCTCACCTTGACTTACTCTTTCACAATAGCCCTTTCTTATGATATTTGGCACTGGAAGAAGGGACTGTTTATTGAGAACCACCAATGGCCTGAGTCAAAAGGGACAGCAGCTTCCGTTTTCGTTTCCCAAAAGCAGGGCCACCAAAAGGGCAAAGAAGGTTGATGGAATAATTGAAAATAAATATGGGCTGAACTTTTACTGGGAAGGAACTGGGACTGTCTTTCTCACTTCTGCCCACCCTCAGTCCCATGGCAGTGGAGCAGCTTACTGTGTAGCCCCAAAATCCAGAAAGGTGCAGTACTGAGGCCTGCTAAGATTCAGGAGAGCTAATCCTCTGGGATCCATCTTAGAAACCCATTGCAAGACTATTTTGTTTTCCTTGGAAATGAAATTCATTTTTAATGAGAGACAGAAACATTGCAGAGAACTAATGGTTCCTCGGACTCTTGGGCCATCTGGTTTCATATACCTATTAACATCAGTGTAAACAACTGTGCAGACTTTAAGTTTTATTCTTGTCCATAGACAGTAATGATATACCTGTTCTGAGGCTTATTGTGTCAATAGGAAACTTTCCATTGATGGTAATGGTCTTTGTCCCCATGTTAAGAAAGGGTATTTAGTGGAAAGAGATCATTCCAACAAGCAGCTATCCATCCATCCATCTCTTATCCCCACAATACTGTAATAGCCACCCTTTGCAGATTCCAGCTCGGCCAGTGTTTCTTCTTGCTTTCTGAGACTTGGTTTACATTCAAGATTTTGAGACTTTCAGCTGGCTGGCTTGCCTTCCTCTGGCTCTAGCTTTCTATATTGACTATTTAGCTTATCCTGCAGCCTAGTTTGTCACAGGAGAAAATCCACTTTTGTTGAATTATTGGATCAACCAGACGCTACTTCCAATATGCTGATGCTCATCCAGAATCCGAAATGGAGCTGAGCCAAGCTGAATGATTCCAGGAGTGAGTTGGCCCTTACAGAGAAACTCCAGCTGAGAGATTAAATATTAGATGAGCGCTTACAATTGAGAGATTAATGGCAGTGCTTCAAAATGGGTGGCCCTTTAGCCCATCCAGTTCCCACTAGTAATGTCAGAAAGTACATGACACACCAGTGCCATTTACCAGTGAGAATTTCTGTCACGCCACCAAGGCCATTTTGAAATGAAAAATATTGCTAGTGTTATCTCCTGTGGCCAGGACTTGTACTTGCACAGGGAGTTTGAGGCCACGTGTAAGCTATTGCTAATCCTTTGATAGCTCCTTGTTACATCTATGCTGTGGTTATATCTCCAGCTGAGCGTCATGACAGAAAGCTAGTCGGTGTTACAGAGAACAATTCCCCCAGTTTCTGAAGGACTGCAAACTGAAGTGTAAACCTTTGATTGAACAGACATTCCGAAACTCCCTGGTAATTTTGCTATCAGCTTCTGATCCAGCTCTTTCCTGTACAGCTGATTAAGCCTGGCAAATATGTCTTGACTAATGAATGTGAAGATGGGGCTAAGAGTGTGTTCTTTCTGGACCTACTCACCTTGTAAATGGAAGGACAATGCAGAGAAAGGCAATTCTGAGAAGCAGTTGTGCCTTTGGAAGTGTTGGAAGTCCTCCAGGCAGGACTAAGATGGTCTGGGCAACTACCCAGGGTGGCAGTACCAAAGGGAGCAGAGTTTATGTTTCATAGATTTTGTTTTACTTACCCAGCTGTACAAACTCAGTGGAGGACGGACAGAGAGCTATGTCTGTTCTGAGTTGCCATCTGTTGGTGATACACTGGATGGGTTGATTGAGTGGTACTTGGATGGACTTTACATTTTACAGAAGTGGACACAGATTTAGTATGCAGGTGCATGACTAAGGATGGTGGTATCTGCTTGTCATTTATTTCATACTCCAATGTTTGGAATAGGTCCTTCGTAGATACACCACTACATTTGTCGTAGGATATCAGAGCCAGTATCAAGCCATTGCTCCTACTTTCAAGAGAAGAGGAGTCATCCTTTATCATTGTAACTGACACAGTATCTTGGAAAATAAGCACAGAAATGTCCACAGAGGGTGGAGATACACAATTATATATTTGGATTTCATGTACACACGTGTATAAATTTATTTTACTTGATTTAGCTATATAAATATACATGACAGGACATATCTGAATCTTATACACTTATTAACTCATGCATATACACACATCTATTTTCACTCATACAAATACATGTGTGTATGCATGTATGTACTTATATACATACACATAGGCAATGTTCCGATGTATAACATGTTTCTGTCCCTATCTATTACAAAGCAGACAAGTAGTGCTTTTAACCTTAAAGAGTTCCAGATAAATAGTATACTCTGTTGTGAGACTAATTGTTTCTAACAGTTTTATTTCAGCTGTGGGAGACTTTCCATTTTAAGACAGCACTAAAAGAAATTAAACATTTTTACATTTTTTAAAGCCTGTTTTCTTTCTTTGCTCTTCTTTTAATTTCATGGCTTCAGAGTATGTTCACCACCTCCTAGGCTCCTTTTGTGGGGATGTCAGTTCTTCAATTTGTCTAGGTTACAAATTGGTTTGCTTTGCAGGTTTGTAGTTTGAACCAGAACTGCTAGTGGGAAACTCAAATGAATAAAATGAAAGAGACCCTCCAGGCACCACATGAATTTATAGCACAGATTGCCAGTGCCACCTAGAAAACAGAATGAGATCAAATACTAATCCATCTATGTCTGCAGGATGCTATGGAATCCAGCATGGCCAAAATTGGACACATCAGCCTTTTTTAAATATGAGTTCCATTTCTCATACATCAACAGAACAGAAGGATATAGATTGGGTCTCTCAAAGCATTATGAGATTTGCGTATGTACTTGCATATATTCACTGCAGATATGTATTTCTGCAGTTGTTACTGTAGGTCTTTGTTGTGGTTTTGTTTTTTTTTTTTTTAACGCAAGTTGCTTTAAAGTGCTCTCAGACTACATTTAACAACACATACTCCTATATAATGCAATTCTGTGTGTAAGAGCTATTGGTGTCCTTCCCTTGCAAACCAAGATGCTATGGCTGTGGTGAAAGCTGTATACATTTCTGTGATCCCAGTCAGTAGATTTATGATTTCATAAACAACACAGGGAAAAAAATCGGCTAAAAAACCCCAACCCTCCAGCCTTGCCACTCTGCTGAGAGCACCTAATTGCTCTAGAGCTCAGTAAGAAGTCACATTTTAATAAACTCCACCTGGTGTTGCCTCACCGATCGAACATCTCTGTTGCCCAGGATGTCTAAGGTTGATTTGTTGTTCTAAGTCTTTAGATTACACTCAAACTAAAATGAAGGATTGAAAATTCTAATTTGTGGAGACCTGCTTTTGTGAAAGGGCCCTGGGATGAGCAAAACCAGAAATGAGGCTCATGGTTCCTGTGCTTTAAGCAATTTATTGTCACTATGGTGCATTGTCGCAATTCTGCAAAGCTGTTTTACCTGTGTATTTAGATGCATGTTTAAGACCATTTGTTTTATCCCAGTGTAACCATGTTGTTAAATCTGTATCTACGCATAAGAGCTTGGCTCAGTAAAGCCGTAAAGCAAAATGCAATAAGTGAGTCCTCATAGCAAATGAGAATAAAGCTGTAACATGGTTCTAAACAATATGCAAGCTGTGACATATATTACAGCTAATGTCCTAGGAGGAAGGGAACATTTCTGGCACAGGGAAAAGATCGACACTGAGAGCCAGTGGGGGAAAAATACAAAACTCCCAAATCACACCAGCAACACACAGAGAAATTGAAGCTGTCACCGTGCTAAGCGCTCTATAAAAGAAAATACAAAACTCTCTGTCTGTCTAGCCAACATCAGAAAATGAGGCAAAAGTGTGAAACCAAAGAGGAGTAGAAGTTCATTCCAATTGCTCCCAGATGCCTCAAGCAGGGAAGAGGAGGAAATTTGATTTAAGCTGTATTGAAAAAAGAGGGAATCCAATGCATCCAAAGCGGAGCAGGACAAAAGTAAATTGAAGCCCACATTAGTGGTAGTGAAAAACGGACAGTCTTTTCTGAAGGAGAACTTGATCTGAGTACAAATAAAATGAGTTCTCTGTTAGATGTGATTTAAGAGGAGAAGGAAAAAAACCCTCATGGACAGACCACAGAAACCAAACCCCTGATTTAATTTTAACAAAGTGCCCTGAATGCTGCAGATGGAATAATGACAAGGAGGTCTAAGTGGATAAGAGGTTAGTGTCGATTCCAGAAAGAAACAGCCTTTTCAGCCATTTCGTTACACCTAACACAGTGCCTGCAGCTTGTTGAGCCATTTGTTTTCTCCTCTTTGTGAGCTTCATGTTTATACTAGTTCAATATTAAGTTTTGCACATACGCGCTACAGGATCTGAAAAGGTAAAAATAGGAGAAAGGGGATAGAAGTCATCATTTGCTTCTTCAGCCAAAAGTCTCCCACAGAAGTGCTGGGTAATATATTGCTTCCAATGTTTACTACGCCGGACACAGAATACACAGCTGTGTAGGAGCTTGCCCTGGCAAAGGAGTGGAGAGGGTAACCTCATCTACCCTTTCAGCCTCTGAGCTTTGATGATTCATATTTTGCAAGAGCAGCTTTGCTTATAAATAAGAGCAGGTTTAGCAAGTGAAACCAGTTAGCCTGTAAATACAAACTAAACGCCTGCCTCCTAACAAAAGGAAGAGCTTGAAGTCAAAGGGCAAACTCCTCTTGCTGTGAAATGCTTTCCAGAGTTTAATTTCACATGTAGGACCAGTAGCACTCACAGCAGGAAGGCAGAATGAGTCATGTGGGGATGTCGGGAATTGGGATGAGAAAGCATTGCAAAAGTACTCATAACATAAATTGCTTATCATCCTGTTCTTTGTTCTTCAAACACAGATGATTTTGGCACTGTATCCTGTTCCAAGGAAAGAGAAAAACCAGGAGGGTGCTAAACTGAAGGCTAACCACCCACCAGCACTCTTACCATCCCGAAAGGCAGCACAATCATGTCTCGTTCAATGCTATAATGCAAGAAAAAGGAGAGAAAATAATATTTTTAGAAAGTGGAACTGCTTCTTTTTTGCCCTGTTTCTGTGTAGGCTGATTTATTTTACAGTAGATGAGAAAGAAAAAACATCATTCTGGTTTGACAGAGTTCCTACCTGTTTTCAGAGCCCTTTGCACTATTCTATACAATAAAATAGAATCATAGAATCAATGATTGGGGTTGGAAGGGACCTTAAAGATCATCGAATTCCAGCCCTCCTGCCATGGGCAGGGACACCTTCCGCTAGATCAGGTTGCTCAAAGCCCCATCCAGCCTGGCCTTAAACACTTCCGGGGATGGGGTATCCACAACTTCTCTGGGCAACCTGTTCCAGTGCCTCACCACCCTCACAGGAAATATTTTCTTCCTAATATCTAAGCTAAATCTCCCCTCTTCCAATTTAAAACTGTTACCCCTTGTCCTATCACTACGCTTCCTAAGAGTTCCTCTCCAGCTCTCTTTTAGACTTGGAGCCTTCTCTTCTCCAGGCTGAACAATCCCAGCACTCTCAGCCTGTCTTCATAGGAGAGCTGTTCCACTCCTCTGATCATCTTGGTGGCCCTCTGCTGGACCTGTTCCAGCATGTTCATGTCCTTTCTATGTTGAGGACTCCAGAGCTGGACACAGTACTCCAGGGGTGGGCTCATGTGCACAGAGCAGAGGGGGAGAATCACCTCCTGTGACCTGCTGGTCATGCTTCTTTTGATGCAACCCAAGATACAGTTGGCTTTCTGGGCTGCCAGTGCACACTGCTGGCTCATGTTGAGCTTCTCATCCATCAGCACTCCCAAGTCCCTCTCTTCAGGGATGCTCTCCAGCCAGCCAGCCAAAATGCAAGGTAATAGACGTCCAAACATCTTAGCAATGACAGAAACTTAAAAAACCCCTCCATCCAGTTGATCTCAAGTTTGGTCTCACCTTATCATTCATATCGCTGCCAGATCAGCTGAGAGGAAAGGAAAGGTTTTTGCCTAGCTCCAATCTCAAGACAAGAGGAGACAACCTCAAACCAACATACACTGGTTGCCATTTCACAGGGGCTTTTATTCCTGATCACCACCTGCACAAGTGAGGCCACTTATCTTATGAAGAAAAAACTCAAACCTCTTTCCACTGCATTTCTCTGGATTGGATGGCCGAAATGGTGTCTTCAGGCAATGGCAGAATATTGGCAGTTGGGGAATAGGTACAAGGATCAGTTCCAGATATATATATTTAGGGTTTTGCTGTTCCTAAGGACTGATGTTGTCATATCCTTTTTTTTTTTTTGATTTTTCTATTTGTGGGTAGAAGAAAATAGGTATGTTTCCTAAAAAGTGCCTGTGCTAAACAAGGCACCAGGTACCAAATGCTGATTCACAAAGTCCCACATTCTTCCCCAATGCTATTTTGGCACAGATCTTGATACACACAGCATAATATCAAATCAACTTTTTCAGGGGAAGGGACAGTGATTTTCTTACTGATGTGGTAGGTAATCCATTTGGCTGTGAACCAATGAAATCAGGGCAAAGACAATCTATACTAGCATAGCTTATCCTCCTCCTTCATTAATGTGTATTCCTCTCCTGCTTTTGCTGCTTCCCATGAAGTAATTGCATTAGACCAAAATCTTCTCCGATGCAGAGTAAACAGTCTCCTGCCAAGCTTTGGGAAACATGGAGGTGTTTTGTCATGGTGGGGTCAGTCAGTTCACTTTGTACACATGAGTGCAGCCTGGTGTTCTGTTCCTCTGTCAGAGAGCTGGGTCAACCATGGGAACAATGCAAAAGGCCCAAGGGCCCATTCTTCACGGAAGGCAGCTGTCCACCTCAGCATAAAGTGAGGGTGAAACACTACCCCCACAATCCAGTGACATTTAAAGCCAGCCTGCACTGGGGTGAATGGCCAGACTCCACTGGGGCCTGAGAACAGAAGCAAACAGCAAACATGCCACAAATGTGTTCAAACAGACATTGTCCTGGCTCTAAAATGTACAAACACGCAAAGCTTTTATGGCATATGGGCTTTTTCTTTTAGTTTGAGTATCTCCAAAATGGGTGCCATGAACTCACTTTTCCTAGATGCTTTCCCTCACCACAACAAGTTTGTGTGGAACTGAGCAAAGAGGGGTCCTCTGGTTGGTTGGCTTGGGGCTGAGTGAGTCACCTGCTTGGGAAATGTGTCTACCATGTACGAGAACCCTCTGCTTTCACATGAGGTCAGTCAGAAGGAAGAGCAGGTCCTTGACAACCCGGGGAAGCTGGAGGTGGAGGAATAAAGGGGTATGGATCTCTAATTCAGAGCAGATTAAAAATATAGTACTGGAAAATGAATCTGTTTATAGACTTACCCAGCAGCGCAAGGATCACGGAACTATAGAATTGTCAGAGTTGGAAGGGACATCTAACTCCTGTTCTAAAGCATGATCGCCTAGAGCACATTACCCAGGACTGCATCCAGGCAGGTCTTGATGGTCTCCAGAGAAGGGGACTCCACAACCTCCCTGGGCAGCCTGTTCCAGGGCTCTGTCACCCTCACTACAGTGTTTTTCCTCATATTTGAATGGAACTTCCTGTGTTCCATCTTGTGCTTGTTGCCCCTCGTCCTGTCACTGGGAACCACTGAAAAGAGTCCAGCTCCATCCTCCTTCAACCTGCCCTTTGGATACTTCTAAACATGAATAAGGTCTCCCTTCAGCCTTCTCTTTTCCAGGCTCAAGAGTCCCAGCTCTCTCAGCCTTTCTTCATAAGGGACATGCTCCAATCCCTTAATCACCTTTGTTGTCCTACACTGGACTCTCTCCGGTAGTTCCCTGTCTCTCTTGAAGTGGGGAGCCCAGAACTGGATGCAGTATTCCAGTTGTGGCATCACCAGTGCAGAGTGGAGGGGGATCATATCACTTCATTCAGCAGCAGGATACATAAGAACATTTATATCCTAGATTTAAGTTTGGTTATCACATTTTTAGTGTGGGATTCAGCATATTTAACTTCTGGTGTATACATGTGAGCCAGTCAGACTAAGCTCTCTTTACTGTCAATGGAAAGAAATGGACGCTTCTTAAAACATTGTTCACCTGATCTGTTGTACAAGTTTTCCGCAGGCTGAGACAAACTGAACTTTTAATGTCTTCCACCTGCGGTGGTTGTTTTCTAATTCTCACAAGGTAAAACATTTGATAGACCAATAGCGAACTTCCAATAAACGTAATCTCCTATGAAATATCCCAGTGAAGATAAGATGAATTTTACTTTATTAGACAGCTTCTTTTGCTAAACAACACTTTATAGATAATCCCTTGAACATCACCTATCTTGCACCACAAATCAGCACTAAAGGAGCCTGCTGGCAGGGCCATGTGTTAATAAATTGGATATCTATCTCATACAAATCCCCATCCACACTGTTATCCCTGCCCAAATGCACTGCAGGGGCAGTGCACTCTGCCTGCCAAAGCGGGTGAATGTGCTTACCCCTCAACCTACCACCCCCTCCCACCCCAAAGTCCGACATGTCACATATATTAATAACAGAAAGCTGAGATGGCATCAAAACCCGTCTTCTCCTTCTGGCATGCTGGGTCATAGGATGGTGAGGAGCTCCAAATATTTCTGGTAGATCACTTGCACCCTGAGAGGGTTCTTTGAAGTGGGTGCAATGCCTGGGTGACCTGCAGATCAGAGGATCCCCCAACCAGATCTACTTGCATGGTGCATCCTGGAGTGGGAGACACACCACAGCTCTCCATTATAAATGCATTAAGAAAACAGGTGGATAGGGAGGGAGCCAGGTGGGAGTTTCATGATAAAACACACAGGACCTGGCAGGTCTGAGGACTGCAGCTGATGATTTCAGGGAGGAGCTGTGTTTAACAAATCTGGGCTGGAAGGACAGGTTAGTCATGCAGAGGGCCTAAAGCAAGGAAGAAACAGAGATGAAAGATGGGGAATCCCCAAGAGAAGAGAGGTGCAGGCACACACCCCCCAATAAAGAAAACCCAAACTTCACTTTGGGAAGGGCAGTTTGCTCTGGCGTAAGAAGTACACAAACAACTGAACATCCGTGAATGCTATATTTACCTTCTTCCCTGTATCAGCAGTGCACATGTGTTTTTAACTCCCACTTAATCAGAGGAGCAGGTACTCACATCTGATACAGCCCAATTCATGGGTGAGCATGGCTGTGGCAAACGTCCTTCCTTCTGCTACCCTCACTGCTTTTATACTTGTGCATGTGTGTGCTGGGCACATCCCGCAGATTTGTGTCCTGAGAGGTTAGTGGTGCTGGCTCACAAACTGAGCAGATTGCACATAGCCCATAAGACATGTAACTGATCTGATGAATAATGTTAAATCATAAATATTGTTAATTTTCCTATTGGATAGGACACAGAGACATGGAAAGTTTGAAAGATATTGGTGACCTGCCATCCAAACTTTTGGAAACCACTCCTGTAGGAGTCTTCCCCAGGCAATTGTGGGAGAACTTGTCTGTCCTTTGTGGGACAGAACAAGCACCCAAGTGAGCAGAAAAGGAGCTGAGTTCAATTAATCTGGCTCTAACTCATGCCTCCATTATGGTATTAATTAGTAGTATTAATCTCCATTATGAACATACAAGCAAGGGAATGGATGTGCTGTCACCTGTGGTGCTTTTCTGTGTCCTTTCTCTTACCCCACACAGCACACAAGACTGTCTGAAATCATGAAACTGCTGACTCTGCCTTTGAGTAACCTCCTGACACAGGGTAGTATCTTCTAGGCAGCTTATAGACAATAATATGTCACTTAAGAAAAACGTATTTGTTAGCTTCTATCACTGCTATAGGACTGCCATGCTTGTAGCAAAGTTTTGTTTTCTACGCACCAGGTAGACAGACAAGCCAAAAAAATTTTGAGAGTTTAGGCTGGCTCCGCAGTGAAGGCCCGTCCTACTCACACAGAAACACTACCTGAATCACAGGGGATCAGGAAAACTGACTACAGGCTCCCTGAATTTCTGTATGAAGCAATCACAGTTACACAACTCGTAATTGAGTTTACTGCACTAAACTCTCTGTTCTTTATTACAGTGTTGACTAATGAAGTCTTGCTTTAGAATAAAACCCCGCTCCTGGTAACATTGGGGTGTTAACATAATTATTCATTGTCTGTGTGTTGTGCTTGTGCCAATGCTAAGGAGCAGATGTTAATAGTGAAATCTGAAGAGTTTATTATAAGCAAAAATAATTAGCTTCCTGTTCTGTAGGAACAAGTCTGTTGTCCACCAGACTAATTAGAACATCAGTCAGTCCTGTGTCATGTTGTAACCAGATCTCTAAAATGTTATTTTTTAAGGTTCGAAGGCCTGACAATGAGGCAACTCATCTGGATATCATATGAGAAGCCTGACTGCTTTCATTTATCTCTGTACCACCTTATTCACTGAAGTGTTATTACGTAGTTAAGATGTTGCTATACTTATTTTTGTCCTTGTTACTGTTATATGCTACAATTATAACATNTTCTAAAATCCAAAGAAATTTGAAGCTGAAGCCTAAAGCAACAAAAGCAGATAGGGTCCACTTTAGAGAAGATATGAATCAACTGTATAGACGTCAAGGAAAACAAAGACAATCACCAAACATCTGAGAAGGGACATGATAACCATTCTCAAGCACATGAAAGAATGCTGCAAATAATAATATTGGTATTCACGTTAGATAGGACAAGATTTAACCTGCAGCAATGAAGATTGCATTGAAATGCAAAGAAGAAACTTTCTAATTCCAAGGACAGTGAAGCAGTGGAATAGACTTCCTAGGAAGACTGCAGACAATGTTTTCTCTGGGCAAGTTTGACATCTGTGGATGTGGCTGTGGGACAAGACTAGGTGACCCTTGAAGGTTTGTTCTGTTTTGTGACTGTGTGGGATAGCTGGGCAGGCTGTCAAGGCAGTGACATAGATATATTCTAAGATGATGGGTGAGGGTCAGAAGAACAGTACTAGGGTGACTGGGACAGGAGCTGGAAGGAGGCTGTAGTTATGATATGTCAGCAGAGCTTAGGTGACAGCGAAGGCCTATAGTTGCTACTGTAAGACCAGATTTGAGGCTTGGGGGGTGGTTCTAAAAGGCAATTTAAAGAATCTGAATTGTAAAAGAATTTGAGTTCACAGCCTATGACTGAAAAGTGGGCCTTTATCTGACTATGGTGCCATGCAAACACACAAAAGGAACACAGTCACTGCCAGAGATGGGTCCACATCCAATTTCTTCAGTACTAGGCTACTGAGTGCCAAATGCCCTTAATGCAAAGCTTTATCTGGAAACCACAGTGGTTAATGGGTCATGGTGACTTATTTTTCTAACCAAATCCCTGCTCACACAGGAATTTTTATAGTTGGCAGGTAAAATCTGAGCCTAAAATATCCAGGGTAGGCTCTGTCACTGCAAAACATGCCATATGAAGTATGGAGGAGGGGAGGGGAGTGGGGCCAGGCAACCAGATATTTTGGTGTACGACTGCTCTCCACATAGCTGCCAGCTCCTGGGCTGAAACGTCACCAAATCTTTTACTACATCTGCTTGAAAAGGCAGGCCAAAAAGAGCAAGTACCGGTTTATATAAATCTCTCCTCAGGTCTCTGTTGTGCAATGTTGGTTTCTGTTCCTCTTCTTGCAATAATAAGCTGCAACTGCTGCTTCAGGGATTCTACAAAGGCTGCAGTTTATGTAATACCCATTTAGAAATGACAAAGCTTTCCTTTCTAGGCCTTTCATGTAGTAGTCCACCCACATGCAGGCAGTGCACGCAAATGACGTATCACCCCGGGGGCTGAGACTTGCTGCAGAAATTGATAGTAAGCCGTTGTTATTCTAATTATGTGGCCATCTTCCTTAATTAAAGCTATGCCACAGGTCATTTACCCTGGTGCAGAGTCCACGAGCATTAATCCTGGCAGTGTTTTGGAATCAGAGAGTTCTCATTAGCATAGGATTGGCTCTGAGGGAAGTATAATCATCTGAAACCCTTTACAAAGGAATGTAAATTAGCATCCATGCCTCCCGTGTACTATTGACATAGTGAATTATTTTACTGACTAGAAATTAAAATGAGCACGGAGCAATGACATTCATATTTGCAGCTCAGGCTGTACTCTGTTTGCAGTGGGGATTTGTGTGTGTGTCTCTCCAGCCACAGCCAGAAACTCCAATTATCGTCTCTGACGGCTCACCAGCTCTTGAAGCTCAAGCTCCTCCCCATGCAAAGCACTGCAATCTGTTTACACTGAAGTAATGACTGAGAATAAAAAATAGACTTTATAATGCCTTATTAATCTTGGTGTGCTTCACTCAGAAGCACAGAGCCCCATATTAGGAGTGGATTTAGGTTTGGGAGTGGCTTCTGAACCCCCTTCTAATAACAGGGATAACTCTCCGACTTGTCCTTGAACTTTCTTTGGTCACAAACCATGCTTCAAGATACATCTTTGTTTTCGCAAAGATTGAGACAGGCCTCAAGAAGAGAAAAAATGGCTGGTTTTTGTCAAGTACCTCAGCACTGATTCCACATATCATCAAGAACATCACCCACAGCTCATCAAAAAAACATCCCTCCAAGGAGACAAGCTAACAGTGATCGCCCATGCTAGAGCTGAAGAAAGGGATACCACACCCAGGAAGAGAAGCCAGATGTTCCGACCACTGATCCCCTGTTCCATCTATCCCACACTATTGCTTTTGCATTATGTGATTATAGCAGCATAGAAATAATAGATGCAGTTTTACAATAGGAATTGTTCTCCTAAACAGTTGAGTTCTTCTTGACTTGGAATAATTACTTCCCTGGCATAGTTCCCATCCTGTTCAAAAGCAAAGCAATGGTCACAGCTAATAGCCAACCATGGTTAACAATACTGTGGCTATAATTTTGGAAATTCGTTTTCAGAACAAAGAAGTATGCTCATGATAGTAAAATACAGTCAGGACAGTAAGCTGTGATATAAATTAATATAGTATTTTGGTGGCATGTGTCAAAAAACCTGTATTAGTTTCCACAAACGTAGTCAGAGTAGTCCTTCTTAAAGTGGAAAAAGGCAGGGAGTGACAGGATAAGTCCAGTTTTGCTCAGGGTTAAAGAAACTGATTCTAAGGTGTGACCCTTCCATCAGTATTTACTGGAGGAAGGAAAAAAAAAATCCGAACAACTAAAGAATAGGAAATTGTACATTAGAAATGAGCAAAAATAGATATTGATCTTAAGGGCTGAATTTAGACTAGGATAAAGCAGCCTGCAGTAAAGCAATTTCATTGCTATTTAATTTATATTATGTTATTGATAGGATTACCGGTAGCACATTATCCAAGTAGTTCACAACACAGAGGTGTTATTACCAACATCATAATTTTACGGACGAAGAAATGAAAGCCCAAATTCTCAAAGCTATTAAAGTACGCAGATAAGGTATCTTGATAAAGTGACTCACACTATGGTGGGTCAGGAATCCAAATTCAGGTTTCTCACTCCCTCAGAGGCACTCATATAACTTGTCCAATAACTTGTCCTTTCAGTGGGATGGTTTTGCTTTTGCTACAACATAAAATAATTTTAACCAAGACCATATGGCATTACTGACTCCTGTCCTGTATGGATGTAAAAACTGCTCAATCTCACTTTCACACTGAGGAAAGTTACATATGTTCTTTTGAATATTCCAAGTGATCTTGTGTGTGTGTGTTTGCTAACATCTCACAAGTGATTTCTTTTCCCAGGTATATTTCTCCTTCTAGCAGTCATTTGCTCCTGGCCTCCAGTCTTCATCACACGGTAATTCAAAATCAGCATATTAGCATTAGAATTATTTGATCTTCAGAGTGAGAGGACGATGAGGGTTGTGGACACTTCCACAGAGTACCTGCATGACATGCTAGAAGGTCTGGAGCTGAAAAGGAAGTCCTTACTCAGCCAGGAGCTGAATGTACTTTGCATCTCATGGTTCTAAGGTATTTAATCAGTTTTCTCTTTCCTGCAGGGAAAAAAAATAAAATGAAGTTAACAAAAAATGAAGACTTGGCCATGGAGTAGTTTTAGGAGGCAAAAATTCAAACACTCCCCACTGCTGTCTCTGATTGAACTTTTGCCTCTGATTAGACATCAGAAAACTTGTAAGTCACAAAGTTTTGTCCAAATAATGTGAAAGCAAAAGGAAAAAACCCATTAATTTTGATGGCCTGCTAATCTGACCGTGGGGTGGATAAGCAGCAGTTGCTGGTTCTAGTCTATAGAGTTAATAAATGTGGCAAAGTTGTGGCAGCAGGACCTTTGGTAAAGGGGAGCACCTAAGTCAATCAGACATGCACAAGACTGTAGGACAAGTGATTCATCAGATCAGGCTAAGAGAGGTTGCCAATATCACTGCAAGTCCACTCCCTACCATCCTTGAGAGGTCGGAGTAATCAGAGGTTCCTGATGACTGGAAAAAGGCAAATGTCACAAATGTGATCTTGAGGAAAGCCAAGAAGGATGATCCAGGGAGTTACAAGCCCATAGATCTCACCTTTCAGTCCCTAGAAAAGTTATGGAGAACATTTCCAGGCATACAAAGGACAAGAGGGTGATTTGGAACAGCCAGTATGGATTTACCAATGGCAGATCATACCTCACCCACCTGGTTTTCCTCTATGCTGAGATGATTGGCTCAGCGCACAATGGGAGAACAGCAGATGCTGACTGTAGGAAGGCTTTTGACACAATCACAGCCAAACTCATCAGATATTGACTGCATAAGTGGACAATACGGTGGGCTAAAATTTTCCTGGACCTTTGGGTTGAAAGGCTTGTGAAGAGCAGCAAAAAGTCCAGCTGGCAGCCAGGTAAAGGAACAATGTTTCCCCTCTGGGCTAGACAGCGCTCTTCAGTAGCGTTATCAATGACCTGAATGGTAGAACGGAGTGCACTCTCAGCAAATTCATGGATGGCACAAAATTAGGGAGAGCAGTTGATAAACTGAAGGGTAGAGGTGCTGCTATGAAGAACAGCAGGCTGGAGAAATGAGCTGGAAAGAACCACAAACTTCGACAAAGGCAAAAGCAAAGTACTGCATCTGGGACAGAGTTAACTCCATGCACAAGTACAGGCTGGGGGTCAGCTATTTAGACAGCAACTTTGCAGAGAAGGATTTGGGTGATTTGCTGGAGAACAGGTTGAACACGAGCCAACAGTTTGCAAAGAAGGCCGGCCTCATTCTGGGCTCTGTAAACAAGCACGTAGCCAGCAGTTCAGTGGCAGTGATCACTACCCTCTGTTCAGAACTTGGTGTGACCACATCTAAAGTATTGTTTCCAGTTTTGGACATATGAGAGCAAGCCCAGAGGAGGGCAACCAAGGTGGTCAGGGGGCAGGAGCAACTGGCGTATGAAAAATGGCTGAGCTTTGCTGAGGGGAAAATTACTGTTACAGTTGACTGCAACTACCTACAGGAAAGGCATACAGAAGACTTTCTTCTCAGAGCTGCTCAAAACCAGCAAAAAGACATGCTGCAACCTGTTACATTCTGACTATATGTCAGGAAAGAAAAGTCATTCTGAGGGTGGCCAAAACATTGGCATAGGTGTCCCAGGGAAACTATGGAACCTATACCTTTGGAGGTACTCAGCACTTGACTGAACACAGCTCTGAGCAATCTGATGTATCTGGTACTGCTTTGAGCTGCAGGCTGGACTAGATGATGTGGTGAGGTCACTTTCAACCTAAATTATCCCAGGACTGTGCAAATCCAGGTGAGTCAAATGATTTGCATTGGACTTGTGAGAAGATAGCAAGTCCTAACCTTAAAATTTAAGAAGACAGAAAATCCATTTCTACTATTACTGCTGGGTTTCAGCCGCAGTATTAGAAGTGAGCTTTACTCTTTCAAATTGCTTTCTCAGTTGTGATATGTGAAAGAAATAATGACTGTGCAGAAATCAGATATAACAGATTCCTCCTTTATTTACAGTAAACCCCTGCCAAAAAGCAGATGTTCATTTTATTGTGCTTTATTAGAACTGCTGCCTATGCTCTCATCAATTTGTACCACTTGTCATTAACTCCCGGGAGGGTCCTCAGGACAAACCCACCTTTTTATGAAGTGCCAGCACAACCCCTAATAGACACTCAAATAGGTCCACCAGTAACAGTAGCAACACAAATGCAAAGAAATCCTAAAAAGACACAGTACACACAAAGAGCTTTTCTGCTCCCAAGCAATTTTGGACAGAGGTAGCTTATTTCCTTGCCCTCTATTTTCATTTGGGAGGAAGCCCTTGAGATGCAGGATACAAGGGCAGAAAGGACCATTGTGTCAGTACCAGCAAGCTACTTGGGTGTGGGAGGTGAGTCCACAACTTCTCCGTGGAGAGCAGGAGCATGAGGAGGGCAGGGAGCCTTGGGGTGGGCGCAGCTGCCTGTTACTCCCCAACTCTTACACAGTGATCCCTGAGCAAGCAAGGCTTTTGCAGCCAGTTGCTGTTTTCATACCAGCACCACCACAGGCAAGGACTTTGGTCCTTGCTTTCATATTGCTTAGACCACACAGGAAAAAAAAGGCAGCTGTTTTCCTAAATGAAGTGTTGTAGGGCTGCATCTATGTTGTTTCTCTGATCTGACCTTTCTTCCTCTGCCTTCATCCTCCACCCAGCAAGCCAGGGCAGGAGAGGGGTCTCAATAGGCACAGTGAGGTTTCAGAGACTGTGTGATGCATCACAGGGAGGACATCCCCTCTGGGGTATCAAGCTCAAGGCTGGCCAATTGTTAAATGGGGCTTCATTCGGCTTTTCTGACAGTGAGACACAAGGAGGGCAGCTGGTAGGTCTCCTGCCACAGAAAGGGGAGGATAAGGGATGGTTGCTCCTGGGACATCCATGGGGCATAAGGGGCCGTGTGAGGAGAGGCTGCTTCTCTTTCTGGGTGCAAACACAGCCCTCACCACTGCAGCCTTGGCCACAATAGATCACCTGACTTTGCAGCCTTAACAAAATGGTGATGGGCCATTTTGCAGGTCTGGCCATCGACTCCCCTCGGCAGCTGCCTGGTTTGCCTGTGCCCTACAACAATTGCAGAAGAAAATGCCCGGGACTGAGAGGGAAAGCGTCCAAACCAGAGCTGACACAGCCCATTTAGGCTTGGCAGGACAACTCCCAGGGAGCAGACCTTCCAGATTCAAAGCCAGTGAAAGGATGGGACTGGCAAAAAGACTCTCTGCTGCCTTTATTTCTTTAGAAAAGGCTTATTTGTTGTGCCACCAGTCTTGGGGCAAGGGCCTTTGAGGGAAGAAGGGCAGAGCTACTTGAGCTACTTCCAGAACTTGACTCTGGTCTGGAGGAGAGATGGAAAGCAGGCCACAGTCTTTTTGTTTGTGTCTTTTTCTTCAAACACATAAGACGGAGAAACCAGCATCCATTATTATACAGCATAGATGTGCAGCCATGGATGCCCATACGTGCCCATGGGGATGTCCACCGAGCTCCTGACTGCTGGGGTCAGCCTGGCCCAGCACACCTTTACCTGAAACCAAGAGCAAAACCAATTAAAATATTGCAGTTGATCTTCATGTGAGGTCCCCACAGATTGTGTAGGGCTACTGACTCCAGTGGGGTTTAGGTACCCTATATAACTTTAGGAGGCTGGGCTTCAGGGTGTCCCCAGATGCTGTAGCTCTGAGTCCCTCCTCCAAGCACTGTGTCTGACTTAAAGCTATTGATTACTGCTCTGTGTATATGTGTCATATATCAAGTCATCCAGCAAAAAAAAAAAAATACACATTCCTCAGGCTTCTTCTAGCTCTGGCTGTCAACCACAAAACTATCTTCTTCAAATGTACATAAACTAAACCTATTTTGCTACCAAAGAACTGGCAAACTCTCCTCTCTCTTGCTTGAAGCACTTACAGTCCTTTGTTTAACGACGCACGAGTGGTGAACTGGGCTGCAGGAGCAAGTCTGCTCTCCAAAATGGCAAAAAAGTCATTCCCCACAGACTTCTCCAAAACACACACAGAAATGAGGACAGAAATTGCAGTTCTGGTCTGGGAAAGGTAGAGGAGGGAAGTGGCTCCGCCAGGCAAAGCAGACAGAGTGGCCACACGGAAACTGGTAAAGCTGGGAGACTTCCAGTTCCTGAAGCTGGAGGCACATATCATGACCAGGGAGAGATGGAGGTACTTGCCTGCAGTCATTCCCGTCACCTCTGGAAAGGAGATGTGGCATTCTGCAGGTGGGTTCCCAGTCAATGTGGGGGCCAGGACACCAGTGTGCCTTCCTATATAGCCCCAGGTAGCCCCACAGCAGCCACAGCAGTGCTCAGATCAGGACTGGGAGGACTATTGGGATGATGTGCGGTCAAAAAATCAAGGAACCGAACTAATGGAAAGTGCAGATCCCATTTCTGTTTGACAGGATTTGAAATGTTTCCTTTTTTACCAGTTTATTTTTATACCCTTCCTAAAACTTATTAAATTAGCTTAAAAACATAACTGCTAATCGTCCAGATTTCCAGGTAAAAAAATAGCCATAATTTTCAGAACCTGATACTGGGAAACTAGACATGATTTAGATACTGACCTGTATAAAGCCATTTGCTAGAAATACTGTTCAGAGCATGGCAAACAGTAAACACTGAATTATTTTGAAGCTGAAAACTTCTGCTGATGAGTTTCACTTCCAAAAAAAAGAAAGACAGAGTTTCTGAGAACATTTTAATATTGAATCATTTGAACATCTGGAGGCACAAATGTCATTTCAAAAACAAAAACAAGACAGGAGGGGGGAAGGGTGGAGGGAGGGGGGGCAAAAAAATAAATCAAAACACTTCCTACCAAGTCTAAATCATGAAAAACTCCTTGGCGACTGGTACTGTGTTTGGATGCAAGCCTGAATGGCACTGCAGTGTTTGGAGTTATCAACCCACCCTTCACAGACACCACCCGTGATGCAAACACTCGTGGTTCATTCACTTGTGTGGGGAGCCTCTTGACTTCTGGGGCTGAATTTTAGGCGAAATGCTCTTTTCAGGTGTGTATGTGTGTCCCTAGCCGAGGTGTGGGGTCACCTGCCCACCAGCTGGATACAGCCCTGTGGTGGTCCCTGGGTGGCCGCGGGTGATGTCTCTGGGTGGGTGTTGTCCCCGGGTGATGGCAGGGGATGCTCCCAGGCGGTCTCANGGGCGGTCGCGGGTGATGTTCCCGGGTGGGTGTTGTTCCCGGGTGGTGGCAGGGGATGCTCCCGGGCGGCCGCGGGTGCCGTCCCCGGGCGCTCCCGGCGTGGCTGGGCGGACGGTGCCGCTCCGTGGTGCAGCGCCGGCACTGCAGGTTCGGCAGGGTGAAAACCCCGGCCCTGGCAGCCTCCCCGGCCTCGGACAAAGAGAACGGGGCGACTGCCGGGAGGTGAAATGAGGGGTGTTTCCTCCGGACGAGCAGTTGGGGGTGGGATTCGGCATGGGCTGGGCTTAAAGGATGTAGCTGAGCGCAGGGGCTCAAGGTGCCAAGGACTGGTTTGGGGCTGGGGTAGGTTTTATTTCGTACAGTGGGGGCCCAAGCTGAGACCTGCAGCATCCAAAAAATCCACAGTTCATTGTGGGACCCCAAAAAATACCCTCCAGAGTAATGAGGACCCTGTGTTGCAGAGGATCCCAGTTGGCTAAGAACCGGGTGAAATTAGATGAAAATTCCTCTCCTTTTTTCTGTCTTGCCTGATGATCCAAGGATTTGGAATGAGGATGTTTATAAGAAGCCTTGTTTTGTAAACTGGGGACTAGCAGACCCTTATGTTGTGCTGCAGCTGGTATTTACAGTGGATATTTAAGGAGCTATTTCAGTAACAGACCCAGAGGGGCCAGGGACAGGAGGACGGAGTCCAAGGCCCTGTTCTCAGCTTGCCTAGAGGACTGGAGCAGACAAGTCCCTCTCTCCAGTCCCTTGTATTCCTCACCTGGTTCCACTGGGCCCCCTCTGCCGTTCCTGACACGCTGGAGCAATGCCTAGAGCAGAGGGACATCCATTGCGCAGATGATAATAGGAATAACGCTAACAGATGGCAGGTCTGAAGGGGAGCTACTGCCACCAATGCAGGCTGGCGCACAAACATTCCAGCTCTGGCAGCTGGAACAACGGTAGCACAAATGAAACATGAACAATTTCCTCCCCGCCAGCAAAGAAAATAGCTCCAGGGAGAACCCAGCGAGAATAATTGTCAACCTCCTCTAGGTATCATGGGAACAGAGGCCATTCAGTAATCCTGGAGTAAACAAAAGCTTCTTAGTTTTCATACAGAAGAAAACCCCGAGAATCTAAGAGCGGGTACTGTACAATTGCTGAATTAGCTGCTCTAGTGCCCACCCCCTCCTGACCTTTCACTGAAAATCATTTAAGTGAGGCACGTGGGAGTTTTACTGTAACCGAAATGGGCTCATAACAGAGGGTGAAGCGCTTGTCACAGAACGATGCAGATACGACAAATGCTTCACATTCTTCCTGCTCCCTTCTTCGAAGAAATTGCTGATCATTAGAGCGGTGAAACTCCTCCCAGCTCCAGTCCTTCTCCTGGGACTTGGCCAGGTTGCTCTTTATATCTTCAGACTTGCTTTTTTTTTTTTCTTCCCTGTTAGCCTTGGTTAAAATATGCTGCAGCGTTATTAACATGTACCATAGGCTTGCCAGTGTGCATCCAGAAACTTTTGGTAGCAGCAAGAAGGGTTGATACTGGCATTCACAACAACATAAATGGTTACCTCTGTGGATATCCAAAGAACTAAAGCAATGCAGAAGCCCTATAAACCTTAATGAAGTCAAAATCCTGTAAATACCTGCAGGTAATTCGTAATAATATACCTATGACTGGGTCACTGGCGCTATACCTTGCAGAAGGAACTCTGTCAGACTAGCAGAACAGCTGTATTCAGGTACAGTAAGTCTGTCACACACAGGCTTTCCAACAGCACCTAATTATGGACACAGAGGGAATAATAAAAGAATAGGACAGACATACCTCCTAGATGTGTTTTCCCAGTTTCCATCCCATGCCACTGGTGTAGTACCTGGCTCTTTGGCTCCTAATACAGGGAATGTTCTTTTACCTCCTGAGGAATTCAACAAAAAATATTCTCCTCATCCTAGGAGGTACTAGAACTTCTTTTGCACAGAGGTCTCAAGCTCTGCCACGATCATTTTATGCCACAGCTTCTACTGAAGTACTTGCAGACTAGCCTGTGTAAGAGGTTTCTCTGAAACATAGGGTTGATGTATGGATGGTTCAGTAAATGTGTGTGGCTACTGACTTTTCCGAGCTGCAGTAACCCAGTGAGCAAAACACCTCTGGTATATGAAAACTGATGAATACAAAACTCCTGTGAACACATGCGTTGGAATGAACACAGCTGCTGTGAAAGAAGAAAGAAAGACAGGGAGAGAGAAAGAAAGAAAGAAGGAAAGAAAGAAAGAAGGAAAGAAAGAAAGAAGGAAAGAAAGAAAGAAAGAAAGAAAGAAAGAAAGAAAGAAAGAAAGAAAGAAAGAAAGAAAGAAAGAAAGAAAGAAAGAAAGAAAGAAAGAAAGAAAGAAAGAAAGAAAGAAAGAAAGAAAGAAAGAAGGAAAGAAGGAAAGAAGGAAAGAAAGAAGGAAAGAAAGAAAGAAAGAAAGAAAGAAAGAAAGAAAGAAAGAAAGAAAGAAAGAAAGAAAGAAAGAAAGAAAGAAAGAAAGAAAGAAAGAAAGAAAGAAAGAAAGAAAGAAAGGAAAATAAATTTCTATATCCAGGGCTTGGAGGGCAATTGCTTTTCATACCCCTCAGTCTGGCAGAGGCACCAGCCAAGAGAAGTTAATAACAGGCCTGCTCAGTCCTTATCACCCTTTTGTCTTTTCCTTTCACTTCCTCGGTCCTCACTCCCCCTCGCCTCCACAAGTAAACCCTCCTCTCATTTCCTCAGATACGGACACAGAAGAAATAACGCTGGTAGGAAGCATGGTTTCCTCCTCTAGATTATTTGTACCCAGGAGCCCTACTCCAAAATGAATTCTCCAGCCAGTATCTCTTATCCAACCTCAGCAGTGGAAAAAGCCCTAGAGGGAGACAAAAAAAACAGGTGATCCCTCTAAACCCCTCTCCTCACTCCTTTTTTTTCCCCTCCCTCCATCTGAATCGGGGGGAAACAAAAAAATGTGCACATTCCTGCAACAGTAAATAATAACTAGAAAGCCTCTGGCATTTCTCAGAGGAAGACCTTAATATATTTTGCCAGGAAGGTTGGTCGAGCACTGTTGCAGTTTCGTAACCCTCCCTTATTGTACATCAGGCCTTAAAACCGTTAAGGTCTTAGGAGAGTGTGGAGAGGTGAGGGGGAGAAAAGGGGGATTTGCCTTGTGATGTGAGTGGCAGCCAGGCTGGCCAGGATTTTGGCACATCTCCTCCCCATGATGGGGAGGATTTGGTTTCCATAGCAGCAACGGCGTGATGTTTTCTGCCCCCCCCCTCCCCCCCCCATCCCTCCGACAGCCGCCTTCCACCCTGGGACTTGTATTCCACAATTGCACGGGAGTTATATTTCACCCCAAGGCTTTCATTTTCCTGCTGCATGCTTTTGCCGTGCTCCGGCAGGTTTGGGAAGTGGCAGGGGGGGAGCACTGGGGGATGCTGCCCAAGCGTCGCTCTCTCCTCCTTCTCCCTCTTCCCAGCGCTCCCCAAACGACGCAGTGTTCCCTGTCCCCAACTGACTCGTCTTCGCCGAGGTCCCCCCTTTTTTCCTCGCTTGTCTCCAGCAATCAGCTCACGCATGCCTGGCTTTCCATAACAGAGTGGAGCTGTGTGCGAGTGCCAGGCGCCCGCACAAAAGCCGGAGCACTGCCCGCAGAGGAAATGTCAATACAGGAACACCAGGCTATTTACAAAACCCCTCTTTATCCTGCAACGGAGATGCTTGTAGCTGTGAAAATAGCCCTACCTGTATATACTCCCCTTTAGATTTTAACCATAAGAATTGTAGGGAGCCTCTTGTTTCTCTTGTTGTCGAGAAGGACTTCTTTCCTTTTCCTTTTTTTCTTCTTTTTTTTTTTCTTTGCCAGCACAAAAGAGAGGAAAACACACTCAGAAATAGGATGGTGTAACTGCAAACTACACCAACTATTCTGGGGACTCGTAGGAGGATCTGGAAAGCGAAGCCAATTCATTTTTGCAGCTGATCTGTCTTCAAAACAAGCGCTCCTTTAGTTTTACACGCTTCACATTTGTCTGCTGCAGAATTACCGGGCCAAACTCTGTTCTTATTAATAAAGAACATAAAATGTTTTCTCCTTCAGTGCAGAGTCCACACAGAGAAAGAGGCCAAATTCTCTCTGATTTTGGCAGGTTTCCCAATATATGGGTTCACGGTGTGTTGTGCACGCATGCCGATGCCACCTGTACTCTGGGAAGAGCCTGACCCACATACCCAGGGCAGATGCCCCCCGAGGAGTCCTGCTGGCAGGCAGGATGGGGGAGCTGGGACTCAGTGCCGTGCGGATGCGGTCCCCAGCTTTTAGATCACAGCTGGCAATGATCCTGCCAACACAGAGGTTGCCAGGCTGAGCAAAAGCGTACGCTTTTTGATGCAGGCTCACCATGTAGGGAGCAAAGGATACAGAGCCTGGTGCAGTGTGGTGCCTTATCCTCCTGAGGAGGTCTCAGTCCTTTCCACCGGTGGGAAGTGCATGGTTTGTCATCCACCCATGGTGAAATACTGGTCAAGACTATTCTCCTTACTCCTACCAGCTTGTTCTAACACTCCAGGCAAGTTAACTTCTCTTCATCTAGGAGAAAGGGAGTTCACTTACGTTGGCGTAAAGATTTTTTTCTCACCACTCAGAGGTGTTGTTTATAGTTACTAATGTTTCTAAGCACCTTGAGAGAAGTGGTTTTATCATTACTCTTAGTAATACTATTGGACTGATGTGGTGGAAGAGCCCCAAAAGCTGCACTCACAAATGAAGGCCTCCTCATGGCAAGCGATGCTGAGATAAATTTGACCACAAAAATCCCATTAATTTCCATATGTCACTGAATTCTCCAGTCATCTTGGAAGAGCCTCTCACTGGAGCGCAACATCTGTTCTGGCTCAGAAGGATGGTAGTAAACATCACATCTTAATTAAAACTGTGTGTACAGTTGTGGGAGACATACCAGTACCTCCTAGGAAAAAAAAAAAAAAAGGATCTTAATGGCTTTGCTCCCAGGTGCTGACAAGAAATGCCTGTTACTGTTGTTGTCTTGGTGAATGCCGAGTCTCTGTTTATCAGAGTCAAAACAGACGTCAGAGGAAAGGCAGTAAAAGGACTCTACCCCCTCTTGGCAGAGTGTCCCTTGGCTGCAGAAAATATCTTCACCCTTCACAACCAGCTTGGTAAGAAAGTCCCTCTATACAGCACTTCAGAGGTGAGAGGTGGAGGTCACACGCTCAACATGGTATCCGTTAGGTAAAGGAATTTACACTCTACCCTTCTTTTCAGTACTTTCACTGGAAATATATCTCTAAATATAATTACTTTCTTCAGCCATGCACAAATCAGGGAGATCCTTCTACATTAGTTTCTATGTTCTCAATCAGGCCCACAAGTTGACCTTGATGCAAATATTTCTTATTCTCAGTTTCCCTTTCTTGCAAACCTGGTAGCAGGACAAACATGGTGATCTTTTCACTTGGTTTTGCATGCAACAGCTCCCGGAACCAATTTTCAGCATTTGACCCTCACTTGGGCACTGAGAGTTTCCCAAAAAGTAGAATTTCATGAGAACTCTAACTCTGTTCATGAGAATTCTAAAACTCTTTTTGTTTGAATGAGACTGAAACCAAACCAGAAACTCTTCAGAGAATGCACCACCTCACCCAAATTGTTAAAACATCAGTTTTAGTCGATTTTGTTGAAGGAAAGGACATTTGCAGAGCCTGTCAGGATCTATCATTATATACATATCAAAAATGAATATTCAGAATTTCTAAGCGAGAGTATGAGTTTCACTGAGCATCTGCCAAAAGCTTCCATGGTTCCCACGTCCCACTGAGTTCCTCTGAGGCCAAGCAGTCTGTGAGTTCTGGATTCCCATTACCAAAATGTCATTTCAGGAGGTAAAATAGGTGGTGTTCTTCTTACCTACATGCAGTTGCCATGTAGGTGTCCACACCTGAGGCAGGTGGCTTAGAGTCCTTTTGTAGTCAATGGAAAGAAACAGGTCCTTCTAGACACAATTCAACAGACCTACATAGTTAGGATGAAATGAATAGCACCGACCTTCTCTTCACTGATTATAAAGGAGGTCTTGGTTAACTAAATCAAATGGAAATATCAATATTTCATCTGTATGAAGTCAAGGAAACAAAGAATGATTGAGGCTAGTCAGAGCTCCAACATCCATTCAGAGCAGGGCTAACTTCAAAGTTAGATCAGATTGGTGAAGTCCTCGTCCTGTTGAATTTTGAAATATCCATAGCTGGAGATTTCATTGCCTCTCTGGGCAACAGTCTCACTGGGGTGGAAAAAAAATATCCTTACATGCAATCAGTTTCCCTTGATACAACTGCTAAATGCTGCCTCTTGTCCTTTCATGGTGTAGCATGAGACCCTTTCACTTGGGGTTAGTCTGACTCTGCCTTTCTCTATAATCCTCCACTGGGGAGGGCTATAAAAGCAGGAGTAAATCCCATCCTTGGTTCCCTGGTCATGGGGCAATGATCATCTGTGTATTCTTTGCAAAATCAGAAAACCCCAAGATGTTTCAGGTTAAGTGCTTCATGTTCAAATGCTGAGGTTTTCCAGAAAAGCTTTTTTTCTCTTTTTTTTTTTTTTTTTTCCATCAGAAAATTTGTATCCTGCACTAGTGCTGAAGTGGGAAGATTTGTGCTAGGTCACTAATTTATTTTCTATTTTGGGTTTATCCTTCCTTTGATAGCTGAGCTGGATTTACACCTCTTGGTATAATCTGACGTTGGTACAAGCATGTGTTTTGCTGTTGGAGGCATAGCACAAAGGCAGTCCCACAATCCAGGATATAACTCTTTCCTCGTAGGTCTTTCAGTCTATATAAAGCACAGCAGAACCGAGTACAAAGCAGATAGAAAGAGCACATAGGTCACAACTGCACGGCAATGTGACTGTGTAATGAATCCTCTGAATGTACTCATGGGCTTTAAGTTACAGCCTGTTTTGATTAGTTCCATTTCTTCTTCTTTTAAGTTTTGTAATCTGCTTGTTGTTCCAAAGAAAATTAATAAATAAATAAAAACAGTGCAAAGCTCATCCTATTTTATTCCCGTTTCTGTTAGGTAACTTAGTATGATGGTACAGTAAGTCAGCTCTGCAAGATAAATATAAAAAAACCCGATGCTCAATCAATTTTTGTTTTCTAATGGAAAGTGTTGACACAAACGCTGACCATAATTAAGGGTTCATTCTGGAGCTGTTGTGCCTTTACTGAAGGCAAATGAATTATGGCATAGCCTCACATTCAGGAAGTCCAGAATTGCAAAAATGAAGTGGATAGAATTAATCAAAAATTCAGAAGCTCGGTGATTTGTGTCCTTCTGAAAGCCTAGACGGATCATTTCATAGGGCTTTATTTTAAAAAAGAAAATAGGAGCTGCATAAATATGTAAATGAGACATCCAAGAATGAGCAAGTGGGAGAAATATTACTGCTATTTGTCTGGCTGGCCTGATATATATATATTAACAAAAACAAGCTCGGAGTCATACATGGCTTTTGTGTGCATTTTTAAACACAGATGCATAGCTGCAAGTGTGTGCCTGTGCATGTAAATAAGTGATAAAAATACGGGTGGAAGCATATGCATTCAAATGAGTTGGCACCTCTATTCAAAGAGCAGAGAAATCTGTATGTTCCATTATTTCTCTTTAAATTCCAAGAATCTTTCTTTCTGAACTTGTTTGCATATTCTCGAGCACAAAAACAAGCTCTTCTGAGATACTGGAGACCTTCAACTTCATTGCCATGTTTCACATTTTCTGCCAATAATTCTATTCTCTCTCTCAAAATATTTCCCATGCAAGACTTCCATGTACTGATCTTACCACTATATTCTCCCACAGCACTGCTAATGTTTGTTGTCATTCGGGATTTATTTCTTGTATTAAGAAACTATGGTAATCGGTATGGCGTAGACTCTGGCCTGTTGAAGATGTCCCCCTTATAGGCTGATGAAATTACAAGTTTTCCATGTCCATCTCACAGAGAAGCCTTCAAAATCCAGGTCTAGTTCCCTCTGTGGTTTGAATTGTACCACCAGCATCACCAGTGACAACCAGTATAATCTCAGTCTATACCAGATATGCTGAAAAAAAAAATAAAATAATTTAATGCTGGATAATAGGGAATGAAGACTGCAACGCACATCATTACAGAAAGAAATAACAAGAGAGATGCTGTGGGAGATTTCTTTGTGATCACTTACTGGAAAAAAATGAGTACTGAAAATGTAAGGAAATGTAACAGAGTGATGAACTAGAGTTTCTGATAGGAAAAGATCAGAACCACTGGCAATGCTCCACTGTGATTAAAATACTGTAATCATTACTGGCAGCTCTGCAGGCCAAAATGTGAAAACAGGCATGTACAGGGACACTGAAGGACTAATTGGTTTAATTTATCTTAACAGATAGGAATACTGAGGACACTGTAAAGCTAATATAGAAGAAACATCAGAGTGATATACTCACAAACAAAGAAGTACATTGAATTAAAGCTAAATATTGATCTAGACATGCAGGTGATAGGAAATGAAGGAAGCTTCTTTCATTAAATTAGGAGTATGAAGCAGTTTTCCAAGTAGTTCCAGTGCAGCAGTCCTACAGTATAATTGATAAATCAGGGTAAGCTTTCAACAGAATCCCATCTCTAATAGTCAGCTCAGTCTGTGACTCCTTCTGGATTGCCTCTGAGGGCAGAAAAGAGTGTTTAAAGGAATCTTATTTTAGAAGAATCCAAGTTCTCTCCTTTCCCCATAGGTCACTATCCAAACCCAGGGGTATAGTATCGAGAAGGTGGCTTTTGTCTTTTAATCCACACTTCATTTTGCAGCTTCCCCTCCTCTCATCCTTTTACAAGTCCCTCATGGCTGTCAATCTAATTAGGTCCCCCAAGGAAAGTGATGAACTCTGATCTTTATCCAACACACCAAAGAACCCCAGAGTATACGTCCTGTATGGCAGCTGAAAGACTAGAGCATGGTTCACTTAACTATAAGTGATGGCAGTCAAGATGAACTACCAGCCTTCAGTCCACTATGGTCCCATTTTTCCCCATTTAGTAAAACTAACACCATGTTTACACCACCTACCCAAAGGGTCATGCTGAGTTTCTGTGTTTCCTGTAGGAGGAGGCAGCACTGGAGAAGCCTGGGTACCTTAACAGAGTGCATGCTACCCTCCAAGTTTGACCAGAATACATTTTACCCCCAACCCTTTTTGGATCAAGTGTACTGGTAGTGCTGTCTTCCACTTCTTGCATTAGGATGAGGCTCTGCATGGAGGGAGAAAGAAAGGAAATGTCCCTTTGTATTCTGCAGCCTTTGTGCTTTTTGCAAACCCGTATGGGAACAAGGCATAGCACTGCCCTTCTCCTGTGAGGTCCTCAGGCCACCATTAGGCTTTTGGCTGACAATTCTCCATCCTCCTCCTGTTTTTACGGGAGGTGTTGCACTCTCTATAAACAAAGCAAATTTTCCACTCCGTATTATCTGGGATTATTCACTTCAGTATTTAAACACACTCCTTTCGGTCATGTTTTTACTCTTTATAATCTTGTTTTCACAAGCTTTTATTCATTTTTTGTTGGCAATTATTCTCTCATCAAGAGGATTTTGAGCTCGTTTTCATAACCATACTTTCAGTTCCCAAGCAGCTCTACATAGGGAAAGGTAATTAATGATCCTCCAAAGGACTAATCTGATCAATCACAGCTGATCAGTAAGTTTATCCCCAAATTCAAACACATTTAAAACACAAACAACGACCTCCACAAAACATTTGCTTGCGATCCATCCTCCAAGCTGAAAATTTTAAATACCCTCCAACTCAAAAGACACCTATGAAAACTGTGATCCGCCAACAGGAGAAAAAATTGTTCTCTCTGTTCACTTCATAAATAAATAAGAATAAAAATGCTGCTTCCCACAGTGGATAAGGCAGGAAGTAGGAAACAGTCCAAAATATCCCGCCTGAGATGGCCTGTAGAAACTGCGTACTCAGACAGAATTTGAGAACAAAATGGTCAAAGTCGGTTTTGCTTTGTTCATTAGACCAGATGAATTGTGAAAACTGTAACTGAGAATGTAATTACTACATTATTGCAACAACATTGGTTTTTATTGAAACAAAGGGCCTTACCTATGGCTGGAAATTTTGACTGCTTACAGAAGACATTTTTTATAGCATGCTTCTTGCTAGAACAAATATGTATCCTGAAATTCCTATCCCTTAAAAAATTGTGCCCTTCACACATTGTGCCTTCTAATAGAAGCTGGAGCCAGTCTAAGAATGTGAAAGGGCACTACAGTGTCCAAGGGTAGACAGCTATGGCTTTTGAGAGGGATGAGGGTCACAAGCTCTTGCAGCACAGCTCCCAAACCAACCTTGTGTCTCAAGACTCATGAAAAGGGGCTGATTTCATATTGCAGATGATGTTCTTTTGGAGTCCCCTATGACAGACCCAAACTCAGCTGTAGATGCCTCCCAAACACATCTTATGCAAGGCCATGGGATTTCCATTCTTTGGGCATCTCCTAGAAATCTCCCCCTCTCCTTCCTCATCTTTGAGAGCATCTGGTGTGTTTCATGGCTCAGAAATTTTGGGATGTCACTTTCAGGGCCTGCAAGTCTGGCACAACCCTACAGGCCTCCTGGTCTGTAGATCTTACATATCTACAAGAAGATCCCTTCAGATCTTCTGCAGAGTTGCCCATCTTGTGAGCTATGCTAATGGCACTACTGTCTCTACTATTGGCATTGCCCACAAGGAAGAACAATAAAACCACTGCAAATTCACGGATTAGAAGTTTCTCCTTAATGGTTTCTTATGAGAAGTGTGGTAATAACAGGATATTCAACGGACCACTCCAAATCTTGAAGGATCTACTTCTACCAATATGTCTGAGCCTCTCCCCAAGATCTACATAGGGTCAAGGTTACCAGAAATTTTAATTGCTGCAAAAGAAGTAGCACTCAAGATGTTCAGTAACTTCCCATTGGGTAGAATGGAGCAAAATATACAATAGATACCGTGCAAAAAAAATTCTGAGGTGGCTGCCGTATAAATAAAGAGTATTTTCACCATATTTAACACCCTTCTCCTCTCTGCCCTCCAAGGACTGACCAGGAGGTCAATCTGCCCTGTTCACTGTGAAATTATTTCTGCCATAGTAATTAGTACAGCTGAGAGTTGAAATATTAATGGTAAGTGTTCACACAGGAGGGCATTTCTCCCTTTTAGTCAAGATGTTAAGATGGGGCCCCATAGCAGCAGGGAGCCTGGACTTCTAAGCAAGAAGTTTGGGATTTGCTCCATAACAAACAAGAAAAGATTCTTCAAAAATTTTAAACTCTCAGCTCCTGAGCCAAATGTACCTCATGCCATTTATTCTCACAGCTAGCTTCAGAGAAATATTATGATAGAAAATCTTCCAAGTCTGCAGAATTGGGCTGTTAGCCAAGCTGAGGGAAATTTCAAAAAACAGCAGCTCCTCTTCCATATTTTCAGTCCAGAAATACAGCTGCAGTGGGTGAGGGCAGATTTGCCCATCGTTGTGATTATTCTGGACTCACTGAGGTCCCAGAGTCCTGCACGTAGATAATATATACAGTGGTCAGTATCTGCCTCCCACAATTAACTGTGGTCCTCCTCCTATTTGCATAGATCGGAATCTTGTGATGATACATGCCTATGGCAGGGTTTAACATAGGGAAGAAGAGAGAGGAGAACTGGGATGTGTCCATAAGCATTCAATACTCCAACCTGTCCAGGTTCTGGGGGAAAACTCCTGACCACACAAAGAAGCCTTGATAGCTGTAGCAACTGAGGCGAATAACTACACATGGGAAGATGCTTGGCAGCACATGTCTCTGCTTGGACAATGTGGAAGGGGGCCATGTTTCCACATGGATAAACTCTTCTTGCACTAAATCTTTAATGAGCAGGTGTAGAAACGTCTTCATCATCATGATGCTGTCTTTTTCGGCCTCTTCTATCTGAGTCTCACCATGGATGTCTCTTTCAGGCTAGCTGCATCCCAAAGGAGATTTTTGTTCCCTGCTTCTGTTTATTTATAACAGCATCCAAGACTGCTGCAGAGCCAAGGAATGACTGGCTGTTTTTTCAGTCTCAGATATTGGCTGGGTAGAAAGTGGTTCATCTTTAGCTAGAGCACTCTTTAACTCACTTGCTAAAAGGAATGCCGCTGTATCCTTTTTTTCTGATATCACTTATTACAGCAGGCAAACAACCTCACCCTTTTCTTCCAGCCTCAGCCCAGTTTACTGGGGATGAATCAGTATGTAGAAAGGCATCCAGTCTCGATGTGAATCTAATTCAAGGAATGAATATTCGGTTTCACACATTGTTAAACTTTTCCCCCCTCTGCAAAAACTGAAATTATTTCCGTAATTCAGTTTCCTAGTGTCAGCTTTCCAACATGAGATTTTTTAAAAAGTTTTTGACTAAGTGAAAAATACTCTCCTACCATAAATCCTGTGTCAGCCTCAAAAATGCCGACTATTTTTCACTTTCTGAGTTGAGCCTCTGTCACGAAGATTGCTTTTGGAACAATGTGATGGATTGTGAGTTATAGCTAGGAAGACTAAAATAAATCCTAATTGAAGTGCAATAGGCTATGACTCGTTTGAAAAAGAAGAAATAGAGGGAGACCAAGGTTATTCAATTAAGGCTGCTTCAGGGCTTTTTTTGAGAAGAGCAACTTTGCAAACATACCAGGAAAAAACACCAGCCCCTCTTCAAAGTTCAAATGTCATTCTCCTTCTAAAAGAGTGTGTAAGCGAAAACTGATTATCACCTAATTGGCATTAATAGGGCAAAATTTAGAAAATTAAGAGCTGGAAGGATCATTTTAGGAAAGACTAATGGAGCTAAATATCGCATGTGAAACTTAGCTAAACACTTACCAAAGGGAACATAACAATCTGCAATCTATGAAGGAAATATTTACTGAATATTTACTGAAGAAATAAGAGGATTGTCTCATGCAGATATACATAAACAGTAAGATGAGCTCTGCGGAAGTCCGGCCGTCTTTTTTCAGCATGAATTGAGATTTCAATGTTTGTTTTAATTTGCAATGGCACTTCTTCAGTTTTAAATGGTTTATTTCGGATTGCTCTTAAAATTCAAAACAGGAAACAAGGAGTTGTCCTGAAAGATGCGTTGATGTGTGTCATCCAGAAGACGTTGAAAATAGCTATTAGCTCTGTCTGGTTCTTTACCATTTCTCCTACGAGAACATTTTAGCTCGAGCAGTGTGATTTCCTCATTTTGTGGCACCTGTATTTTCTGACAGACTTTTACGTTAAATAGTAATATAAACTAATGAAGAACAGTCAGCTGAATTTTGCACTTCCTGGCCAACGTACACACAGCCAGACTCTTCTTAAGAAGCCATTTTTAAAGGAAATGACAGAAATATAATTGTACAGCAGACAAGACTCTAAAACCCAAACCATGTTGCCTTGATGAAGACAGGTACTAGATAAGGAGAGGGCCCAAAGTTACCTTTAACTTTCACAGTTCTGTGAAAAGCAAAAAATTGCTGCTGACTTACAGCCCCTAAGTAAAGGCCGGGCTGCTGGGGAGATTTTTCTCAAAATATCTCACCCTTGTGGCATAATATTTTTATTGCAAATGCCATCTATGCCAGCACTGGAAAAGTTGAAAAAATGCTGCAATGTGAACATCATTTTCAACTCTACATCTGTGTTTCTGCCATTGCTAGCACAGACTTACGTGAGCCAGGATGTTTCAGCACTGGGGGAATGTGAGGATCAAAGTTACAGGGCAATTGAGGGAACTGAGGAAGATCTAAGTAACAAATACAGCAAGAAACATCTGCATGCCTAAAGGAGTCTCTGCTCACCTTTCATGTCCTGAAAGTTCTTTATGGAGATGGCGTAAAAAAGAAAGCAGAGAGTCAGGGTAAAGTTGTCTGTATAACCCTGTTTTATTTAATACCAATATTATGAAGCACTTACTAAAAGTACCTATTAAAACCAAGCAAGAAGGTTGGAGCCACCTATCGCAACTTTGCTTTTACAACTGAGCTTTTTGGGATTCATTCTTGTGCAGGAAAATCAAGCTCATGACTTCCGAAGAAAGAAAATGAGAGCACAACAAAAATGTTTTCCTTTAGCAGCAGCATACCCTTGAATATTCCTTTAGGATAGTGCTCAGTGCCTCAAAGAGAAATGTGAAGATGTTTATTTCAGATAGGCAGGGCTTTCTATAGTTGCCATTGATAAAATCACTTTGAACTGAAACATCTGACCAGAACTGTGAATCACTGCCTAAAAATATTGCATCACATGAGAAAAAGTGAAATTATACATCTTGAAATGCAAACATTGCTTTCAGCTTCTCTTATAAAATGCCTGTTTGCTTTCATGGTAGGTAGACCCCAAATTTTTATATTGCACCCTATTTATTCCAGATGTTTGGGCTTTTGCTATGTGTAGAAGAGGCAACATCAGAAAAACAAATAGACTAGTTAGTAATTGTAAATTAAATTTGTACAAGAAGAGAGGAAATGCTCAGTTAGATAACATTAATTGTGAAAATGAGCTCTCATAGTTTAGTCATATATTGATTTTTGTCTCAGATCTCTTTTCTGTTGCAGGAATCAAACGGAAATCCATGCCATGCCCTTGTTCCCATGACTGTCAGAATTCAGGTTGCCCTGGAGACACGATGCCACATTCGCAGAAGGGGAAGAGAGAGACATCAGCCCTGCTGTCCTCTGGGGACTGCGCTCCCGAAATTCTTCCGTGGGTCTCCTTTGACCCCCGAGAGCTCGAAGACAAAGAGAGCCAGCCAAGTATTTGTAATGTGAGACGCTACTGTAAATTAAACGCTTACTAATGAAAGATCAGAGGGATCACTTTAAAAAACCAGCTTCCTATTTCTCCGCAGGCCTTTGGGAAATACATAATCAGGCTTTTTAGCAGCACAGCCACAGGCACTGTGTATTTAAAGCAAGCAGAGCAGCACAATCTTTTAGCCTTATAAAAAGGTGCAATGCTAGATAACTATTAGTAACATCCTGGATATAAAACTATGCCGGATTAGGACGGTTTTTAAATCCATGCATGTTGCTGTCTGAATCATTCATCTGGAAACACTGGATAGTATCTGCTGGAAACAGAAAGTAGAACAAGTCAGCCTCACAGGCTGAGCTAGCTCTCAGTCTTTGGAGGTACATAAATCCCACAGCAGGTCAATACATTATTTCCTCTGTCACACATAGGATTTGCTGCTCCCATCGGTGCACTGTCCTGTCCTGTTGTTGCGCAAGAGGCTGGAGTTTGGGGAGGACTTTGGTGCCCAGAGAACAAAAGCCTCACACGCATGACATCAAGGCGAGCGTGCACACAGGCACTCCCCGCCTGCGCCTCCGGACAAATGAGCACAGCTCAGCTCCCTCTTTGCATCACCCAGCAGAAAATTGGGCATGGAGTGGAAACAAGGACAGCAATGAGGGAATCCAGGAATATCGACTTCTTTGCCCTGTAGGCTGGCAATTGGGAGCCCTTGCAGAAACCTGTAAAATGGCAGTGGAGGAGGACACTGATGGAGATGCTGTGCTGGGGACAAAAAGTTTCAAGCTGCTGTTGAAAGAAAAAAAAAGGCACAGGCATACAAAAAAAGCAACACTGGTGCTGCCCTAAACAGGATGGCATCTGTTTCCTCCAACACCCTGTGGCTGGATTCACAAGCCTTGTAGGGCCATAGTGAGCAGTGCTGGACAGAAAGACAGCGATGCACAAGGGATAAGTATGAGGAAAATAAGACCGAAGGCAAAGGCGACCACTTTGCAAACTGTCTTACTGCTGGGGAAAGGAGACACCTTCCTGTAATTGAATGCTTGTAAGTTGGGAGGAATGATATACTTTCTGTGAGCTGAGATGTGCCCAAGTGTTCTGCTGAAGGTCCAGTCCCACGGTTTCCCAGATTTCTGCCACTCACAAATACAGCCATCAAACGCCAGACTCAGACCAAGCAACCGTCTAGTCCCCATCCTGTCTCCTCTGGCTGTCAGGAGAAAGAGACTAGGAGTCACCAATGGACCTAATCTCCATAAATTAATTAAAGAAATGTTTAATCTAACCCCCTCAATATTTTTCACCTTTGCCATATCTGTGGCAATAAATCCCAGTTTGGGTAAACATTTCCGTAATTATCTCAGGCTTTGACCTATGCCTCTGAAGTTGCACACTGCTTCCCCAGGCACTGGAACTGGAAGTCCACCTTGGAGGTGCCCTGTTCTCAGACGTGATTTGGTACACCCCATTCCAAAAGATAAATGTAATTGGAGAGGCCCGTATTCAGAATCTAGGATGGCAACAAATGTTAATTGCACAGTAATAGCTATCCAAGCCAATAGTCAATGTGATTGTTTCTTGTGCTCACCACAGGGCATACCACAATCATAATTAATAATGTCATTTAATAACAATAATAGGGTGAATACAGTTTATAAATTCACGAGCAAGGATAATAAATGGGATCTGATGATTAGGAAGGTACAGCTGAGCAATTTATGAAGCATTTTAAGAGCTTCCCTAGAGGCGGTGAATCAGGGCTGATCTGCTTGGCTCCTTTAGTGAGCAACAGGAATCTAAAGTAAATAAACAAAACAGCTTTGCCTGCTTTTCCATAGAATCATAGAATGGTCAGAGTTGGAAGGGACCTTAAAGATCATAAAGTTCCAATCACTCTGCCATGGGCAGGGACACCTCTCACTGGAGCAGGTTGCTCAAAGCCCCATCCAGCCTGGCCTTGAACACTTCTAGGGATGGGGCAGCCACAGCTTCTCTGGGCAACCTGTTCCAGTGCCTCACCACCCTCACAGGAAAGAACTTCTTCCTAATATCTAATCTAAATCTCCCCTCTTCCAATTTAAAACCATTACCCCTCATCCTATCACTAGACTTCCTGACAGAGAGTCCCTCCCCAGCTCTCCTGTAGCTCCCTTCAGATACTGGAAGGCTGCTAGAAGGTCTCCCTGGAGCCTTTTCTTCTCCAGGCTGAACAGCCCCAGCTCTGAGCCTGTCCTCATAGGAGAGGTGCTCCAGCTCTCTGATCAGGGTACTTTTATCATGTCCTTTCTCTCAACACCTGGTTGGGGTTTTTTTATTTATTTTTTAAATACCAGAATTACAATGCCTTTGCAGCAATGACTTTTAAAAGCGCCTAACCTGTTTGGGGACTGCATATTTATTAGTAGTAGTATTAGTATTAGTATTATTTTCTTATTGGCTGTGGAGTTCTCCACTTCTCCAATCCATGTACAAAAGGCTACTTCCTATCTTGACAGGTTTACAGCCTAGGTAATTCAGCATAAAATAAATAATGAACAACACCTGTGGTAACGATTTGTCTTCTAAAAGGTAAAACTTCTGTGTTTTCTGCTCATTCCAACATGCTCTCCAGCTTGCACAGTCCCACCATGACCTGTAACGGGTATTTTTCTAAACAGAAAGTGTCTGCTGTCATTCTTGAGCAGGTACGAACAAGCCAGGGCGTACTATTAGTATCATGTTACTGTGACTTAATACGCTGTTGAGCATTTGAACTGTGGTTAAGTAGCACGGCTGCAAGGCCCTTCTACTTACTGCAGAGTTAAATGCATTAGTTCAAAACTGTCTTTGAGGTGAGACGGGCCAAGCAGCAGGCACAGGTGCACCTGCGAAGCTTCAGCTGTCAAGCAGCACCTTGCAAAACCCAGTAACTCAGCTGTTTTTGATGGCATGAGCCTAATCCCCACGGGAAGAGGGTTAAGCGAAGGGCACTGACAGACAAGCTTTGGCTCAGCTTTAGGTGCAGGGACTGAAGACTACGTGCTGCTACTGCCCCCACAGCAGAAACAGCAGAAGGAAAGACGCTTTCCTCACTCCACTGCTACGTCAAGCGCTGCCCATAGAGTAGCTCACTCTCTGATACCAGGGCAAAGGGACAGAATGAATAGGTGAAGGTTGGTGGGTATCCAGCACAGCAAGATAAGCTTGTCAGTGTCCATATTATCCTATATTCGGAATAAGTCAATAATACACATATGCATAATACATATGCATACCATACACACCATCAGCAAGTGCACAGTAACATACCTGGCAGCACTGAACTGAGGAGTGTGAGTGTTGCCCCTGTTGGAACAGAAACCTCCAGTGTGAACGACATTGTGGACATCACCACGGTGAAGTTACAAAACAAACCGAGGATGACGAAAATGACAGTGAGGTTCTTAAAAGGTAACTGAAAATGGAAGAACTTTTATTGTCAAGGACTGCACTGCTACAGGCAAAGAGGAGTAATATTTCGAAAGGAGAAGTACGAGAGTTGGAAGAAGTATTTGTTTGGTTGACGGTTACAGTCAGAGGGTAACACAACCGGGCTCTTCTCTGAGAAATATCAATCACAGGTAAAAGAAAGACATTTTTTTTATTATTTTTTTAAGTCTGTTCTCCCAGAGGACAAGGAAAGTTCTAATTTGGTCAGCTCTGAATCACAGCCCAAGAAAATTAAAAATAGATTAATCTTCAAGCACAGACACCAGAAAGCCTTGGCAGATGATTATACAGGCAAAATTGGCGGCATATGCCACACAGTGCTTTGCAAAACGCACGGTTTGAAAACCTGAATATACACACATTGCAGGCAGGGATGGAAGCGCAGCGTGAGCGAGCACTGACCTCTAGTGGAGATAAAAGTCTGGAGTTGGAAAAGACCGTTGAATTCAAAATCTAAAACACGTCATGTGGACAGTTGTCCCAAGGCTTGTGCTTGGCAACTCTGCAAGCTCGTCAGCAGAGTTTTACTATTAGGAAGCTCTCACTGTCTACGTGTCAGGAACTATCATGTCTACTGTAACGTCTTCAGCCAAATTTTTTACAACCAAAGGACAACAGTGCACATAAAATTTGCATAGTATAACAAGTAAGTCCACTATTGGTCAATGAAATTAGCTGAGGCTAAATTAATTCTTTCTAGACATTTCTTTAATAACTGGGCACTGTTGAGATGGTCTCAAGGGACATTTGCAAAGCACCAATAGTTTGAAGAAAAAAAAATCATAAGGAAACATGAACATACATGTCATATCACATTAGTAGTTTTAGTTTTACTTTTTCTACAGTCAAAAAATACAGAATGGCAAGAGTTCAGACATTTTCAGTGTCTGCTCCAACGGAGATTACTTGCTTCTCAATTTCAAGTTATTTTCCACAGGAAAAGTCACGTAAGTGTTTTGGAGCTCTTCTTTAAAGTAATCCAAATAAGAAAAACAATCTCAGGCACATAATTCCGTAAGCCTAGCCTTCAGCTGAATCTATAAAGTTGGGTGTTCCCAAACAGTCAGTGTGCAATACAGGTTTCCCTTCCTATATGAGCCAGTAACTTCATTCAGAAGTCTCACCCAGAGGCTAATGAAGACCTGGGTTTTGTGCTTCCATCACCTTAGGACAATGAAGTTTCTGGGAAATATTTGGTCAAAAAGGGCCAAAAAAAAAAAATATTGGAGCTTATATCTGGACTTGCAGAAAGGCTTCGTCATTGGTGTGGGTTGTCCTTGATTCCTTTGCACCCCATCTAACACACGAATTATTGGCCCACAGCCTAGACGTTTCTTCTTTCCTCTGACTGGCAGGGAAATGAAGGAGCAGGAGAATCACAAGACTCATGATTTCCCTTTTGCAAGTCTGTGAAAGGAAGGAGGAAGAAACGCTGCAAGGAAAGCAGGATGCCAGTCAGTGCAGCAGACTCATTGTCTAAATACTATTTGGGAGTAAGAGATACTATCTGTCTCAGTCTTTGATTGATATAAAGCCAATCTGTGTCCCGAAGTTAGTGCCATCACGAAAGTGAGAATAAAATTTATCAGGGTGGCAGGCAGTACATAAAGTGACATTCTGGTTCTGGTCTGTGACAGAATCATCTTGGATGTTCTCAGGAAGAATCCCACCACTCTCAAGAAGAATCCTTAAAGAAAGAGAAACAGAAAATAGTATTCTTTGTAAATCCTCTCATTCCTTAAGACACTATCACTCAGTCAGCACCTCAAGTACCAGTTGAACAAACTGTGCCAATATTTTGATTGGGACTTTCATTGGCTTTTCTTTTTAGTTTCTTCCAGTATTAGACTAAAATAAGTGCTTTACTGCAACCAGGAGAACCACATTTAATTAGAACATTTGTCTATAATCCATAAACTAACAGTATAACAGTAAGATAATAGATGAAACTCAGCAAAAGTGAGCAGATGATGCCATCAATCTAAAGGCATCGTTTGTTGATCTGCAAAGTACTACAGAGTACTTTAAGATGGTGAGGGCCTTCACTGTAATAGTGCTGGATGATACAATATCAAAATAATTATTGATAACTAATGTGGAGTTAGTCTTTTGTTCACTCAGGGGGCTTACCGTGTTGCTCTTCTAATATCAATATAAGGACATGCAGAGTCAAACTGTCTCACACACTTTGGACCAATTCTGTGAAATTCTTTTGCTGATTCGTGAGGCAGTTTGTAGCAGCAAGGTCCTACAGATGGGCCCAGCACCACACGGATGTCTTTCACGTCACAGCCATATTCAGATACCATAGCATTTACCGTGGCCATAGAAACTCCTAACAGTGTGCCTTTCCACCCTGTGAGAAAAGAGGGGTTGAAAAAAAATTTGTACAAATTGTCTCTTTAATTTCTATGTAACTGAAACGTATGCTATTATTAAAGGTACAAATCAATACATAGATTTACATCTTAAAATAAATAACCATATCTAATAACAAATAACTTTTTTTAAATAAAAAGCCCAACACATTAACATCTATCAGTCTGCAAATATAATTTTGTGGAGATGTAAACTTGAGAGAATAATTTAGATTTGGATTCCAGAATTTGTCTTGCTCACTGTCCTGGTTTGGGCAGCTAGAGCATACCTTACAGCTTCTCTGTGCTTGAAACTTTTAAATGGGAGTATAACAACCAAAATATTTTAGTCACAAGGGTATTTTTATAATATGGTAAAAACGGTTCTCATATTATTTTAAAAAAAAAAAAAAAGGCTCAAGCTAGAAACATTGTTTAGAATAGATAGAAGGCGGCCAAGCTTTGCTCTTTGGCATTGTTTGGAATAGATAGAAGAAAGCCCAGCTTTGAGTTCTTGTATCTCAGTTTGAGTCTCAGGAAGTCTTTGCATCGCACAGGGAGTGCGTCATAACAAAGGACAGGATACGCTAATATTTTTTCCTTTGCTTTTCTACATCCAAAGACTGAGATAACTTTATACCTAATTGTCTTTATTTGTACACACTGCAACACGTGTTCAAGTTAAACATGAACTGAGGTGGGTTTGGACAGGAAGGAAAGGACTTAGGACGAGATAACTGGAAGCCCTGCAAGGACTGTAATGTGGGATGAAGGCCAAAACTTGAGAAATGGAAGATAGGAGTTCAGGCTAGAGCTGGGAGGTATGGTGGGAGAAGGCAGCGGCATAGGCTAGGGAACAATGTGTTATTTCAGGGATGAGATAAATGCAGAGGAAGCAGTGAAAGGAGCAACTACAGATTTAATATTTTACAATATTTGGGTTTGAACACTTACAATACAAACCTCTTAAAACTTTCAGAAGTAGATAGAATTCTCTCCATCCCTTCTCCCCATCAAAACCCACAACATTCCCTTCTCCTCCCAGACATGCCATGATTCTCAGTCCTCTCACTTTCTCTAACCTAGGCTTACTAGGCACAGAGTGGGACATGGACACATTTCACTACTGAAGGAAAGTCAAAGTTTTGATTATCTTATCATGACTCACAAATTGAATTTATTTTGGTTAATTTATTGAATGCATTAAGAATTGTATAAATTAGGTGGTGTTCACAAGTTCTAGGTAGAGGTGAAGCGTCCTACCATATCAAGGAGTGCATGAGCATCAAAGTTGAGGAGAAACTCTCAGCTGTGCATTCCCCTTGACCTCATAAATGCAGACTTTTTTATAAAATGAAATAGCCTCAGCAGGAAAATCTCACTATGGGATATGTATTTTAGCTTAACAGTTGGGATGTTTTCTGAAGTCAGACATAACCTCAGGTGGTGTGGGTCAGAGAAATATTTCTTCTAATCCCAAATGACTGTTGGGGGCATTGGCTTTATAGACATTTTTTACACAGAAACTTAGGCAGGGCACAGGAAAAAAATTATTTGGTTTTGGCTACAAGTCAGAAAAATAAATGTATAAATACATAATAATTATTACAGTTATAAAATAAAATAGAGCACATAGCTTGGGAAACAAACTATTCTCAAGACTAATCTCGTTTTGGCAGGATACAAATTTAACAGGTCAAACTTACCTATGCTACACTTAACAAACTTAACTATATTGTTATGTGATCTTGCATTTACCCATTCTCACCCAGTGTTTCTTTGGTTGCTAATTTGTAATCCTTAGTCAAAAACTCCCTTTCCAGTAGTCTCCTAGTTATTGAGATCTCTATGATTTAAAATTCCTACCAGAATGAGCAGCGCCGCAGGCTTTTCTGACAGGATCAGCAAACAGCACGGGTATGCAATCAGCACCTGGAGCCGCTATCGTAACACCTTTCTGATTTGTAACTATTCCATCATAGCTGTCAGGCTCTGTCTTTCCCATCACACACACAGCATTAGCGTGATCAGTCTGTCAAGACAAAACCAGAACATGGACACATTTATGGCAGCAAAAACTCCCAGCAAGGACTTTTCTTCAGCATGAAACACTCTTCTGCACCAACTGATTATGTGTGGAAATCAGGCACTCCCTTGTTCAAATGCCATGCAGACGTATCAGTAGAAAGCTACCACAGAAGTGATGGTGTATTTTTCTTTTAAAGAGAAACTGCTCTGATTGATTATCTGATTATCTTGCTCTGTGGTACATTAAATGTTAGAATATACTTGGAAGAAACAGTGCTGCTTCTCCATCTAGCGCTAAATGGCTCACAGTTTGGATGACTTTCCCACAGATAAACTGCCAGCATAAATGTTTTAACTATCGTGCTTCTCACAAGCTCTTGCTGAGAAAGACAAGAATAATGCCTGTAGTTTTAGCCAGTGACACATCTTTTCTTCCATGCCAGGCTGGATGGGGCTTTGAGCAACCTGGGGAGTGGTGTCCCTGCTCACAGTAGGGGGTTGAAACCAGACGATCTTCAACGTCCCTTCCAATCCAAACCATTCTATGATTCTATGATCTGACCCATCTACATTAAGTCCATTGTTTGATAAAATACCTTGACTCTGTGAAAGGTCTCTGGGTTAAATCCTGCAGCATTAGCCAGCCGGCGCAGATTTTCCTTAACAACAACTTGCGGGTCCCTCCGCTTGGAACTGCTGAAGAGATTGCAGGAGCTTAGAGTTGGTATGTAGGAGATCCCACCTGCCCTTGTGGTGAAGCCATGTAGAAAGATATCATCTGGAAGGGCAAAAAAAGACAACAAACAATTGCTTTCAACGCAAGACCAGTCCAGCTATTACATAGTTTTATACTGGAGACCCAGAATCAGCCAAGCAAAGTACTTGATTGCTCTACCTTGTATTTAGCTGTGGCATTTAAATGTTAAGGATTCTGAGTTTCCTTCTTGCTCATAATCATAATTCGCTGAGGCCAAGGTAGAGGGGTTTGAGCCAGATGGAGTCCTGGCAGATTTAGCCTGACTTGCAAAGTTTTACTGCAAACCCTAGAGAAGAGGTAACTCATTAAGAAAAATGAGAGCAGATTTCTAAACAAATGTTCTAAGGTGGCACCTCCCAAGCTCTTTTAGCAAACAAAGTGCTAGTCCTCAAGACCACACAGAATCTCACACATCTTTCCAAAGTACACTGAAAGCACCAAAAAATTCTAGAGTTATTGAAAAATTCTGTTTACAGCATGCATATCATTTATTGTGGCCTTGTACCAAAAGCAATCACTGCTTTTGGGTGTGATTGAGGAGTAAAGTTGAACACAGATAGTCCCACAACTGGTATTTTTGCTGTCTTAATAGGTGACAAACCTAATGATATAATCAGAGTTGAGCTTCAAAACCTCCTTCATGTAGTATGTTCCTTTCAAAGTCACAGTCAAAACCTTGAAGCACAATGAAGGCAAAGATGGCTTTAAGTAATTCAAGCTCCTTTCAGGTTCTGGATAATTTCAGACATATTTTTAGGGACATACAGTTCTAAAGTTCTTCAGTAGCAAACCACTCAGCTTTCCCATTAACACTCTGAATCATGAGACCCCATAATCACATCACTTGAGAGACATGCTGCAGTAAACTGGGTCATGCCACGACAGGGACCCTGAGACATCGGTCTGATTAACCAGGCACGGCTAAGGCTGCAGACCAGGAGTGATTCCTGTCCTGCCCTTCCAGAAGATGATGGTAACTCTCCCAATGTGTAATTCCCACACACAGGGCAACAGATTTTACTGTCTGCAGTAATGCTCTCCCTAAACCTGGCCTTCTCTTTCCTCTGATCGTGCCCCAGGCCCGGAACAGACTTATTTTGCTGTATCTGTTAACACTTCCTCCTCTCACAGACATAATACACTGTTACACTATCATACAGATTTATCCACTACCTGAAGATGCCTCCAAATCCTATCCATTCTGCAATTCCCTTAAAGAAGTATGCTTGGAAACAGTCTCCATAAAATCTTTAGCCGGGATTCCCTTTACCTGGGATCAGGGAAGATCTGAGGATGGTGAGCTCCCCTTTCAGGCTCGGCAGGCTTTCCAAGTACATCTGAATCTCACTTCGGATGAGCGCCACATCCTGCAAAGGAAGTGCTTGCCCTTCACTCCGAGAGTCGGTTCTCTGTAGGTTTTCACAGTCTGATGTCACCTGTAAACCCTCAAATTCAAACTGGTAGACTGCTGTAAAGAGATGGTCTATATATACTGTCATTAAGTCTTTTCTTAAGGCAGGGAGAATGACTTTAATGATGCTTAGGTCTTTTTCATCCAGTCTTTGTTTGATGGTGTACAAAGCAGCAGCTGTAGTCAGAGAACGTACCACCTCCAGTCTCGTCTTCAGGCTCTGGAAATCTCTCAGATTTGGAAGCAAGGCCTCTTCTTCACTGTTCCTTTCACTCTCCTGCCTCTGGCAATACATGACATAAATAAATGGAGCAGGGATGGAAGAACATTTCTCAATAGTTTCCAGCGTGTTACGTAGTAATCCTTGGATGTTGCCCTGCAAGTGGGCTGGCAGGCTGAACAGATCTATCAGTACTGCTTCCACCATACTCCAGGATATCTAAAGATTCCTACAACTGTAGGAAGTAGTCAGTAACAAAACATGAAAAACAAGAAGGCAAGACAGTGTCATCAGTCCAAACAGAATTGTGCTATTAAGGTAAATCATTCAGTAATACTGTGTAGAGAAGGTGGCAGAGCAGTAATTATTGTCTTAGGATTTCCTCACTGCATCAAAAGAAACGCAGCAGAAATGGGAATTGCCACGGTTTTATTTAAGTATTTAGGTATTTCCCTACCACCCCACCTACCTCCAGTTTTTCCCAGGTCAGGGATGATAAAAGGTTAGCACGAAGCATTAGATTAATTGAATCAATTAACCCACATTAGGCTAATGGATCTTCTTGACCTCTGACTCTTGGGCACTCCTCCAGCTCCCTCGAGGGCAACGAAATACAGAGGTCTCTCAGCTTGCTGACACTGGGGATGTTTCTATAACATTTATTTTTGAGGCATTTTACACACTTATGGGTGAGGTGGAGTTCATGTCTGCTACCCCTCTGAGCAGCCTCCAGGGCTGCTGGGCTGTGAGCTCAGTGACATCTCTCCCACAGGCCTCCACAAGACCTTTTCTGCTTCTCCCTTTTGTGTTACCTAAAGTATTGACTTGTAATTTCTGACTTCTGTGGGGAGGGACACGTTTGGTACAGTTCTTCTTTTCAATGGCCACAAGAACTCAGTACAGGTTACTGAAACTTCACCTAGTAACGCAAGAAGTACATACAACTAAATGAAAACAACGTCATGCTGTGCAAAAATTCCTGACTCCATTTTTTTTTCACTCTGGTAGCTGTACTCTCTGCTCTGAAATTAAGGCTCGTTAAGCCAAAATCATCCTGTAGTTCACAGCTTGTCTTCTGGCCCATGGTGTTTACCCAGTTTTGGTGGGGCGTTTTCGTCCTTTTCTGGACTTTGTTGATCTAAGCCCAGTTAGGCTGCCTGCCTGTGGAAACTTGTTCATCTGTCTTCCTCTCTCTCTCTTGCTATGAGAGCCTATTTTACATAACCTCTCAGAAAAGTCTTATTTTCTCTGTCTGTGAAAATTTTTCAGTTTCCAGTGTAAGCCTCCAGAGGTCTGGAACAAAAGACCAGATCCCTTTGCTTTGGAAACCTCAAACAGATGGCTATTCAGATTTCATGACTAAGCTCTGTGCATGATCTAGGAGGAATACATGCAGCTTTATCACCAGTTTTAAGGCCCCGTAAGCATTTGGAGTACTCCTCAACACCATCTTTTTTTTCTCTTTTTTTTCTCCACAGTAACAAAGCATACACAAATATTAATTCCTTTGCAGGAACAAAGGACTTGAGAATTTTTTGAGTCTTTGAAATCAATGCTCTGCTACCAGAACTAACCGCATCAGATAATGCCTGGCACTATTTTCCTGCTCCAAGCCTTCATTCTCCTCTAACTATGAGCACCCTCTAGCTTCACAGCACTTTTGTTATCCTGCAAAAATACTGCTTCTGCTTGTACTTGAGGCCTACCATTACGGTGGACCTGATGCCCTCCAGGGTGTTTTACGGTACACAACGGATTCCCAAGAGTTTCTACGCTCAAATGAGAGGTCAAAGACCTTTCTGGTTTTAATGGATCATTTAGTCAGAGTAGGTTTTACAGAAAACATTCTGTGTTTTGTCCATTGTTCTTTCCCCTAGACTGGAAGAAAAATAATCTTGACCGAAAATGATGTTTTCCTTTCTGCAAGTTGAATGTTTTGAAAGATCAATTAGTGGCTATCAAAACAGGTGTACTAAAAGCAGCAAAGTGTGACAGCAGAGAGAAGCATCTGCCGAGGAATTTATGACTCTGGATTTTGCTCACAGTATTATTTACACACAGTTGATAACAGATTTTAGGGAAAACAGCTCACTAAGAAAACAGTGTCGAAACAGACTCATGTCAAAGACCATGACTTGGGAAATCAGGATATATCTTTCCCTAAGCTGACACTCTTTGTGGGAGGTCTGCAAGAGTATGACATGATCCTAATGCAGGTATAGCTAATAAACCCAGAAAAGACAGTAAAACATAGGGCTGAAGTGGAAAAAAAAACCCACATCATTGCTCCATTTCAGGTATGTCAGTAGTGGAAGGTAAGCAGAGTTCATTGCAGTCCCCATACTTCCCCAGAAAAATACCACCAAAGAAAGGGTGGAAGGAAAGTGTTTGCAGAGGGAGAGGTAATTGCCTACACTGTTATTAAGTTGTGTGTGTATTGCAAAAAGTCCACGGGGTCAATTATTGGGATGTACACAAAGAAACAATGGGGCTGATTCACTATCGTATCCTTCCAGTTTTGCATCACAGTGTCCTACCTCCTCCTGAGGTCAGTGGTGTCAGAAGCAAATTTGCTTTACAGTCATAATAATTTTTTATTTTTTTTACTACTAAGTCCCCCAACAAACCCTTTCTCAAAATAAAGGCTTGCCAAACACAGCAACGTTTTAACTTATGAGAAATGCATTTGTGGTTATTCAGGTTTTAAGTAACATGGTTCTACAGTCCCAATGTTCCATGGAAAGTCTCGCTGCATGTTAACCACATCAGGAAAGATTAAATGCATTTATTAAGGAGTTGCTCATTTCAGTACACAATGCAAGGCAAATACTTGCACAAACTTGAAGCCAAGGCCACCCTTTGAGCTGTTTTTCTCACTCTCTGAAGCTCTGTTCAGTACAAACATTTGGAGGGTAAAAAGATTCTCTTGCACAGTCATCCAGAAAAAAAAAAAAAAAAAAAAAAAAAAAAAAAAAAGAAAAAAAAATGCCAAAAAAGGAAAGAGGGGGAGGNATGCCAGATAACGAGAAGAGAGGAGGGGTGAGGAGGATAACAAAATCAAAAAGCAGAAAGGCAAAATGAATATGAAAAGAAACAATGCAGGAAATAAAACTAGGGCAGGAGAGAAGAGACAGCTCAGGGAGGAAAAAAGATCTGAAAAGCAACTTTCAAAAACCCTAAAAACCTTTCAAAAACTCCAAAAGCTGTTTATCAAGACAAGATTGTTGGCAACTTCTGCAGCTTTTAAACCTACTGTTCACCTTGCCCTCTTACAGAAACATAAAGAACCGATACTGTTCAGGAAGATCAAAAAGGCAATAAATATTTAATATCTCCCAGAGTGAGATGCCCAGAGAAAAAAATAACAGGTCATTCAATCAGTCCAAATGAACAGTCATAAGAGCACTTTTGTAATAAAATTTTAACAACAGCCAAGACAAAAAAAAAATTGAGGAGAAAAATAAATACATAAAAGCCTAAATACATAAAAACTCTTAAGTTGGATGAAAATAAAACCTTCTGCCTCTCTTAACTTAGGGGTATTCAGGCAAGGTTGAAGAAAAAGAAACCAGCACCTACAATTAAAATATTGAATTATATGCAGTTTTCATAAACAAGCTCAGTTCAAAACACAGGAATTTACTTACACAGGTAGACAAGCCTTTTAAACTCTTGGAAGGTATCATCTGATACAAACACACATGAACAGCTTTATATGTCATCTCACTTCCCACTGTCAGCCTTGCAGCTGATTTGTACAAGATGGAAATTCCTACTCTAGGTAACATTGGAGTGGGAACCTGTATTTCTTCTTTATGATGAGACCCTGTTTCGTTGCTGTCAGCATCCACAGGAAATAACCAACTGTACTGAAAGGCATCAACCTGATTAAGTGCCTGGGTAGCATTAAACCCGGAAGCAGCATTAACCCTGCCATGTAACTCCCTGCTGTAATCATACGCGCTGCTGATACATCAGCTTTGCACAATCATCCCAGATTCAGGAACGTACAGCATAGCAAAACAGAGCAAGAATACAAAGCAGCTTAAGAAAAACTCGCACAGACTGTCAGCGTTTCCTTTTCTGAGCTGTTAACTGCGTGTTCTCCTGAAGAATTTGGCAGTCAGTCAAGAAAAAGTATATTCAGAAGGACCCAGATAGAGAGGTTACAAGAGGCCAGTCCTCGGGGCCTCAGGCCCGACATGAGGATGCCAATTTCTCCTCGGAGCAGTCAGAAATTTCACAGAGCTCTGTAAAAAAAAGTCTGAATGTTTTGACAAGACAACACAAAGGTCAAAAGGCAAGTGGAGGAATTAGGGACTTGCATCAGGCTTTGTCCAAGAATCATATGATAATAAGTATGTTTTCTCAACTGTGCTGAAGTCAGTTATGACAGGTAAGTCTATGGCAACTAAAGGACAAGGGGGAAAAAAAAAAGTTCTTTTTTTTAATGGACTGAGGAATTAATAAAATGAGATTTCCTATGAATAGGTGTCCTGTACCCCCTGTTCCTCCCTTGCCTTCAGCTTCAGCAAACCTGCATTTCTGCCAGACCCAGAACACTCCTTGGGAGTCTCCCACCCTTTTCCCTTCTCTTTTTCCTTCCAGAAAACGCTGGACAGAAGGATGAGAGCTGAATCCTCCTGGCTCTCCCTCCCAAAGGGAACTGTCGTGAGCATCTTGTCCTTCCTGACCAAAACACCTATTTTCACGAAGTCTGCAGGAACCAGTTATACCTGAGGCTTCCCACCTCACTGTCAAGCGTGTCCGAACCAGGACATTAAAAATTAACAGCGGGACTTGATGGAAAGAGACCAACACAACCATTTGCTTTCCTTCAACCAGACTAAAGAAGAAATTTTTGGTGCAGAAGACTGAGACAGGGTAAAAGAAAGGTCAGGAAAATACCCAGGGTACAAAACAATATTGAAAAATTGTAAGTCGACATTATGTCTCCAGCTGAAGCACTGGAGACATATACTCAGCTTCTGCCATTTGAAAGAAAAACAAACAGAGCAAACAATGAAATAAACAGATCGTATGCAGGGATGAGCAATTAAATTATAAAAGCAATGGAATTTAGGGTTAAAATTCCTTAACCTGGAGTTCAGAGGGATACGAGTGACAACGCAACAAGCCCATGACCACAGACACAGGAGAACCTGGGCCGCGTTTCCTCTTCCTCATAACCCAACGGCGCTCAGTGAAACTCACGTTCTCTTCAGAGTACGCCAAACACTAACAAATTATGACTGAAAACACAGCTTAATATAATGAATTAGGCAACTCGGGGCACTCAGAAATGAAAAATGAAAAAAGCGTGAAGTAAAACCGCCTCAGCCGCAGGGCGAACCAGGCCTAACCACTGCTAGGGGACCCACCGCCCAGCACCCACCCATTTCTGAGAGGATGAGCTGTCTCCCTCCCTTCTTCCTCCGCCTCCTGCCGGGCCCAGCCCGGCTCCCTGTCCTCCTCCGGGCTTTCCCTGGCTCTCGGCTGCCGCTAAGGCCCCTCACGGCTCCCCGCTCGACCTTCCCTCACTGAAGCTCTCCGACGGTCCCTAAGACCCCACAGGCCGCGCCGCGCCGCGCCGCGCCCCGCCGCGGGGCCTGCCCTTGGCAGACGCCCCCTTAGGGCTTGGCGTTTTGGGCGGGAAGGGGCGGGGTCGGGACAGCCGTTGTGGACGTTGCAGCCCCCCCCCCCGGCTTTGTCCCTTCACTGAGGGGAGGTCGGCGGTGGTCGGGCAGGTAATTAGAGGTGATCAGAGTGCCTGGCTCCGCTGTGTTGGCTTTTCGATGCGTTTGGGGGGGGTTTGGACAGTGTGTGGCAGGAGCAGGCCTGCTTGAGCGGGACAGGGAGAAGCAAGGAGTGCTAAATCAACCGTTGCAACAGCCCGAAGTGTAAAACGTTTGATGCGGGTTTTCTAGTAAGGACTAGAAACCGTCAGGCACAGTTCACGGGTCACAGAATCAATGGTAGGTGCTGGAGATTCTCTAGTTCAACCCCCCCTGCCAAAGCAGGGTCACCTAGAACAGGTTGGGCAGAACTGCATTCAGGTGTGTTTGGAATATCTCCAGAGAGGGAGACTCTGTAACCCCTCCGGGCAGCCTGTTCCAGTGCTCTGCCACCCTCAAAGAAGTTTTTCCTCACATTGAGATGGAATTTCCTGTATTCTAGTTTGTGCCTATTGCCTCTTGGTTCTCTCACTGGGTGCACCGCTGAGAAGAGTCTGGCCCCATCCTCTTGACACCCATCCATTTGATCTTTAGAATCATGGAATCGTAGAATGGTTAGAGTTGGAAGGGACCTTAAAGATCATCCAGTTCCAACCCCCCTGCCCTGGGCAGGGACACCTCCCATTAGAGCAGGTTGCTCACAGCCCCATCCAGCCTGGCCTTGAACACTTCCAGGGATGGGGCAGCCACAGCTTCTCTGGGCAGCCTGTTCCAGTGCCTCACCACCCTCACAGGAAAGAATTTCTTCCTAATATCTAATCTAAATCTCCCCTCTTCCAATTTAAAACCGTTCCCCCTTGTCCTATCACTAGACTTTCTGACAAAGAGTCCCTCTCCAGCTCTCCTGTAGGCTCCTGAAGGTCTCCTTAGAGCCTTCTCTTCTCCAGGCTGAACAGCCCCAGCTCCCTCAGCCTGTGAGTAAGTATTGGTGAGATTCCCTTTCAGTCTTCTGCAGGCTAAAGAGACCCAGGTCTCTCGGCCTTTCCTCCTATGAGAGGTGCTCCATTCCTTTCCATTGTTTTCGTAGCCCTCCACTGGACTCTCGAGTAGTTCATTTCTTTAACTGAGGCGCCCAGAACTGGATACAATACTCCAGGTGTGGCCTCATCAGAGCAGAGTAGAGGGGGAGGATGACCTCCCTCAACCTGCTGGCCATGCTCTTTTTAATGCCACCCAGGAGACCATTGGCCTTCCTGGCCACAAGGGCATAAGGGTCTTCTGAGTGCCATTTAATACAATGGGCCTGAAGATGGCCTTTATATGTGCTAGGCTTGCTGCATTTTCCTGAGAATCACTTTATATAATAACACAGATTCTTTTAATTACCTTATTCTATCCAAGGTGATACAAAAATATTACTAATTATTTTCTAGTCACCAGGGGGATCTTTAAAGACTTTCAGTCTGACTTTCAGTGTGACAGCCTTCCCAATTTCTAGTTTGTCTTATATTAAGTGTAGTTTAATAATACAGCAGATACTTGCAGTATGGTAACTGCAATAATGTAAATATTTTGACTAAATATAAGAGCGTGATCTCATGCATTTAAGATGCTCTTAAGAGCTATGACTGTATTCACAAATTGAGGATCCATTATGCAGAGAAGCCAGAAGAACATTGCAATAATTTTTTATAAAATTCTGCAAGAAAGAATTATAATTATTAATTACTGACTTTGGATGTCCTCTCATTAGTTCTTGTTAATAACAAAATGAACCAAATGGAATAATATATTGGTCTGGGATCCCACAGGAAAGGGATTAATATTGCTCTCCTTTATTAATAGTCATGAATTAAATAGAATGAAGATAAAACAATTCACTTAACTTTATTTTCTTACAGTGGTGCATTTTTGTCTAAAATGGCCAAGCAAAATTCTCCGTCACTAATTGAAGTTGTAAAACAAGTTGCAGAGCAGCAGCATTCACAAGCGTCAGAGATAGAAAAAAGCAAAACAGTTCTTTTCCAATTGCAGGTAATAAACCTTATGTAGACTTATTTAGATTAATTCATTTAATTTTTTCATTAGATGGGGGAGTATTCCTGTGAGAAAGAGAAGCTGATGGTAATTTCTTCTCTGTGTTTGCACTTAAGTCTAAGGCAGCCTTTCTGTTCCGGTATGTGGCATTTAGGCTTAGCCAAAACTGCATATGTATGTTGTTATTTGTAAGGCTGCAACACAGCTAAGACTAAGGTTTTAGCAGAAGCTGCTTTTCTTTTTCTTTCTTTTTTT
>VXBW01004678.1:463495-494007 GCA_013400375.1 Thinocorus orbignyianus
AAAAAAAAAAAAGGGATTTTAAAGCATGCTTTTGGGCAGATTTTCACCAGACATAGCAATTTTTTCTTAGCGACTTTTTGATACGAAATACTTTATTCTGTATGTTTGAAGTGGGTATCCTAAATAGTCATTAAACACTGGTTTTATTTAGTAATGTCTTGTAGAACACTGGATACATGTGGGTTTTGTGAAGACTTAACAATTTTTGTTCTAATCTCTCACAACATTTATGAAGTCTTCAATTACTATTTAAACTTTGAGATCGAATTTCTATTGATGCTTACATTTGAGTCTGAGGAAAGACACAATAGCATTCAGGCATTTCTGAGCATGGGAGAACGCAAATGGAAGTAGTAGAGTTCCAACTATAACATCTGTGAATAGCCCTATAACTGAAATGATGCTTGAAATTTTGTACAAAGATCATAGAATCAGAATTGTCTAGGTGGGAAGGGACCTTTAAGATCATCTGGTCCAACCATCAACCTATCTCTGTTAAAAGCCATCATTAGACCATGTCACTAGGTGCTATGTCAAGATAAGTTTTCTGAAGAAGCAGTGCAAACTTGTATTGCTTGGGAATGTCAATTGTCTGGCTACACCTCACAAGAAGTTTTCTCCTAATAATATACCATCTCATAATATAGTATGATGATGCTGCAACAACTGATTTGTGATCAAAGAATTTAAACAAGCATCTCTGTTTTCAAAGAACCCCACAGAACTTTAGAGCCTTAGCTAAGTAAGGTAGTTCATTTCTTTTCTTCCTCTTCCACACCTTTGCCTTTTTCTTTCCAAAACCCCCAAACTAGGAAATTCCATACAAATATTAATGTTGGCAGAACAGAGAAGATAATAATAATTAGGAACTTAGTCAGTATGCAGAACTATTTTTTCATCTTCGCGTCTATTCCTACTTGTTCATATTACAGAACACATAGAAAACAGTAATTTCCTTCCAAAACTGAAGATCTTTGCTGTTAAGATCTTTTGCTTTCCTGTCCTCAGTAAGTGGTGGCTGGCACAGATACAAATCCTGCTAAAACTGTAGCCCAAGATTTCCAAATTAAAAGTTACACAGAAACTTTTTATTCTTACCCGTTAATAATGTCTTAATCTGTTCAAGACATTGAGTAAGAGATTTCATAGCACTCACATTGCTTCAATTAGGGAAAAGATAATAGGTGATATAAATCATGATGCTAATTCTCTCCTTTAATGCTCTACTGTTAGCTCTTACTTTGGGTGGGATTCATCATAGTTACTTACATCACTTGCAAGTCAGACGTTAAACCTGTATTAGTCATCTAGGCTCCCTTGGTAGTCAACAAAGAGAAATAAACATATGTGAGGCAGCAATTCAGCCCTCCCATCTTAGACTGCTTGCAATGGGCTTACTACTGCTTACTACTTCCTGGAGTTGTTGGCTTCTCGTCAGTGAAAAGATGTAGAGGCCTTTTTAGGACTAGATGCATAATTTCTTAGGTGGTTAAATTAGCTGGGATTAATCCTACTGTCAAATACTACTGTGATGAAGGCGAGATTAAGAACTTCCAAGGAACAGGCTGGTTGAGCTCCATCACCTCAAACACCCACCTATCTGTTTGTGTGGGTTTGTAAGTGATTTTTTGCATCATTAATTATTTTTAGTCTGATTTGGACTTAACAGGATTCTGGCTCTAAACAAGCAGGAGGATTGCGCCTGATCTGTCACATCCTTTCTATTTTGCAAATATGAGGAATTTTAAATAATTTCAAGGTCACGATTTCATATTTTAGACTCAGTCTAGGGGGAGAAATCTAAGGTAGTATTCTTGCACTGGGCCTTCAAGGTGATGATTTTACGAAATGGAACTCAATAATTATCTTACATTCAAACCACATTAAGCAAGTGAAAAAGAAGACGGTTGAATAAATATGTTACAGTGTTTAACTAGATACTTAGTATCCTCTCAAAAACTGTTCTTAAACAAACACCAAAATATTTTACAGGCAAGGTTTCAGGAACTAGAAAAAGAAATGGATTCTATTCTATTAGAAACGAAGACAATAGAAAGGGAAATATATCTGCAAGATGATGCCATAGAAGTGACAAAATATCACTGTGAAAATCTAGAAGCCCAAGTCAGAGCTCTATATTCTGAAAATTTAAAGCTGAGACACAATACAGAAATGGTACAAGAGGAGTTTGAGGTGATATTTGCAAGAAATAATGAATATCGAGAAAAAATAAAGACTCATAAACATCTCTTTTGGGAGATGGAAAGTAAAATGCCTGTTATGATTGAACTTGCTAAAAACAAAGCTGTTTTTCAGCAATTAAAGACAAAGAAAGAGGAGTTAATGCGTGATCTTCAGAATCCAGAAGGATCTGTTATAAAACAAGTGCAGGTACTTAGATTCTTTTCCCATTGTGTAAAATAATTCTGACATAGTTTAACTAATATGCTGATTTTGTCTAATATGTTTTTGGCAGGTAACAAACTGTAGTTGAGCTGTTTGCCAACAGGAGATAGATTTGATGAAATGGTGACAGAAAGAAAGGGAGAGGAAAAATAATTTTGGTGGTTTTTTGTAATTTTCACTTGACCCGAACCGCAGCATTTACTAAAAACAACCATGTAGGAATTTTTCACCACAAAGCTTTACCAGTATATGAACAAATGCAAGTGTGAAGTTGAAATGGGATCACAGATTTCAACTTTGATGCAACCTGCATTATTGAAAATCTGATAATACACTATTTACATAAATTGATGAAAATTTGATTGTACAAGCAAATCTTTAAATATAGATAAATAAAGACTCATTAGCAATATATTTCCCTATGAGAAAGAAAAATCTGTCTCAAATATTGCATTAAGTATTTTTTGATTTTGCAATAAATTGTATTTTAAACAAAAATAAGACAACCCAAACAAGTTCAGATTCCTGTATTGTTGTCATCGTTTGAATATTTCAGATCAAGACTGTATCTTTAGTATCTAAAGCCATGTTACAGCTTATTTTAATTATTAATTTTAATTACAATTCCCAAACTTATTAATTTAATGGTAATTAATTATTTTACTGTGAAATTGTTTATTGTAGATCTTGATCTCATTTCTGTTGATGAAGAAATATTGTTAAAATGAGACATTTAAAATCATTTTAGTAGATGTACAGTGCAGCTTTTTAAGGAGTGGATTTCTGTACCTTGACTTACATCTGTAGGAAGAAGTTACACTTTTAAAAAAGGAAATCACAACATTGCAAGAGTTCATCGATAAAAAAGCAGATTTGCTGGCAGAAGAGAAAAAAATGCATGCTAAGCTTAGAAAAGAAATTGAGGTGAGTCATTTGAGTAAAATATAATTACAGTTCGCCTGACAGAATGTGGATAGTGTAAATGAAGTTTAAATACTTTACACACCGTTCATGGCCATGCATAATTCAAACATATACAGACACCATGCTATCTTAAATTCTTGATACTGATAGTCTTTCTGAAATTAAGAACTTAATTGCTATAATGAGAAAAATAGAAGTTAGGAACATTTTTTAGTAAGTCTTTTAAGAAAGAGTTCAGCTGTGAACATTTGGAATTATGTCCTGAAAAGAAAGAGGTCACTGAATGGTGGTAAAGCAAAATGCACATTTTCTAATTTCTGTAATATTTTGAAAATACTTTAAATTTCATTGCTGACTTGATTACTCATGACTTGTTTCATGGTTCCTGATAACTCGTCAATGGCAGAATCAATTGCACCAAGAAAATGGGCTTCTCATGAATCTCCCTAATTTGAGCTGACATTAAATTAGGGATAACACAGCAGCTCCTAATTAGCTGCCAAGATAAAATTCTGATAAATAGTTAAAACCTTCTCTTTTTAAATAATTGAGCTATATTTTATATTTTGTTCCTTACTAAAATACTTTGTATGCCTAGATAGTTTTTAGTTTGGAAGTTTCACATCATTTATCTTGTTAGTTCAAATAACTGCCACAAAATTTAATGAGCAAAGCTTGATAGTATAAAGATTAACTGATCTAAGGTTAGCTCTATTGCTCATTGTAAAATGTAGGAGGAAAAAAGAATCGTTTTTCATGTAATAAGGAACAGCGGAGAATTTTTAAACTGAAAAGCAGTTTATTATGTTTTATTGTTGAGGCAACATACTCCTAAGAAAGTTCTCTGAACCCAAAGTAAAGTCAGGCAGCTTAAAAATAATGTTCTGTTATGTAATCAAAATCAATCTAATTAAATAGTGAAGGTTAATCTGTTCTTCTGTTTGGATTATACAATCTTTTTGTCTCAGAAGGAAGCAGGCTTAAAAATGGAATATTTCAGAGTATTTTTTTCTGTTAAGAGCTCTCTGGAAAATAATCCAATTTTTAATATAAGAACTGAAAAACTGACAATGGATAGGCAGAGACATTAATACCGAGAATTCCTCAAGAAAGAATACTCCAGCCAAGCATGGGAATAAAATAAGATACTTGACAAGTGGATGAGGTTCCATTGAGCTGCAGTGGTGGGATTCAGCTGCAGACTGCTGACACCTAAATGTGGTTGTTTGAATGGAAGTGACTACACAGGAGTCAGACAGGTTTCCCTTATAACCACTGGAGGTTTAGACAGTGCAATACCGATGTATTCTAGAGAGAATTCATTTGGCATGTATTAGATGTAGGTGTTTACAGTAGGGTAAACTGCATAATCTGGTCTTTCTAGACTTTATAGTATGCATTGGCTTGATTTCTACTGACCAAAACAGGAATGTAGACACATAGGTCATATACTCACCTCCAAAGGTAGGTGTCTTAATCTGCACACTGACCTCACCTCAAGACTTCAGGGCTTGTCATAGGACTTTTACATATTGGATTACACATGGATTCTTGGCTTCTAGCACTGCACGGGCCAAAACTAACTGGCCTCATTGTAACCTCATGAAGTTCAATAAAGCCTCGATGTAACCTCATGAAGTTCAATAAAGCCAAGTGCAAGGTCTGGCACATGGGTTGGAGCAATCCTCGGTATCAATACAATCAATGTAACAACCATTCTTCACATAAGGTGGCAATGGGGGTAAAACTGGCACAATACTACATTGCCACAGTGTTGCCTTTTTAAGAAAAACATACTTTTTAAATGCAGTGCAACAATGAAGATGTCACTACAACCATCTGGCTTACCTCAATTGTGTTCTAACTTATACCTAAACACACTTGTCAAAGAATTAAAACTTCTTCCTTTCTCACGTCTCACTCTGGAGCTTGAAATCTTCCACGTACAGTGTTGCCACAGCTATGAGATGCAGACTCTTTGTGTGGGATTTACTCTGCTAAAGTTTAGACATCTACAGAGCAGATATCCACACTGAACTCCTCACTTAAGCTCTTAGTGGGACAGAGCTTTCCTTTCCCTTAGTGGGAAAGAGAGGCATGATTCATTTAGTCCTAAAGCAGATATTTGAAATTAGTCAGATGAATTGCTTCCTAGATGTCTATGTCTGTTCAGTAGCTATAGAGAGAACATGGAATGACTTGGTCAAATATTGGAATCTACACTTCGACAGAGATAGGTGACCTGAACCCACTTCTGTAAATAATTGAAAGAAATTTTGAAGTGAATTTTCTTCTATTTTATTAGGTACAAAATAAAAGATATGATGCTATTCTAAAGCGTTTGCATTGCCAGCTGAACAAACTCCATTCTAACAAAAGACAATGGCAATGGAACATTCAACAGTTGGAGAAGAAGGCAACAGAACTAAGGAAGCGTCTTGGAGTAGGGGAGTCACAAAGTAGCATATAAAACAAATCTAACAAAGCTACAAAGTGGGCAATCTTTACCAGACAGAGGAGTGTTTTTGTTTTGTTTTGTTTTGTTTTGTTTTGTTTTGTTTTTCTTCCTGGAAATACTACAAATAGTAAAGTAGACAGTAGCTGGGCCAAGGCTCAGTGATTTATTTCTTTCTAAAGTTTTTCTCTCTGTGGCCTAAGTTAGGCTGTGTTCAATCTCTAATGCGTTGGAATAACTTCACTTTTATTTTTTACTGTAGCTGGAGGCTACAGTAAAATGTTGTTAACATTTCCAAGTGCTTCCAAGACATGTGCCAATTTTATCTAAAAAGTAATTTGAAGTCAATGCAATATGATTTGAGGAATTCCTTTTTATTTTATTAGATCTTTGCAGATTGAGATCTACATTGTTTTTCCTACAGAGAAATTAGTGTCAGTGTATATTTGCGTTCTTGAGATACCAGAATTTCAGATCTTTTATTCATATCCCTTGTTATTGCAACTTAGTAAGGAATTCTGAAAGCTGTGATAGCCTGTGTTTTGCTGTGTGGGAAATTTGTATAGAGGATGTTACAGCCTGTTCACCCTGTATCTGCCAGAGTGTCCTAGCATGGGGGACCAGGAGGACAGGCTGTCCAGCTATAAAAGGCTAAGGAACAAGTAAACTCTGAACTGATCTTTAGATAATCTGACTTCAACTGGTCTGTTACAAGTTGACAAAGAGGATTGAGTAAGTAAAGAGAGTACTGGGCAGCTTTTAAAATGGAACAACTCACCCTCTAGAAAGAGGAGTGCAATTGTAGATGATTGATTATAGAGGAACTTACTGTGTAGAGGATCTTAACTAAGTAGTACTAACCATCTGACATCTAAGTGCTTGATGTTCAGCAAGATGATTTTTAACGTGAACGATGACCTATTAAAAATTCTGGTTAAAATAGTAGTGAAAAGTAGACACTTCTCTTTGCTTTCTTTTTATTATGTGCTTGGCATTTGAGGAATTTACAGCACTTTCTCTACTTGCTCTTAAGATAACAGTTCTGACTGGACATAACCTGTAACATCTGTTCTACGGAAGCAGCTTTTCATTTGAGGTGTTGCCTTGAATAATTTAGATGTATCTTTACTCCTGAATATAAAATGAAGATTTAAGCAAATTGCATGTTTACTGTGGAAAATGTTAAACTGCCTTATATCGTTAGCTTAGGAAAGCAAAATTTAAAATGCAATACTGTGACTACTTTGGTTAGAACATTCATATATTCATGTATGCTTACATTTCCTTAAATATGTTATTTCATCAAATATAGTTATTTTAAGTAATATGCTGACTCATATGGACATTCTGTATCAATCTTACTGTGCTCTCCAGTTTGTTTGGCTTGATGTCTTTTCTTTGCGATATTAACAACCAGGTTATGTTCATTAAAACAATAACGTAGAAATGAAAACCTCAATATCCCATGCTATAGTAATAGTAATGTGATATGAATTTGCTGGACCTGCATTTTCCCTGTTCTTTTTCATAAATCTCAGTAAGTTTCAATATTTCATATTACTTTCATGTTTCTTTTATACATGTTTTGAAATTGTTTAATATAATTTAATAAAGGTGAGTACAAGAGCTGTATGTAATACATTAATTCTGTATGCAGAGGAAATGTTCCTTTCTCCTACACAGACACATTACTATTGTTGAGGGCCTAAGTTGTCTAATACTCATTTTTGCTCTGTACTTTGCAAGAGAGCTCACGTTCTTGTCTACTGGGACCTTTGATCCCCTTCAAGGGACCTCAGTATCAAAGGTGTATTCCTCCTTTTTCATCAGTGTGAAACTTGATTTTTCAATATAGATATTTAAATGGATGAAGCTTATCTCAATTGTGTCTCAAATACTCTGGTAATTACAGAGGATTCTCCTACAACTGGTAATAGCTGAACTCTATCAAAAGCCTGTGTGATAGGACTCAGAGGGTTGTAATTAATGGAGAAGGGTCAAGTTGGAGGCCTGTAACCAGTGGTGTCCCCCAAGGGTCAATACTTGGTTCAGTCTTGTTCAACATATTCATCAGTGACCTGGACAAGGGGACAGTGTATCCTCATCAAGTTCGGTGATGATACCAAGCTAGGAGGGCTGGCTGACACTCCAGAATGTGCTGCCATCCAGTGTGACCTGGACAAGCTGGAGAGCTGGACAGAGAAGAATTTAATGAGGTTCAACAAGAGCAAGTGTAGGGTCCTGCACCTGTGGAGGAAGAATGCCAGATACCGATATAGATTAGGGGTGGACCTGCTGGAAGGCACTTCTGAGAAGGAGGATCTGGGAGTCCTGGTAGACAGTGAACTATCCGTGAGCCAGCAATGTGCCCTTGTTGCCTAGAGGGTCAATGGAATCCTGGGCTGTATAGGGAAGAGTGTGGCCAGTAGGTCAAGGGAGGTCGTTCTCCCCCTCCACTCTGCACTGGTGAGGCCACAACTGGAATACTGCATCCAGTTCTGGGCTCCCCAGTTCAAGAGAGACAGGGAACTACTGGAGAGAGTCCAGCGTAGGACAACAAAGGTGGTGAAGGGATTGGAGCATCTCCCTTATGAGGAAAGGCTGGGAGGGCTGGGACTCTTGAGCCTGGAGAAGAGAAGGCTGAGGGGAGACCTTAATCATGCTTGTAAGTAGCTGAAGGGTGAGGTGAAGGAGGATGGAGCCAGACTCTTTTCAGTGGTTCCCAGTGACAGGATGAGGGGCAGTGGACACAAACTGGAACACAGGAAGTTCCATTTGAATATGAGGAAAAACTTCTTTCTGGTGAGGGTGACAGAGCCCTGGAACAGGCTGCCTAGGGAGGTTGTGGAGTCCTCTTTGGAGATCTTCAAGACCTACCTGGATGCAGTCCTGAGTGATGTGTTCTAGACATCCTGCTTTGGCAGGGGAGTTGGACTGGATGATCTCTAAAGGTCCCTTCCAACTCTGACAATTTCGTGATTCTGTGCAAAAGAGCCCTGGCCACTTGTGATTCCCTCTGATTCACATCCTGTTTTCCAAGAAGAAACTCAGCTGTGCAGGCAAGTAGGGACCTGCTGCATGGTTTAGCCGTATCCTCATATGAATGGTGGGAGCTTTGGAAATTAAAGTACATCTCAGCTTCTCAGCTTTTCTCCCAAAAAATGTAGCTGTAGTTTAATTATTTAGTTCCACTGTTGGTCTGCGATTATGTGTAACTGTTATGCTTGCATATAATTAAACTTTACTTGAACTAAGTTTTTCTTTAATTCCAGATGAAATAAAGATACTAGTATTGGTCTTAATAGCAATACCCATGGAGTACCATGATGAATACCCCCTTCATAAGTTGGAGCTTCTTTAAAAATTGTGGAAATGTGTTACAGAATCATGGAATCATAGAATTGTCCAGGCTGGAAGGAATCTCAGAAGGTCGTCTAGTCCAAATTCCCTGCAGTCGCAGGGACACCCCCAACTAGACCAGGTTGCCCAGGGCCTCATCGAGCCTCACCTTGAATATCTCCAGGGAAGGGGCCTCAACCACCTCCCTGGGCAACCTGTTCCAGTGTTCCACCACCCTCAGAGTAAAGACCTGGTGCCTAATATCCAATCTAAATCTGTTCTTCTCCAACTTAAAGCCATTGCTCCTCATCCTGTCACTGCAGGCCTTTGTAAACAGATTCTCCCCAGCCTTCCTGTAGGCCCCCTTCAGTTAGCCAGTCCCTGATCCATTTTATGCATGTATTGCTGACTACATAGAATATAAACTCTGTAATACAAATGTTGTTTAGTACAAAGTCCACCATGTTGCAAAGAGCCTGTTTCATCTTTAAAATAATTTGTTAGAAGGACTCTTGACTGTTATTATCATCCTGTATCACTGTCCTGGTTAAATGCCACAATTATAATCGCTCTTCTTCCCACATAAACACCTTACTTGTGTTTAACTGAAGTGCCTTGACATCTGAGTTGATTCATCTCTCATCTTTGAAGCTTTGACTGTCCTCAGTCACCACCAAACTTGTAAAAGTTTAGTCACTGAGCACACCTGAAATTTGCAATCAGTTGTTTCATGTGCTAAGCGCCACATTTTACAGGATCAAATACATTTTGCACACTTCTGATTAAACAAAGCTTTGTATGATGCAGTATTTATCTATTTTCCCATGTGTAGCATTTCAAGTTTAGCATTTAATATTTAGCAGACAATAAATATAAGAAAGGCACTAACATTTTACTAGCAAATTACAGTTAATTGGGAGAAAACCTCATCTGGGAAAAAAACTCATCTGAAACAAGAAAATATAAATTACTGCTTTCTCTAAGTTATCAACATTATGTACAACATATGAAAAAAAGAAATGTATGTGGCTTTTTTATAAAATCAGAATCATAGAATGGTTCAGGTTGGAAGGAGCCTTAAAGATCATCGAGTTCCAACCCCCCTGCCTTGGGCAGGAACCCCTCCCACTAGAGCAGGTTGCTCAAAGCCCCATCCAGCCTGGCCTTGAACACTTCCAGGGATGGGGCATCCACAGCTTCTCTGGGCAACCTGTTCCAGGGTCTCACCATCCTCAGAGTAAAGAATTTCATTCTAGTATCTAAATCTCCCCTCTTTCAATTTAAAACCATTACGCCTCGTCCTTTTACTACATTCCCTGATAAAGAATCTCTCCCCATTCCCTGCTGGAATGTTTAATTCCAGCAACTCCTGGCAACTTGCTGAGGCCCATTTGCCTTGGTACAGTGTTGAACAGTAGTGGGTTGATTTCAGGGCATTTTTTTTTCTCTTAGCAAGTAAACAGAGACAGTAGAAGAATGATTTATGGTTTTTGGAGAGTAACTCGGTGAATGCACTTTGTGTTCTTTACATAAGGCTCTTCCAGCTCCCAGCAGAGAAGCGTGCTGCCAAACCCGTATCAGTCACTTCTGAGGATGGGTGTGGGGCTAAGGGAGGAACTCTTGGCTTCAGCGCTCTGCAGGAGAGAGGAGTGACTGCCTGCTCTCAACAGCAAAACAGATAACAAGCAGCAACCAACATGGAAATAAATAAGAGCGTGGAAAAACTTACCAACCAATGAATCCTACTCACAACTCAGCAAAAGCTTGAATTACAGGAAGCTGGATTGATTCCAACAATATAATGTAAATGGGTGGGAAAATATTTGGGGAACTCCACACTCCACAGGAAAACAATCCAGCCATTGGGCCGCGTCATGTGATGCAGCAAATGTACTGATGGGTGCTACAGGGAAGGGTTTCCCCAGGCTGTAAGCTGACACTCCACATGAAGCCCTTTCACGTGACCCAACAAGCTCAGGTGCTGAAGCAGAAGAAATGTGTGGGATAATGCAGACATACCTGCTAAGATCTTTGCTCTCACCAAGGCTACACGTCATACCTGACAGAAGGGGGAAGGCAAGTTGGGAGATAGACACTGACGTTACGCTGCTTTGCTTCTGTTGCAGAGCTTGCTTTCACCCTCAAGCCCTGAGTGTGACAGTACAAAATGCACACTGTTATACTATGGTTCATACACGATGCTTCAGAGGAGGAAGAAATTGTGACCACACTGTGCCTTGATGGCACATCGTGCTGCTGAGGGTAGAAAAAAAACAAACTTTCAGAACTCTCATCCACTTTTCTGAAATGCATGAATATATGGTTACCAAAGTAATTATTGGATCTTTTGTTAAAATGCAGTTGCAGCATGTAGCTCTGAGTTATGTTAAAGCACTGGCTTCTTGAGAAATTCCAAGCAGTACTGAAATATTTTTCTTTTAATTGTCTGCTTTGCGGGAGGCAAACACTTTTTCAGGGGCAGGGTTAAGGCAGTGCAATGAACTGCCGCAGAAATGTGGATCAAGCAAAAACAACTCACAGCCTGCTTTAAGTACCACATTCAGTTCTTTCACTTTGCTTTTTCTAGTATGTAGAGGAAGCAACACATAGCAACCTTAAAAAACACAAAGAAGAAAACCCAACAAAACGCACACTGCAAAGGACAAAGCAAGATAAACAGCCAAAATCTCTACCCTCTCTACCCCAAAAAGAAAGATATTTTGCTGCAAATTCCCTATCTGAATCAGAGCAGATGGAACCTCTCTCTACTCTGCCCTGGTGAGGCCCCATCTGGAGTACTGTGTCCAGTTCTGGGCTTCTCAGCTCAAGAAGGACAGGTAACTACTGGAAAGGGTACAGCAAAAGGCTACAAAGATGATTAGAGGCCTTGAACATCTCTCTCTTACGAGGAAAGGCTGAGGGACTTGGGTCTTTTTAGTCTGGAGAAGACTGATGGGGGATCTGATCAACACTTATAAATACTTAAAAGGTGGGTGTCAAGAGGAAGGGGCCAGTCTTTTTTCAGTGGTGCCCAGTGAGAGGACACGAGGAAACAGGCACAAACTTGTACATAAGAAGTTCCATCTAAACATGAGAAGGAACTCCTTCACTTTGAGGGTGGCAGAGCCCTGGAGCAGGCTGCCCAGAGAGGTGAGGGAGTCTCCATCTCTGGAGACATTCAAAACCCACCTGAACATGGTCCTATGCAACCTGCTCTAGGGGTTTGGACTAGATGATCTCCAGAGGTCTCTTCTAACCTCATATCATTTTGTGATTCTGTGAGGCAGCAACTTTATCCCATCACTAAATAAAATTCTCGTTGAAAACAGTTGCTACAATAATGAGCTAAGGACACTGCTCTGTGTTGAACAGAGGTTTCGCCTGTTAGGAATTTACATATTTGTTTCTACTTCTTGCATTAGTTTTTAATTTGACATAGTCTAGTTTTACATAATTCAGTAAAATTCTTTGTAAATCTTTCCAAAAGCAGCAACCTTCTTAATCTCTCATTTTGTTCTAAATATCATACACTGTACATTCAAAACTTATTGACTAAATGTCACATAAAATCTTCATTTTTTTTTGTCACCTACACATTATATTAAGCATCATAATATAGCGCTTGCACTGTTTTCAAGGAAATTCTGAAGACCTTTTTTGGCTGGGACTAGCACTTTAGTTTGAAATGAAGTTACTTTTTTCCCCCCACCGACAATAAAGTCTAATAGCTCCCTCTAGTGGTGAAATTACTTTTTACACGGTAAAGTCACCTTTCGTACTTGTTTCGATTTGAAGATCAATACTTGCAGTAAGACTAGTATTTCTACAGATCATGATGAATTATCCTAAATGCTATTTTATTTCTAAAAAGACGGGATTGATAGGAGATTCTGAAGATTCTAGCCGTTACAACTGCAAAGAACTTCTGGAGGATTTGATTTTTTAATTCTTATTATTGACCTGTTTTTAAAAGAGTAAGAATTTGGCAAATTTCCTCAAACCTTCTGTTCTAATCTGAGTTACAATGCAAAATCCACTACGAATAGAAGGACTTCAATTTTTTTTCCCATAAAAATAATGAAAAAGTGGGGTTTGAGAGCTAAAAGCAGCCTTCTACAAGCTTTTCATTAGATCACTTTCTTCTTAGTAAGAACTATTCTGTTTAAGATCATTGCCTTCCTGCTGTTTGCTGAAAAATATAGTTCAAAAAGATTAGGTCAGACTTACAGTTGACTAAAACTGACCGCGGCTGGTAGTTATGGATTTGCAACCTATTATATAAACCCATGTTTTCAGGCTTCTTAAATAACCCTGCCTGGGCTGAATGTTTTGGCCTGAAACTGCAGTTCTGTTTCAAGGTCAGTGTTCTGGAAAGCTTAAACATAAGGTATGAATGTCATCGCTTGAGGCACCCAATATACTTGACAAGAGAAAGGCATCCCGCAGCCGATTCAGTGCTTGCGTGCCTTATGGCAGAGTCTGCCTCTTTCCAGTGACTGCAAAGGAATCCTGGAGCAACTACCCTTAATTTAAAAGACTCAATTAAATGCCTAGTTTGTGGGAGATAAGCCCAGCAACAACACAGCCAGTCTGTTGTTCACCCCTATTTAAAGGTTTATTTTATGGCTATGTGCTCTGGAGCAAAAGATGGAACTTTGACAGGGACTTTTGTGGGAGGGGGAGGATATTTTCAGGCTGACCATCACATAGCTACCTACTTTTATCAGCTTTCACTTTCTCAGTATTGGCACAGAATTCTAACCTATCGAATTCTGACTTTATAGCACTCATATAAAATTTACATCAGTAAACCAGAAGCCTTCTCAGACAACTTGGATAAAATTTATTTAGGTCTCGTGGTTAAAATTTTACCCTCAGGTTTTTTTCATATCTGTTTCGGTTACTAAAAGATTGGAATGTCCTGCTCTGGTGCAGCACAAATACACTATCTAGCTTTCGTGCATCTCTACTAAAATTATTGCCATACCTGAAATTATGAGTTCATACTGTTGCTAAGACTTTTTTAATTGCTAATGCATTTGTATTCAATTAACTGATGCAGTTGGAAAAACAAGCAAACATTTTGGCAGTGGAGAGCTTGGGTATTTCAAGTTTTTTCCCAGTTATGTCTGTTGGTTGTTCCTTTATGGTCATGGGGGGAAAGAAACACTTCGAGCGGATGTTTCATCTGTGCTGCTTTATGTAGTTGCATTAGGAGGACAGGAATTGTGCCCTAAAATGTCCTGTTTCTCTCAATTGACTATAAGGGGAGTGAAGGGTCACTGTAATAATTATATTCTGATGTCTAAAGTTAGGTTAGTTGTACCCAAGCTCAGTATCCTCAAGCCACCGCAGCATTATTAGTAAATGATGAAAATTTCTCCTTTTTTTGCCCGTTATTGTCTTATTCCTGGCCACGTATTTTTCTTTGTATCTCTTTGTATTTCCCTATTGATTTCCTCAGCTGTAAGCTTCTCATTTATATATTGCATTCAATGTCATATTTTCTGTATAATACATTGGGGACCAGCGAGAGGCTGGTTCGAACAGCTATTTCCATTTGCCAGTGAACCAGAGTAGGCTTTCAGTCAAAGATTTCCTGTTTCTTAGCAGAGTACTCTTTGCTTTTTAAGGATCTTTTTAGTTTCTGTCAGAGAACTCCCATTTTTCATTTGCTTTTTCTCTGTCTGCTTTTCCCCAGCCAATTTCACTCGATTTTCATCAGCCATGGGAAATCAGCCATTTTGCAGGATCAGCTGCTTCTGTGCAGGGGATTCACCTTGCCTGTCTCAGAGACCTATTTCAAATTTAGTAACTCACATCCTGGTAGTGCCTTGCCCTTTGCATTGACTGTGGAGGGGATCTGGATGGAATTAAAGCTACTTTTTGGATGACTACCATGAGGTGAGATGAACTATCCTAGGGCTCTACGAGAGGTGGTATGAATTGCCTTCTAGCAGTGCCTATTTCCCTCTGTTGCCTTCAGAAGGAGTTGAGGGCAACTAGTTCTAACTCATGGTAGATGATTAAAATTGCATGACATAAATCCCATCTATCACGTCCAGTTATCCCTCACCAACTTCGGGCCAGGAATTAATACAGCTCTATCCATCGTAGTCAGAACATAATTGAGTTACCCGGTATTGAGAGCAGTAATACTTTCTGTGTTAAAGGATCACAAGGAATAATTTTAGAAACTCTAATAAGTTGTGTGACCTCCATGCTACATTTCTGAAATTGAATTCTCCCATGGCAAGACAATTGCTCCCCCGCAGTCTGCCTCTCACTGCAGACAAGCCATCAGAAATAATTCTAGTATGGTTTTATGGTCTATAAAGACACTCCCTCCTTCCCTCTCTGCTGTGTTCTCTTCTTGTCTTTTGTGTTTTAGCACATTGGCAATTAGTTTCTGAATTATCAGGGTATACAGACCAGCTAGCAGTGCCTTTGTAGTGTTACCACTATGTCATTCACTGCTTTCACATCTTCCCCTAAACACATTTTGTCTAAAGATCTTTAGCATTCCAGTCATGTGAACTGTTTTACCAGTTGCCAGTAATACTTGCATCAGTGAGAACTTCCAGACTCTTCTTTGTAACCTAGACTTTTAAAATTAGTACCTAATGACCAGAAAAATGCTGTGCGCTCCCTTGAAAGTGAGGATGAATTTGGAAATGTGGGTAATAAACTTAGACAACGATAGCAGGGGAATGTGAATGGGAGAAAGACATGGGCTGCCATGAGTGGAAGTAAAAGAAAGTGGGAGAGAACAGTAATACATAAGCCTGTGTTCATTTTGTACTACAGATCCTGTGGTAGAACTTTGGGTTCCTAAATCTGAAAAATTCTCCAGAGTCAGCGGATAGTCTCCTCTTGTTTCAGCCACTGGGGAATCACAGCCTACATTTCTGACAGTGTCCTTAAACTCATGACAGAGATCTGTGCAAAAGATCCAAAGCACTGATCCTGATGTTGGCTCTCAGTAGAATCTCACAAGGTTACTTTTTAAAAACTCATCCTTTGAACTAGGCTGTGAGATTCATTTAATGCTCGATCTCCCATAGAATGTCACTCTTCCTCGTGGCACCTCCAGCATCTCCTCACAGGGTGCAGTTACTTGTTATATTTTTGAAGGCAGTAAGTACAGCAGCTGAAGAGGTAACACCTGTGTCCTGTTGCAGCTCAACACTTCAGCAGCTCCTTTGCTGTGTGACCTCATGGCCCAGGTGTATTCAACTACCACAGGACCCAATATTTTGCTGTCTTCCGTACTAAAAAGGAAATGGCTCGAAAGCCAAAGTGGATGAGAGTTTTCCCATTAACATTCTATGTCATTCTGTAGGCTCTTCAGTGGTGTATGGTATTTCCTACACATCTAACACACATCAGATCTGGTTTTACATGCAGAATTTGAGTTTTGGTGAGTTATGCATAATAACAGAGGAATTTGATGGCTGAACGTTGAATTCTACCACGATTAAAGTATCTCACAGTAGCAGGTGGAGAATAAAGTCAGCCCAGTGCAGTTGTCATTTCCTGAGAAAAGCTGTGTGCATAAAACATTTGATGTTCTAGATAGGAAAAGAATGTTTTCCAACAGATTGCTTGCATAACTGCGCACAACCCCTCACTGAATTGCTGGAAAATCTCATTTCTATAGCCATACCCATTTTAATGAACTTCTCCTTTGTAATTATTCAATTATCCATCTTACTTCTCAAAAAAACCCAGCATAACAATGATTTAACAGAGCACTGCAGCAATTAGCTCTCACAAAACAACAAAGAAACACCTCACTAGTCAAAGAGGGATCAAAGTATGAAATCAAAAGTAACTCATTACAATCATCACAACGCCACTTCAGTTCTTACAGTAACAATCACAATGTTTTGGTGGGTTTGACTCCTTTCTTTTTAAACCTGAAGAGAAGCTACAGAGCATGTTTATTCCATTTTCAGAAATATAGCAATTAAGAATTTCAAAGCTTTTCTGTTTTTTTGTTGAAAAGTAGAAGCTAATAGATCAGTCGCTGATTTACTGCAGCTTCTGTCTAGTCTAACTCCACTCACTTCAGTAAGTCTGGAGTTGAAAAAGGAACCGTATATTGGCAGTTACACCTGTAGGTAGTTTAGTTGTCAATTTTAAAACTCAATCTAACTCGCTTTGCCTTCTTATTGCCCAGGTGGCTGCAGACGGCTTTCTTTCCATTTGAATGGCTTTGTGATGTTGGGTTTTTTAAGTACTCACTTATTTCTTTTTCTTGGTGTTACGTTATATTACTAGCTTATGGCACTGGGGATTTTGGCTACTTTTTACTTTACTTGCACCAGAGACATTCTTAACCATGCTTATTAGACCTTCAAGAGTGCTAATTTTCTCCTACAAAGGGATTGTTGAACTTTCATTAGTGTATTTCCCAAATGCTTTCATTTTCTGATACCGTTTGGTATAATTATGTTTGCTTTTAATATATAAGTGTGGAAAATAATGTACATGGGGAGACAAACAACACAAAAGCTGTCATAAAAGCATAAAAGAGCAGCTGATAAGAAAAACAGCAATGCAACATTGTTTTTAGAAGCAACGGAACACAAGAAGAGCTGACATATTGTGATGCTAACAACTTTAATTAATGATGTATAGAAGGTCAAGTATAAACGAGAAAGAGAAGATCTGTTAATGGAAAACATGTGCTAGTATACTAAAATTAGAAGTTTAAAAACGTGCAATATAAAAGCAGAGAATTCTGATTAAATGTTTGATTGGAAATACATTCATTGAGGCTTTTTTCTCTCATGAATGGAAAATGAGGCATACTTGTAAGAGATAACAACAGGGAAATTTGGGCTATTGAGTCCAAAATACCAGTATGAAACACATGTCCACTTTATTCCTTCCTCATTCATATATGAAGGTCATCTTTAGGGCAGAGTTCAGGGCATGTTTGTTTAACCTAGCAGGTAGTTTGGATCAATAGCCCAGTGGGAGTACCTTTTCAGTAGGGATTTAGGAGTCATGAAAGTGAATGGCCTGTTTCACAGACATTAATAAGGGAGTTATGACTTTTGCTGATGTGCCTAATAAACTCCGATTGGGAATCATGTTCTTTAGTAGATACACTATTGCAGTACTTCAGTGCTGGGATTTCAAGTAATTTATCTGCAAAACACCTCCCTCCACAGCCTGCATTTGAATGTGTCAGCTGATCAGCCCCCTCTCTAGCACAGCAAAGAGACTTTTAACAGTGGATTGCACAGCAAGGCAGAAGACCACTTGCAGTGAAGCTGGCTGAATCTGTGATGTTCTTCTTGACTAACCGTAGCCATATCAAGCGTGTAAACAGATAAGCTAGATTTCCTATGTGGAAAAATGTACCTGAAGAAAGTAATTCACCCTCTCCTCAAGTAAGTGTTTTGAAATAAGTAATTGCCCTAAGAAGCAGAATTGCTCTGCAGTGATGTCCTTCACTAGAGATGTTCCATTTGGCTGTTTTGGAATTTGTCTTATCTAATATTTAGCTATTTAAGGATTAGCTAATGTAAGCTAATCATCTAGGCTCCTTGGGCTGAGAAGCACATCCAGCGTGCATGTTAATATTGATGCCTGTTAGAGGTAGCATGAATCACCCTGTGGATGGGATTCTTTTTCTATGTGCTACAGAAGAAACCAGCATGATTCACTTCAGCTGGACTTCAGACTCTTTCAGCTAAAATACAGCATACATGCGACTCGCTTACTTTTACCCATGTAAATTCTGGGTGTCTGGTTTAAATGACGCCACTATTTCCACTTGGCCTATCTCTGCCACTTAGTTTAGGTAACTCACTATTGAAAATACCACAGCAAATTTTCTTTCTTCCTGTGTTTGTCTGGGATAGAGGTGGTGACATTAAAAATAGTCAAGGCAAAATAGTTGCTTTTAAATTTCAAATTACCTTTTGTGTTGAGGTACTCTGCTGATGATTTCTCCAATGTTTGCCATTACAGTGTCCTATATTTAGAAATATACATCTCCATCAACAATGAAAGAATAGAACTTGGCCTTCTAGAGAGTGACATTTTTCCATGTGACATAATTACATAGATCCACATGGATGGTAAAATTCCTTCTTTTTAGGCACTGGTGGTTTGAGAAGACATTTTATATCCCTTCCTTCCAAAAAACATTTTATTTGGTTTACTGCATTGTAAACAGCTGATCTGTAATGAGTGTAGTAGTTTGATTTTCTTTGGTTCTAATGAAAAACAGAAAAAATCCTTAAAAAATCACAGAGAATTTAGCAACTCTGCTCAAAAGCAAGAGGCAGTCAAAATCTCTGATCTCCTACCTCCCCAAAGCAGTATAATCACAGTCATTTACTGTCCCGGAGCATGTAAAATATGGCAGGAACATTACAGAAGACAAAGCCACAATTGTTATGCAAAAATACTAAGATCTGTAGCCAGTAATCTCTGGAGAAGAAGAAAATGTGAAAATTGAAGTTTTACGTAGTATAAAGATTGTAATCTGTTGCCATTCTTCAAACTGGAACAGTTTGATGGAACAGTTCCCAAACTTTTCCACTGGTTCCAGTCTTTTATTTCTGCTTCTGGTTTTGAATCCTGCTTTTCTCGATTTCTGTCGCAGTCACAACCCTCAGTGAGTTCTGATCCCTTGTTTATGAACCACTGCTCTTGTGGTAGTTTTCACCCAGTATAATTTTTCTCATGTCCAAGTAGGCCATTCTGCTTTCTTCTTCTATAATGATCACCAGTCTTTTTATGAAAGAAAAAAAAAAAAAAAGGCATTACAATGACGGCACTCATGTCACATCCTTGACACCTGCTACTGTAAGAAGACAGATCACATCTTTAGGTCTGCAAAGAGTCTGCCGAGTCCACACTGCCTCACAATGTTGTTAGGTCCCGGTCCGATCGTTGGTCCAGGAAGGGTACGTAATGATTCCTGTTTTTCTGTCAGGTTCTCAAAAACATTCTGCAGCAAGTTTGGTTTAGCACAGTGGAGGTAAGATGATTGCCTGCACTGAAGTGATTGTTGTTTTCACTTTCTTTGTTATCATTCCCATATCTGTAGTGCTTTGACATGGCAAATCACTGCTAAGAGACAAGGGCAAAGTGTCTGTCAGCGGATAGCCCAGCATCAAAACAAACCAAGCAGCAATGTCCCTACCTGCTACCTAGACTCATGCTTGCTCCTTACCTGTTCTGAGAGCCAAGAACTGAACTGGAAGCCATGGGTTTCACGCGCAGCAGCAGTAGCCAATTTCTCCAGTGCTACACATTGTCCAGAGAACTTCTTAAAGGAGCTGGAGAATGGAAGTATTGTCAATGTATTTCTTGCAGGAGCTAGGCCTCTCCTCTTCAAATCTAGTGCTGCTCAAGGAATCACCACAGACTAGTTGGGGTCCATTTAACACAGAAGGTTTGAGCTGGTTCCAAAAAGAGAGCTCTTACACTGAGACACAAACTGCCCTGTCTGGTAGAAGGAATCAATGTGCTGAATATCCTTGTCATTTGGGCTAAAATCTTACACTAATCTGAGAGTGATGAAAAATGTAAAGGGAGGCTAAAGAAAGCCTGCTATAAAACTGATCCTGTGTCTACCAAATCTACAGAACTTCAGGTTTGCAATAGCAGGCCATTAGCTACTGTGTAACCTAAATGAAGTGAAAAGAGAATGTCTGCACACATTGACAGAGTCTGTTAGATTGGATCTGCCTTGTAATAACAAAATGTATACCACTTTTATTGTCATAAGCTCCTTTGTGGCCCTCAGTTACCCCTTTGGAAAGCCTTGATTACACATGTAACACAACAGGGTTCTCAACCTTCGTTCTGAGATTTTACTTTCCAGAAGCCTCTCATTTTAAGGGCTGCATGAAAAGCTTTCCACAGCGATGTCGGTGTTTCCAGTCCTTTCCAGCACAAGTCCGAATGGTGTTGTATTGCCTGAGATTCCTCAGTATGTCGCTGCTGTAAAAACTCATGCGCCTGGAGGCTATATAAAAACCTTAACTTGGAGTCCAGGAGTGGAGATGGGACTTTGCTGTGAGAGCTGCTGAGTCTCTTTGCACTTATGATCGAGGCATAGAGAAATCCATATCTGTGCCAAGATATAGTTCCCATCATCCCTTGTACTTTTCAAGTCTAAAAGCACTCCATGAGGCACAGATCAATGTGATCTTCATTGATAGGAGATGAAGCTGGAGCCCAAGAAGCTGTAACTTGCTCTGATGCAGGTTCCTTTTGTAGCAATAAAAGCCCTGATAGTTTGCATTTTCATCCCATCCTGCTTATCTGTTTCTTACCAGGTGAAGACTAACATGAGAAACACATATTTTGTGAGAAGTCAGCCTGAAGGAGAGCACCTTCCTATGGACTTGCGTCTGGTGGGATTGTCTGATGTCTACGAAGAGCTTCCACTTGTGCTTTTTCCTCCAAAGGAGCGCTGACAGTCACTCTTCTTTTTGTGAAGCACTTGACGAAATTGTGTATTTTTGAGGCTGTTTCCCCTTTGCCAGATGCTGTGATTGCACTAGTCTCGTTTCCTAAGGAAATCAGACTAAAATAGCTCTACAGCTGATTTTGCTTTTTCAAGCAAATTATCCAGACACATTAAAAGCAGCAAAAACAACAACAAAATACTGCTATAGCAGTTCTTTACTTAGTGAGTCCAGCTTGGCCCCAGAAGAGGTCAAGATTGCTTAGTGTACCTGAAAGTAGGACATGGCGCAGTTCATGTAGTTTTCTGAGACCTAAGTCAGAGAGTCAAATCTTGTTCCTGGTATAAATCAGCAAGAAATACTGAGGTCTGAGAATAAAATTGACCCATAACTTCTCAGACTATCTGTGTATTTCTTCTGTCAAGGCTGTTTACATTTTCTTCTTTGTTTAATAGTAGAAGCTGGAGTGGGTGGAAGGAGAAAAAAACCAGCATGATTGGCTATTCTTTTTCTAACAAGAAAATTAATTGGGAGGGATTGGGTTGGAGAAGCTCCTCTCTACTCTCCAAGGAGTCTCATTGCTGATTTGTCCTATGGGATGGCTGCATCTGGTTCAGTTTAGCTGTATCTGCCTTCAGTATCAACCCGTCATCCAGTTTCACATGTCTGCTGGAACGCTGCCTTTTCTCCCTTGCTTACATCTTGCCATTTTTCTTTCTCTTGCTACTTCTATTTCATTTTCGGCTTCTTTGCTTTACGGAGCCCCCTGTAAATCATTCCAAGATCCGTTGTTAGGAAGTATGCTAGCTACAGTCATGTTGGCTTGATTTCTTTCGTGTTTTAATGCTACTTGCAGTAGCTATACTGTACAATCAAACCCTGACACTGATAAAAAGCAAAAGAGAGCCAGTAGATGGCACCATTTATTATATTATAGAAGATTCATAACCAAAGCCTGGAGGGTTTTTCCCCCTTAAACCTGGCTGTCAGTAAAACATAAATCAACCCTCCATTTTTAGAGATGTTACTTACAAGCTTAGTAGAGACCTCACTTTATATCCTTTCCCAGGGCTTCCTGGGAAGAATTCAGTGGCGATGCCTTAAATGGAAAAACATTTTAGAAACAATAATGGAACTAGAGGTCAATAGGATACAGCCCAGGGGAGCTTTCTTCTGTTTTGCTCTTAAAACATACCCCGTTGCTGCTTTGCTTCCTTCATTCTATTAAATAACAGATTTGCTTTGAGGCATATCTCCAAACCCAATAACTTCGGAAAAGATTCAGGCAGTGGTCAATTACAAACATGGTTTAGCTCTTCTGTAATAATGAATAGAACTGTTTTCTTACAACATATAGCAGCTGTTATCTAGGGCTCTCGGAGTGCTTCAGCACACTAATGAAGCATGCCTCGCAACACCTCTGTCAGATAGGGAATATTAATTCCCCAGGAGGCCCATTGACCTCAGTGGGTGCTTGCGTGGTTCTGCATGTCTGAGAAAGAGATACTCATGTGAGTAAAGACTACAGAACCGGGAGTAAACAGTGTAATATATTTTATGCCACTACAAGTATTTATTTCTCCCAAAAGAGGGAAAAAGAAAAAACAAAAAAGACACAAGAAATTAGTTTTGCCTTTCAGGAGTTAGCCTCCGCAGCATTTTTGGTAGGGGATCAGACCGGTTGCTTGTAGGTTAGCTCCAAGTTTCCAATTGGTGGTGAATGTACTGTGTGCTTCAAAGACAGATTTAGTGACTTCAGCGTCATTTACTATTAAAGGTTAAAAGCAGTTGCTCTTTTTTAATCTCCTGCTACACAGCCAATCTAATTTTAATACTGTGTGCTGTAGAAAAGGAAAGAAATGCAATGCTGAAACATTTAACAGGATATATTTTTCCATCTTTATTTTAGGTTATGAAAACTGTCTGCAAAAAGCTAGTAAGTGTTTCCAGTCAATGATAGTTTCCTGGCATCAAAAGATTCAGAAAATGAAAGGAAATATCCAGCGGGAAAAAAAAAAAAAAAAACGCCAAGAGGAGAGACAATGAAAAAGAGAACAACTTGGATTTTCTATATTTATCTGTGTGTTATGTGTATCTGCTTCACTGGGCTGTCAATTTTAATTGGACTGCAACCTACTGTAGTTGGGTTCACACTGGTTCAATTAAAAAATCCTGTCGTTACTTTTTTTTTCCATATTGCCCATAAATAGGAGTATTGTAGGAGTAATAATGTTAACCCCGGTGTCCTGGCAGAATGCCAGCTCAGGTAATTATATTCTGCCTATGGAAATTTCAGTCGCCGCTTCAGCCGAATACATTAGTCTTTATTTTCCATTCCCAATCATCATGTTATATAGCACTGCTGTGTATTGCTAAAGAGCCACCCCAGATGTGGCTACATTTTAGTGATCGCTGAACTAAGTAGGAAAAAAAAATCAGGATCTCCCCTCCTAGTAAAACTCCCGACTATTTACAATATCGAAGTGCAACGTTTGGGGTAAGAGTTGTTTGACTTAAGGATTACTCGATGAAATCATGCATGGAAAGTATGGATGGACCGTATAGATAGTTAATGGTTTGTGGAAACGTTGCGTAGTGATGTGGTTATGACAAAGAGCAGTGGAAGTATTCTGTCATCTCATCCAGGAAGATCTTCGCAAGCAAGGTAGGTCAGGCTGAAGCTTTGACTTAAAGAATGGTATAGCTTGGGAAAAATAATCCTTTAACAGCTTATCTAATAGTTTTGCATGAGGAATACTCATCACCTAAGACAAAAAGAGGAGGGGCAGTTCCAGAGAAAAGTGGCTGGAAGTGGTAATTTTGTAGATATTTTTCTGCATAGTTGTAATTATGAATGGTTTAAAAAAAAGCCAAAAAACACCACACCTCTCCCCCCCCAAAATAAAATAAAAATAGGACTAGTCTACTGGAGTGGGTTCTTCCACAATATTTATTTTGTCTGTTTTGAAAGTTGCCCATGGTGTTGTTGAAAAAAACAGACTTTTGTCTGCAAAATAATCAACTGCAGATTAACTCAGCATTTATCAACATTAATATGAGAAAGGTGGAGCAATTCTGTCCTTTCAATGTGCCCCTCTTCCCCTAAAATGGGGCAATAATGTCTGGATAGCCCCTGGAAGAGTTAAGAACAAGGATTATGCTTGCTTTGGGGGACTTCCAAATAAAAATGAAACTTGCCTTACAAAAGGAGCAGAATAGGGATAAAGTACAATGGACATTCAGGAAATCAGCAGCAAAGAGACAGCATAAAGGTCAAAACACCAATCTTCTCTTTCAAAACACCTCTGAAGCCAGGGAGGTGTGTGCTGGCTCAAATGGTGGAGAGGTATCTAATCCTTAGAGACTTCTGAGGATGATCTGACACCTATCTCTCACTTGTGCCCTGGGGAGATCTTCAGCTTACAAATATCATTAGCTTCGTTAAGGTGGAAACTAAAGCTGCATTTAAGAATTTGTCAATCTGCTTATTTAGCTTGTATTATCCAAAACGTCTCACTACCAGTGTTTACTGAGCATACGTAGTGTTGCCTTGTGAACCGTCTTCATCTTTTCTCCTTTGGGATTACAAAGACCTTGTTCAGCAGACTTTTCCTCAACTAAATAAGGTTGATTATTTTGATAAGCCTGCATCACTTACATGATCAAGAATGCAAGATTTGGCCCAAGTCTCCCACTTCCGATACGTGGTGGTTCTAAATTCTCCCAAATTTTATTTTTCAGATTTAGGGGTGGAACACGGTTGTTTTCATTTTCTCCCAATGACTGGAAGATGAAAGACGAGCTGCAGGGCTGGTGACAGTTCTCGGGACTGACAGCATTAGTGTAGGTATCCAATCATAGGGTAACGATGCAATCCGTTAGTGTAAGGTACAGGGGGAGCTGTCAGGTCTGTAGCAATCCAATTAAGTTACATGGTTTCTAAAGCCAGATGATTTGAGGAAGCTTAAAACAGAGATAACACTGCGCGGGCTCGACGGCTGTGTCAATTATCTGGTTGGATGTGCTTGTAGCTCTGGCTGCTGAAGCATGTGGTCTTTTTTCTTTTTTTTTTCTTTTTTGCCCTAGAGCAAGACCAGGGAGAACACACTTAGAGTTAATTATTACCTAGCTTTATTATTATTTATTTAATGAGGATCCTTATATATCTTTGAAAGAGAGGGTCGTACCACTTGGGCAACAAAACCCAACAGAATAAATGGATTGCGTAATGTGTTTTCCAGACTTTTTACTGAAACTGAAATATTAAGGTTCCTTGATAGTAGCTGAAGTGGCATTAATTTGTGTGGAGGTCACTGTTTGACCTTTGCTGTGGGAAGCCTTTGTGGTTCTTGTCAAAACCTTTTCCTTGTAACCTTTCGCTTCAGATATCTGGCTGCATTTCTGTTTGTGCTGTTCCCATTATCTTTGTATCTGAAATGCATGAGAGAGAAAAGGAAAGCAGCTCCACACCAAAAAGCTCTCTTTTTTTACCACTTCTCTCTTTGTGGAAAATTAATCAAAAGCCCTGTGTGAAGTCTTGTCTGAACTCAGCCCTTCATCCTTCCAAGGTGTCCAAAGACTTGCAGTCAGGTAACCCTATCATGCTCTTAACAAGGGTTCTTCACAGGTGCATGTGCTTCCCTCTTTGTTTAATAATTTGTACAAGGAGCTGCCTCATATGCTGTGTGGGAAACACAGGCAAAAAATTACCTTATTTCTCAGAACTCTGCAGCTTTTTAATCAGAGGGTTTGTACAGCTGCCCAAAATAATCTAGCTCCCCCTTGGCGAAAAGCCTGAGGAACGAGAAGGGTCACTCACTGTATGCTAAGAGCAGCCTTCTTTATCTTGTCTGTAAATTAGAGTCATTGTCCATTGTCCCTCTCTGCTCTCTGCTGCCAATTCTGAGAAGCAAAATCACATCTGTAACAAAACTGATGATAAAATTCATATTGATTTCACTGGGGCCATGATTTCAGCCCAGACAGATAGATCTAAGAAATTACTAGCTTGATCTCATCTGCCACTTCAAAGAAGGAGTCAGGAGAGCTGGCTGCATCTGTAGAGGACTGAAGACAGTAATGAAGCTTATCGGGTGCTATGTTTCAGGAAAAAGTGAATTGCAAGAATGAGGGAAAATTTATAAAATAAAGCCAAACAGGAAGGAACAGTGTGGCTGCACACCCACTTTGGAGACGCCTGAGCCCAACCCAGCTCTGCAAAGGTTCCTCAGAATCTCTGCTACCGGAGCTGATAGAACTATTTAATTTTTATACCGGGTAATGAAAACCTCATCTTACTCCTGTATGCCATATTGTATTCTGATGGAAAATGAAATGTTTTTCTTGACAGTTGAGTTGGCGTGGGCATTCCCGTCAGCTCATGTCTTGCAGAAAAAGTCCTGCTAAGGTCAGTGGTTAGCCAAGTCTGGCCTTCTGTGAAGAATACACCAGTATTGGTGCCAATATCTGTGGTTGGTTTTTGCACTGGCTTTTAAAGAGTTGAACCTTTGATTGCTTTTTGCTCGATTGCTCCATCCACCTTTTTGATATCAAGGTATTTATCAATAAACATTGATACATTTCTTCCCAGCATTCTGTTTGCAGGCCAGCAAAGCTGACCCAGGAAGACACGTGCATGTTTTCCAGTACAAAGATAATATTCTCAGTACAAATTCAAGTCTTCTGCTGTGAACTTGAGCACACCATCCTATGTACGTAGAAGGCAAAGGTCGAGAAAAGAATGAACAAAAATGGCCCATCTGCAGTCACTGGCAAAACTCCCAAGAGAAAGCCAGGAAGAAGAAAGGGAATCAGGAGAATTTTTAAATGCACAGTTTCCCCCTTTATCATGTTTTTAATCCCATTTTCTTTGCTTCTTTTTGCCTTACTTTGTTGTTCCTTGTCTTCAGCATGTATGTTCTCAAGGCTTTATAACGCTTCATCTTAAGGGGAAACCTGAACAGCGCCTTTTGCCTGCTAAGCAAATAACCTGAATTTTTTTCATCACCGAAGCCAATCAGAGGCAGGAGATTACAGGCGACGGAGGACAGAGATTTGCATATTAACAGCACAGTTATTGAAAAATAGCTGTCTCGTATTTAGACCAAACCGTGCCCTCCTCCGATTCGCCAATACCGGCTGCCAGCCAATGCAGATGGGGGATTCAAAGGTCAGATGGTTTTCGGTTTGTGTGTTTTGTTTTGTTTTTCTTTTTTTTTTTTTTTTTCAAAGAGAACCGTAGAGTGCTAATATAAATCAGATAGTGAAAGCTGTGTGCAGGAAGCCGAGAAAGCAGGGCGAACCTGCTTGGCTCTGGCTCTGTAGTGACACGGCTGCCGTGCCCTCTCGTTGGCTCTGATGAGTCTATCCCTGCGTAATGTATCATATTGTGTATATTAATGTTTCGGCTTTACAGTTCTATTTCCATTAGGGGAAGATTGCCTGTGAGCCTCTTAGTGGATAAATAGGAATTTACAGCTTTCAAAAATTCTCTTAAAGCTTGCAGGATCCACAGAAGAAGGAATTACACATGACTATTTTTGAAGATTTAAAAGGTCCAGAGGGCCTAATTGTGCTCTCAGATGTGTCTGTGCAGCTCTGATTGAAGTCCTGGGATATAAAGCATGCTTATGCGACACCTAAAATGAGTTCCTTTTTAAATTAAAAAAAATAATCCTTCAGTTATTAAAAAATTGGACTGTAAAGTCTTCAGGGTCAAGCCAGCAACTTCCCAAGAGCTATTCAGAACATAAAAACGTACGGTCTTGGCTGGAACCTGGCGCTGTACTGACCTACAAACAGCAAATAAATGCTGAAAGTGTTAGTGAAAATTGCAGAAAAAAGGTAATACCTTCATCTGCGGGTTTGTGCAAGCACATTTGTGTACATGTGCCTATCCAGGCAGTCCTGTGGGAGAGAAGGAGGGGACAACCCTAAATTGCCTTAATGAAATAGCCTTACCAAGTGTGTTCACACTTCAGGCAGTTACATTAAACAAAACCAACATTGGCAGAGATATTTTCTTTTACCTCTGTTTTATATCAACCAAGGCTTAAGCAACAGTCAAGTGGAGTGTGTTTAAGCAGTGTTGTGGTATTGTATGTGATGTTCTAAGAACAATTGCGTTCAGTGTTGGGAGACAGAGATAAAGAAGCAAATTTAACACAAATCAATGCGACAAACACAGTAAACATACTCAGACACTGGAATTTGATTTATTTAACTAGTCCTTGATTTTGCAAGCTAGTTTACACTACAGGTGAAGCATGAGTTGTGCATGAACTTCACATGTGTTCTGCGTGCTTTTTAAAAGGTACTTGCTTAAGAGTGGATGGGTTTAGGGCCTGTGCTTTAAAAGATTGAAAAGATGTATTTTAGTGTAAGTAATATACAAGGGAGTGCTTGAGTTGTAATTAAGTCTTACTTTCATCAGGGCTACATTTAACAGAAATGCCTCCAGCAACTTTTCCTTTATTCAGCTGCCTGTATTGCCACTAAAAAGCAAAGCAAGAACCAGTCAGGAAGTAAGTAAACCACATTTGCACAGCTGGGCCAAGAGCGGCTCTTGCTCCTCAGCAGAAGCAGTTAACACTTACCTAAACCAGTGCATTTAATTCATTTAATTTCTGTGTTTTGTCCTCCACGTGTGTGTCCTTGCATTGCTCGGTATAATTTATGTCAGTATTATTTGTTGTCACTTCTCAAACTGGAGCTGTGACACTCACCCTGCCAGCCAAGGGAAAAAAGCTACACACAGAGGCAACACAAGCCAGCATTGTTTAAATCAGATGAGCCCAGTGGCGTGGAAATTGCTACTGTTGTGTAAGTCTGCTTGCTGGTAAACCCAAACCCATGGGCTGGTTGAGCATATATAATTAGCCTAATACCTGTGGATGTATTTCAGTACCGTTTTGGTGGGAGCAGGACTGTGGAAAAAGAGAGGCAGGAGATTTTTCTATCAGGTTTTCTTCCTACCACTAGAAATCACAGCTGCCTCCTGCAATATTTAATATCTGATGTTAGTTTCCACCTTTCAGCCACAGCCACTTTTCACTTACCAACTAATCGTCACCTAGAAGTGTGCTGAAACGTATTATAAATGGGCATACAAAGGCTTTCTCCGGCACTAAATCACAACCATCTCCACAGAGGAAAGGGACTGCCTACAGTAGCTCTGCAGGGTAATTCAGGCCAGGAGAAGAACAAGCTTTTCCCACTCAAATAGCAGGAGGAGTTCAGATTAGTGGGAGCTGAGATGCAGCCACAAAAGCCTTTGTTAACTCTCTGCTCAGATGAGGTGCTCGGTGGCATCTCTAGGAGCGGCGCTTGGCTTTGGGGAAGCACTTGTTGCCGTCAGTCCCTCTAGCCCCAGCACCTTCTCCCGGGAAGAGCTGACCTTGGCCACCTGCCCTGTAGCTTGGTGAAAGAAAGGTGATGTCAGGTCCTCTCGCCACGCTTGAAGCTTGTCTCCTGCCTGGGAGATGAATAAGTAAAAAATCCCAGACTCTGTAGTGAGGGTTTCCCCTAAGGGGTACTGGTTTTAAGCCATGGCTTAAACGAGGTGAGCCACGGAGGTGTGAGCCTCTGCAGATAAGCCATGCCTTACAGACTGGTTATTAGGAAAATTGTGTACACTAAAAGGGTTATCAAGCACTGGAACAGGCTGCCCAAGGAAGTTGTGGAATTGCCATCCCTGCAAGTATTTAAAAGACAGGTAGACATGGTGCTTTGTGACATGGTTTAGTGATGGCTTTTGTCAGTGTTAGGCTGGTGGTCGGACTGGATGATCTGAAAAGACCCTTCCAACCTAGACAATTCCAAGATTCTACACAATTCCTTCTCACAGGAATATTTCCAGAGGAAGCACCTATCCCATCGGATGGGGTGTAGCTCCCAAACCTGCTCAAAGCGCTGCAAAGCGGGTTTGAGGGGAGGCCTCGGGGAGA
>VXBW01004678.1:505994-558030 GCA_013400375.1 Thinocorus orbignyianus
CATCCTGGGGTGCATCAGGAAGAGTGTGACCAGCAGGTCGAGGGAGATTATCCTGCCCCTCAACTCTGCCCTGGTGAGGCCCCATCTGGAGTACTGCATCCAGTTCTGGGCTCCTCAGCTCAAGAAGGACAGGGTACTGTTGGAGAGGGTACAGCACAGGACCATCAAGATGATTAGAGGCCTGGATCATCTCTTACGAGGAAAGGCTGAAAGACTTGGGTCTTTTTAGTCTGGAGAAGACTGAGGCGGGGGGGAATCTGATCAACACCTATAAATACTAAACGTGTGGGTGTCAAGAATTTGGGACCAGTCTTTTTTCAGTGGTGCCCAGTGACAGGACAAGAGGAAATGGGCACAAACTTGTACAGAAGTTCCATCTAAACATGAGGAGGAACTTCTTCACTTTGAGGGTGGTGGAGCACTGGAACAGCGTGCTGAGAGGTGGTGGAGTCTGCATCTCTGGAGACATTCAAAACCTACCTAGACAAGTTCCTGTGCTACGTCCTCTAGGAGGGCCTTCTTTGGCATGGGGGTTGGACTAGATGGTCTCCAGAGGTCCCTTCCAACCCCGCTTTATTCTGTGATTTTTTTTTTTTTGCTGCATAGTTGTTTCCAGCTCTATTTGCACTCATTTGACACCATACTCAATTTGAAGAAAGCAGAAATATAAACTAGCAATGGATTGTGACATATGTTGCACAGCTGGTCCACACCGATTTCAAACTGGATCTTTGAAATCAAAATGCCGGTCATGGAAAACATGTGACTATAGCTAAATTGTATGACCAGTGCTGCCAGTTATTCCTGCGTGGATGATTCAGTAAGGAAAAAGGAATGGATCTAGCAAGCAGCTTCAGCTGCATTTGCTGACTTGGATTGCCTTGACCCTTTATGGACACGGGAATTCTGGGTTCCTTTCAGGTTTTCTGGGGAATTACTGTTCAGCCTGGAGAAGAGAAGGCTCTGAGCAGACCTTACTACGGCCTTTCAATATGCAAAGGGGGCTTGCAAGAAAGATGGAGCAGGACTTCTAACGAGGCCTCTAATGACTGGGAAAGGGGCAATGGTTTTAAACTCAAAGAGGGTAGGTTTGGATTGAACATAAGGAAGAATTTTTTTAGTATGGAACTCATTGCCCAGAGAGGTTGTGGATTCTCCATCACTGGAAGTGTTCAAGATCAGATTGGACAGGGGTTTGAGCAACCTGATTTAGTGAAAGATGTACTACATGATCTTTGAAGGTCCTTTTTGATTCCAGACATTATATGATTCTGTTTTTGTATGATTCTCACTAAGCTGTACAGTGAGTGGGATGAAAAGAAGCAGGACAGTCAGAAGGAGCGTGGTTTCGTAACTTAAACTGAAATCCAGATGATCAGTCTGTTATCCCTGTTTGTGTCAGAGCACTGGAATGTGTAACAGTCAAGTTGTAGGAGCCACTGACAGTTGAATATGGCCATTTCATTTTTGAAAATATTTTCTTCCCTGCCCTGCTCAATGTGGAGCATTTTGCAGTGTTGCACTGTTAGGTTTGAAGCATTTTATTAAATTCACTTTTTCATGCATGATCCCTTGCTAGCCCAACTTGAGGTTCAGTCCTGCCTGATGCAGAAGCATCATAAAGCATAGGTAGAGAGAAAACTAATCTGTCTTCAAAAGCCTTATGTAGACGTGTATCCCAAGTTGTTAAAGCACAACTAAAAATAGACTAAAAGAATGGTAGACCAGACTGTTTGAGAGTTGTGACTCAGCTACAACCTTTTTATGTATTTTATTTAGAGTTGCATGCTTTCAGTTTTGGACCATGTTGGAGGAATAATCCTGTTACAAAGTGAGTTCAGTAGTCTGTGGTTTGTTTTTCATCTAGTAAAGGCTTTACAGACTTCTTACAGTATTTCCAATGTCTGTCTTCAGTCAGAGGAAGAAAGTTGCCTGAGTTCTGGGAAGTGTGTGTGGAAAAGACTGAATAACAGACCCCAGTTTCTGCTTTTCTCCAGACTTTCACTCCGTAGCTAGTAGCAAAAGTAGCATGTAGACCAATAAAAATAAATGAGTATTTTAGGAGTACCAGAATGTGAGTTCTTCTGGCAGAGAATTTTGAACACTCCTAGGAAACAAATTGGTTTCTGTGCATTATATGTTGATGGAGAGTATGACCTTTTTACTGGAGTAATAAGTCAAATGTTCTTTTAGGACGTATGGGACCAGATTCTGATCTCCAGAATTTAAATTTTGAGTAATTCAAGAGATATTCATGAGTTATGCTACAATAACAGATTACAATCTGGTTCTTACTCCATAGGATTTTAATATGGTTACAAAAGGGATATTCATCTTCATTTTCTAAATGTGTAGCAAGTTACCTAATTAGTCCAATGTTGTCTTCATTCTGGAGGAGGCTGTTTAACTCAAATTTCATTGTCAAATACCATACAGACAAGCCCATGTGGTGGTAACATAAACTAATGGTGGAATTACCCAGATATGCAGTTCTATCATTGACTTGAATTACAGTGTAACTCCAATTGTTTTCAGTAGAGAAAGACCACATTGCTGCTAGAAAGAGAGCACACTATTTTTGCAGTCACTGTGCAATTAACTCATGTAACCTCTGTGCTCGTCATGCTTTGTATAAGATCCAGGGTGACCAACTGTAGGTCACTCATATGAGAGCAAAGACCCTGGGGCTGGGAGACAGTTTATTAAGATAATACTGTGGTGTGAAGATCAACTGTCACCCCAGTTGCCAATGAAAGCATGTCTGTATTTACTGTATACTTACAGTAAATAAGAGTTGCCTGAGTTGGGATATTTTGAGTACTAAAGGATGGGGAGAATAACCAGATAAAAGGCAGTGGTGTGAGCGTAGAGCCAACCCCACCTTGGTTTCCTCAAGGTTGCTCTGTGGATTTTTCTGGTGCAAGGTTGAATAGCCATTCAAACCATGGGATATTTATTAGTATTTTTTCTCCTTTATTCAACCACTTCTTTTCATGAAAATGAAGGGACTCTTCCCTCTGTCCGTTTTGGTCACTCTTGGCCAATGTCACCCAAAGATAGCGAAATTGGGAGGAGAACCAGATAAAGATGCAGGCAGAGCATCAGTTAAGCTTCTTTCTCAGAAAGTACGGCTAAAAAATATTTTTCTCAAGCATTTCTCTTTCAGATAGAAAAAAGAAAAGTTGAATTGAATTCTTTCATCCATGTCAAGGAGTACAAAGTGTATTGTCACTTGCTTGTGCCCCTGTGTATTTGTCATTGGGAAGCCCACAGCAATGTGCTTTCTAAATGGCCTATGAAAAATGGACATACGATCTGTTTAAAACAGAATAAACGTGCTACTTTTATCTGTTAAAGCAAACCAAAGCTGCTATAGTCTGCAGACTGCCCGTTGCCCTCGAAGTATGTATAATGACAAGTTTGGTGTATTGCTGCTGATCATAGTAAGAGGAGTGAGCTCTTCCTCACAATGTCTCTTGAAACATTTTCCATGTAAATTTTTCTTCTAAAAATCTTTGATAATGTAGAGTTAAGTTTGAAAGTATTTCAGCTTCACAAGATTTTTCTCTCTGAAGCACAAAGAAAAGTTCACGCTTATGATTCAGTTCTGCAAACCCTTCCCCCTTCTTCAGACATTCTTATGGAAATACACCATTAACTGTGAAATTCCCTAGCAACCTAACAGCCTAGAAGAAGGGATCCACAGCTAAGCAATACTCAATTCTCAAATGAATTTGTGCTGTCTATTGTTAATATTCATTATATTCTAATAAGCGATTTGAGAAATTCTTTTCAGGATTTCTTCTTGTCTCAAGTGTAATGGCCATTTTATTGGAATGGTGCAGTATTTGCTGGTGGAAAGTGGAACCCAAAGCTTTTTTCTTGCTGTCTCTTGCTGGAAAACCTTTAGGAAATCCACTTTATTTCATGGTGATTCCATTGCTAATTGCTCCAACAGCCCACTTTTAAATTTTTTTTTCCCTGATAAATTAGTCATTGACGGCTGATAAAAGAATCATTAGTGCTATATAACATAATAAATGGTTTGATGACTTAATGAGAAAACTCATAATTTCATATACATCGTAGCAGTAGTATGTGCTGCTACGTGACTGTATTTGTACCTTTTAATTCTCTTACGTAGTAAAGAGTAGTTACCTTGAAAAATCCAGAGCTGATGCTATAGTATGCAGTGTCTCGGGTGTTTAAGTGCAGAAAATCAGTCAGGCGTTGCTTCAGCTCAGCCTTAATCCCATGGGAGTTGAGAAGTTCTGGCAAAGAGTCCCAGTACTTGACAGAGACAGGACTGAGCCCTGAGCTGTCAGCATCAAATGAAACTTCGTTAGCCAATGGAATGAATTTCACTTACTTTTATTTCAGCTCTGGTTTCTAGAGTAATTTTTGTGGAGGAATGGAGAACTGTGGTTGGTTGTAGAGTGGGCTTTTTTTTTTTTTTTATTGGTTCGTTTGGTGGGGTTTTGTTTCGTTTTGTTCTGGGGTTTTTTTTTTGTTGTTGTTGTTTTGGCTTTTTTTAGTTTTTAATTTTAAGCAGTCCTTTCTGTATGTCTGTCACACTAGCCTTTTGTTTTTGTTTTGCCTTCTCTCCTTTAATTTTTATAACCCTCCTTTCTCCTTCTCTTTGTGTCCGTCCCATGTCTCTTTACTGTCACTTCTATGTCTTTTGTATTTCTTGCTATTTTCTTTTTAATGCACTATCCCCTTTAATACTTTCCTTTTCTTTGCTCCCTTCATCCTTTCTATTTACTCCTCCCACTTTTTTTTTTTTTTGTATTATGAGACTCTATCATAAAGATACTAATTAATTTATTTCTATGGGGACAAGATTTTTTTTTATTACTATTTTTTCTTTAATTTTATATTTGAAATTTGCCACAAGTGCTCTCTTGCTACAATACCCTTTCATCTAGTCAAACTTTTCTTTTTTTTTTGTATCCTGTTCAAATGACAGAAACGTGGCTGTGTTGTACAAAGTAAAGATGGGCAGTAGATGTAGCCCAGCAGCACTGTAAGGCCACACTTAATATCTTCTTGCTCGAAGGCTTAGAAACTTGAGTTTCTCTCTCAGGCTCAGGACTTGGGTATGATGTCCTGTCGCTTGAGCTCCTTGCTTTCAAAAATAATTTTTAAATAATAAACTTCGTTTTGCTCCTTACATTAGAGCAAATCGGTGTTACCTGCTCCTAGTGTAATTGTTTTGTACAGTTGTAAGAATTTTCATGGTTTTGCTCAAAGAAAGGTGCTTGCTTTTATGTGGGAATTCTTACTTCGAGACAGTTATTCCAAAGAAAGGAATATTTGTACCATATGGTATCTTTATTTAGCTTTTATGTGGGTAAGTCATTTTGAGAAATGTGGTTATGTATCATTAAGGCCCATAATCTTAAATGTTCAAAAAACATACTCACATGTCTTTAGTATCAAAATTTGAGTGTGAAATAGGTAGTACTATTGGAAAGCTAAATGAGTGGTAAGTCAAAGTAATTAAGGGAAAGTAAATAATCTCTAAGGTTCTCATTCCCCATGAAACTAATTTCGTATCTTATCCTTCATGTATTTAAAAATAGTTCCCTGCTAATTCAAGATGCTTGTGTACTATGTGTGTGAAGAGCACTTCAGTTCTATCGAAAGGATAGCAGATTAGGGAGTTATTTTCAATGGGCTATTTTTTTAATTTTTTTTTTTTATTATTATTCTTTTAAGAGAGACATTCATTTGAGCAATATAAGTGAGCAATTCCTGCTGGAAAAACAGCTTGATGTGCATGCAAGACAGCAGGTGACTGGCCGATAATTTTGTGATGGCTTATGACTAGAAAACCTTCATTGTTGTTTTTCTTTAAAGGCATAGAAATGGCAGTACTTTCTCCACAAATGTGGGCTTTTTTCCCCAGCCTAGTAAGGCCTTAAGTATTCTGCCATATATACCTTCCTGTTGTACCTCCAAAAGATCTGTGTCTTGTCAGTGACTCTACTATTTGGAATATGGATTATTTTTTATTTTTTTTTTCTTGAACTAATAAAATATACCTTGGAAGATGGATGATATGTATTAGAAGAGCTAAACTGCTCTGGAGCTGCAGGTCTGCTGTGCGTGAGTCTGATGGCAATCTGACAGGAGTGTGACGAGATTGCGCTGTCAACTCCATCAATATTTTGAGTAGTTGTCTTAAGAGGGCTAATATACGTTCATGACGTGTCTCCAGGTTTCTGTGCCGAAGGAAATAAATCTCATTTCTCTTTTAATTTCTGTGTACATCCTGCCCTTTAAATCCTGAGGTTTTCTGTTGACCAAAGAGACACGTTGCATAAGTAGATTTTTATTTTCTTCTTACCCGTGGAGATGCATTTAGTGAAGCAATATAGTAAAGCTGAAATAACAAAGGGACTCGGGTTCATACAAACATCGTGCATGAGGCATGGTTCTGTGCTGAAATGGGCAGAGGGATGGCACAGACTCACTCTGGGCATATAAAGTAAGTGCCTGAATTATATGTATTGCAGCCCCTTGGGCTCGGAGTTGCCTGCTCCAGGTGTCTGAATATCTCTGCTGAGTTTACAGCAACTCTACAATTACAAGGTTAAGTCATAGCAAAGTTACGTATCTTAATTAGACAATGTAGATATATCCCCTCTGCATCAGGTGAGGATGCTGTGTGTTACTTATTAAATAGGGATGCTGACCTGTTTGAGAGTGAATTTGGAGGAGCTAAAAATGGTACACTTTTTTTCCAGATCTGTAGCCTTGCAATGCAAGCTGGCAAAGCTATTTTTTTTTTTTTTTTAATGCAAGTTAACAGATGCTTTCCTGTTTATTAACTATGGATCCTCGTGCAACTCGAGAAGGACTGGAACTTAGTGCTTATGTCCTGCCGCTATCCTCATGCTGTCTGAAATCAATGAGGAGTTTGATGCAGAAAAAGTCAGTTTGGCCAGAGCCCTGCGGATTTGGTGAAAAAAACCCAAAACCATCAGTTAGTATTGTTGAGAGGAGGGTGAACCTAGTCAATGTAAAAGGGAATTCTGTAACCCCTTATCTGCAGCAGGAAAGCTGCTTTTTATTAATTGATCGAAGAAAATGTTGAAAATAATTGGAAAAATGACTTGAGGGAGGGAAAAGCAGAGTTAAGGGATATTAGTAGGAGGCTGATAGTGTTTGTGAAATCAGACTATTCTTAAAGCTTTCATATGCTTTATGTAGTGTATAGAAAAAAAAAACAACTTTCCCCTTTTTCCTCCTGAGAGAAGCCATGATTTTATCTCAGTAATTGAAAATAATCTCTAAAGTTGCTCCTTAGCTAAACTTTCATGAACCCCTTTTAAATCAGTTGTTATCTTATGGTGAATTTCTCAATAAATGTTACTGCCTGCGCTTGGATGGCATGATCCTATATAGCAAATAAGGCCAAGCACATCCTATTCATGACTCAAAGCACAGCATTTCTAGCCTAATTATGGTGGCATTTGGCAGTGATGCTGTAGTTAAAGGTGCTTGTTGGTGTTTCTATTATAAATTGTGTGTACTTGAATGGCTCAATTCATGCCAGGCAGAAGTCTGACTAGCTATCTATTTAGTAATTTTCCTCCCTTCATTAAAAATCCTTAAGTGAAGAAAACGGTTTTGAATTCAGATTTTTTTTTTTATCTTATAAGTCTATTTCTTATCAAAAAGAAATGCTATGCTTTTTCTTAATTTCAAAACTTTCCTCTGTTGTGCAACATGTGTAGTTACTGTTCCATGGCTTGCGTCACTCTCAGCACTCCAAGTTGCTCAAAGAAAGCCATTCCTGTGAAAGAGGGAAAGGAAACACGAGAACATATGGAATTGTCTATGTTGAGCAATCTGTGCGCAATGCTGCCTGTGAGCAAAAACTGGTTTAAGTTGCCTCAATTGCTGCAACTGGCCAATATTAGTTTAGGGACTTCTCACTTACTAGGGATGTCGCCAAATGAATTCCTCATGGTTCCAGGATCAGTGAGCAATCCTTCCAGACATCACTCTGTCATGCTTGTATTAATGAACACTGTTGTTTCCCGCTGCATAATGACCAGTGCTAGATCCAGTGGTATGCATTCTACCTTTTTGGATGAGGTGGAAAACAGCCCAGATTGACTCAACTGGATGCAGCTAGTAAATGCTACTAAGCAGTTACCTCAAGAAAAGTGCACAGTGAGTTTTAAGGAATTATTGATAAAAGTGCTGGGTTTTGGTGGTTTGTTTTTTTTTTTTTTTTTTTTTTTAACTTTCTTCTTTTTTTTTTTTTTTTTTTTTTTAACTTTCTTCTTTTTTTTTTTTTTTTTTTTTTTAAGCATCTCCTATTTATAGTCATTGCTTTTTTGTTTGTTTGTTTTCTTTGGTGTGTTTTTTCCCCCTTCTTTTTAGGCAAAGTGCTTCTTTTGAAGTCAGTAGAACTTAATATCACCTTCTAATGTCTATTTAAGGCTGTAGAGGCCTCTGAAATGGTAACGCTGAGAGGTGTAATTGGCCCTATAAATCTCAGTGGGTCATTAATTCTAAATCCCAATAATGTTAGGACCAGAATGCATGTAACCGAAGCAGAGTGATGAGCATAGTAGGAAGATTTATGCAAGGATTGTCTTGCTTTGGTTTGCACAGCAATAGAAATTATTTGTAGTTTTGGCTTGGAAGCTTGCTTTCTGCCTTAGCGTCAATTCACATGCATCACCTATGTGTTTCTGGAAATTTATAAATGCATACTCTTGGGGGAGCTGGTGGCTGGGTTTTGGGGTGTTTTTTTTTTACTTATCAGGAGATAGTAGAACATGACTTGGAAAGTCTCTGTAGGATAGATATAAACCCCTCAGTTCTCGTAATTTAACTGTATAAAACCAGTTTTCAGTGTGATCCTTGGAGGGAAAAAAAAAAAAGAAAAAAAGAAAGACTTTACTTTGGCTCAATGAGAACTTGTAAGTTGCTTTCCTTGGTCAGAAATTACTGTAATATGTCCTTACTCCATGGTTTGAGGTGGGAGTGGTTGTTGCTATATAACTGTGTAAGTAAGGAGTCAAAAATGAACCAGTGCAGTGGCATGGCTTTTGCCATATGTCATTTGACTGCCAGCCATTTCTCCAATCCATATTAATGTCCTACTTGCACTTTCTCATGGAACAAATTTTACCCTTCTTTTCTTTGGTCTCCTCCCAGGGATTGTTTAGAGAGATGATCTTTGCACTATTACCCCCAAGTCAAAAAGCCTCAAATGTATCCCAGCACAGACAGAACACTGGGAGGAAACAAAATACAAACCACACAAAGAATAAAAAACTCCAGACTTTTAAAAATGAAACAGGCCATTTATGTGGGAAATCCTGAGTACTGGTATTTTTATGTAATCTGAAGTGGAAAGGGAAATGCTTGGCATCCCATAGTATTCTGCAATAAGAACACATTCAGCTTTCTGAAACTTGTATTCGTTGTCGTATCTGCCTCCATTTATGACTGAAAAGAGAAATTATAAAAGCTTATTGCTTGGGTTCTGGCCTTTCTGCGCAAAGGCATGTGTACTGCCTTACCAATTCTGAGAGACTTTGTTAGGAGCTATCCCTGCGAATGCTTGTTCAGATGCTTAGCAGCGATGGAGGCTCGAGTGGAAGGAGAAGAAAAGACAGAGTTTCTGCGCCCGTGTGTGTGCTTCCCTGCGTTCTTCAGGCCAGGATTTCAATTTCAGTTTGATCTGCAATTTTCTGGCAAAGCAAGGACTTTGACTGCAACTGTATCTGGTTTTTGTCCAGTGGATGCCACAAAACCTGCTGTATTGGAAATAGATCCATAATTTAAAAAAAACAAAACTCTCAATGTAATCTCTAACAAACATTAGTATTCATACACAAATAATACATGATGAGCACAACCTGCCTAAGCTAGAGCCTGGCCCAAGGGCAGTGGAAGAAGACATGAAGCAAGGACCATTTGATGCACTTTGGTTCTTTTATGGAAGAAGAAAAACTAAGTCAGGTCTTGGGATGAGGAGAAAAGATGTAGCAAGAACATTGCTGTTGTAGGTGAACCATTAGACTGCTCTTTGCAAAAGGTGATCAAATTCAGAATAGCTGTGAAGTTGCTTTAAGCCAAGCCAAGCAGAGGACAGGTCTGGTGTGGGTCCGGAAAAGATTGGTGTTTGAGGAGCCCTCAGCTAGTCTGAGGGTCCCACCAAATATGCCCAAATACAAGTTCTAGAATGTTCACTCCACATATCTAACTAAAACAGATTTGTAGTTTTCAAGATGAGTAGTCCTTAATTTCATGTGATGCAGTTCCTTCTGCCATTTTTTGGGTGCAAGTCAGAATAGAGTCCCAGGTTCTAGAATATATAGCATTTTCCTTGCAAAGAAACTTGTCTGGGGATAGCGAGCTTTCTTTGTTTAGCTTTGCTACTTAGTTTATGAAACCTTGTTTCATGTTGTTTTTTTTTTCTGCTTGTGCCACAGAAACTGAGTGTTTTTTTTTCTTAAGCAACAAATATGGTAGCATCGGAGTTAGTGTTGAGAAATGTTCTTCCTTTTTCTACATTTGAGCTTCCATTTCAGAAATAACAAGATTGGGATAAGAACATTCGCAGGATCAACACACTCCTCTGGGTTGTCATTACAGTGACAGAAAAGAGATGTATAGTGAAACTTCACTTCTGTGTGCTCTATGCGGTGTCATTCCCTTAAATGATGTGAATGGGAGAATTATCCCAGTGGATGTCTGTTATGATCCTTCTTTCTGCAAAGGTTGTTGATAATTGCTGTTTATCATTTTGGAGAGGATTTCTTCAAATATACCTTGAGTATTCATTTTCCGTAGATTTGTGTCTAGGGGACTTACAAGTGACAACAAAAAGACTGCATGTTAGAAAATAACTGTTTGCACAAAAGCTATTTTCAGTATTTTATAAGTGAAGGAAGGTAAGAAGAGGGAAAGTCCTTTTTCATGACGTTTTTCCCAACTTCAGCTCTTTAGCTCCACAAAACCTCCATTTCCACCCCTCTGTCCCCTTCAGTCTGGGTTAGGGACAAGAGGTTCTTTCCCTTGGTGAAAGCTGAGGAAAGATCAGTAGCATTCATAAAAACTTTGCAGTCCAAGTATTTTCCTCGGTGTGCAGTAAAGTACTTCGGTTTTTTCTATTTCAATTTTTTGTTGTCAGGTTATTAGGTGTTTTGACTGAATCTTCCGTATTTTTTATGTCAAAAATGTTGCTGTTACTTTTTGCAAGCTCTTAGAAAAACATATCCGAGGGGAGGAAGAAACCATAGTGTTTGTACCTTCAGACTGCTGCTATATTACGATAAGAGTATCGTTCTGACTAAGGTTTGATTTCCAATCTCATTTGTTTGTCTGCACAGACTTGTATGTCATATACATATCAGGGAAGATTATTGTGCCTCGGTGCAGGGAAATTTCTTCCCAGAAAGAAGTGTAGATCTTACTTCAGCGTCTGACAAGAAGTTTAGGCTGGTTTAGAGTAAGAAGTAAAAAAAATCCCTCAGGAAGAACAGCATACTTGGCTTAATTCAATGGTTTCTGTACAATGCCATTGGGATTGTATACAGGAAATTTGAAAATAGAAATTAGTTTCTTAATTTGGGAAGATTTAGGAATAATAGAAAAAAAAAAGACAGGCTCTGGTTGTGTTTGATTTCAGTGTTAGACCAAAAATACTGAATACTGAGTTACACAGAATCTTTTCTCCGTACAGAAAAGGAGGAGCTCTGATGTTCTCATTACTAGGCTACTCCTGCTGTTTTGCCCAGGTTCTGCAGTTGCCCGTTAACTGTTCACTACACCTTCATTGGGGGTGGAAAACCCCAAGAATGAACCTCTTGTTATAAGAGAGCGTTTTTGATGCTAGCTCATTCTCTTGTTGATATAATTACGTGCTACAAAGACAAGCCTTTCTAGCATTTTTTGTTTTTGTTTTTTAGTTGCTAATTTCTGGATTCGCTGTTGGGCTTGCTTGATTTTTCAAAAGCTCCTTGAGCAAGGAGTGAGAGTTGGTTTGGAAACTGTTGTATTTATGAAATCTTAACATCCAGCTTGTGAATTCTAGTTCGGTTGCTTTATCATGGGATGCCTCAGGCGATACGCTGCTGGGGCCTGGAGCAGGAGTGATAGATGACCATTAGCCTTGATGGTGCTCACTGGAGTGGGAACAACTGGTGCTGGAGTCTTAGGAAAAGAGATTTCAGCCAAATCACTCTGCAGGGAAAGCAGTGGGAACATTCAGTATTTTTCCAGAAACAGAACAAAAAAAGTTTATAAATAAGACCCTGGGGAACTTGCTGAGCTTCAGGAAGCGAGGTTGACTTCTGCAGGAAAGACGCTTGCTTTGCTTGACTGTCCAGCCTAGGAGGAAGGAAATGCCCCATGAGTGTGATAGGGCAACATGTTGTGGTTGAGTAGAGTCATCACATGTGGGGGAAAAAGGTTCCCATATTCCTGCTAGTTTCTGATTTCAGTGTAAACATATTTCAGGAAAGGGAAGCAGAGAAATACAAGCCTCGGTAAGGTAAAACTGATGGTGTTAGCTCTGAAGTATAAATCCTGATTATCTAGAAGAACGTAGTCTGGGGAAAGACTATGATTTAGCTAGCGTGGGGGTTGAAACATGAAACATCCTAGATCATGTTTTTTTGAAGAGCTAAAGGATAGAAGGGCGATCCAAAAAACATCTGCCACACAGGTCAGGTATGGAGCAAGCACTGACTGCTAAAGGCTGTTTAGGGGTACCCTGGCTGAATGCGCTGGGACCTGAATGCAGTCAGCTTACTAAATGTTTGGCTGGGAAACTCTGCCCAAGCCTTTTGAAAATAAGTGAAAATATGCTGTCCAATTCAGATCAATTCCCTTAGAAAAAGGGAGGGAGTTTTACTGCAAATTCTTCTCAATGCAGATTGAGAGTCTACGTTCATATTGCTTAGCCCTGAATACTCGCTTCACCAAAAATTAGAATAAATGCTTTATTTATGGGTAAACCAAAGCTATTCTTTTAATCAAGAACCAGATAGAAGGATGGTTGTGTTTGTCATATACTAAATGTAAATCTGAAACAAATGGTCTGCAGACCCTGTTAGTTCCTGCTGTGGCTCAGCGATCTGGAATCCTTCCTCAAGTGTGCATTTGCCAACAAGTAGGGCTTCCATAGTGTAAAACCCATCAATCATCGGCTTGTATATCTGCAGCGTGCAGCAGAGGCAATGGGGCATAGAAAATCTAGGCTGCCATTTTTTGGAACTAGAGGAGGTAGCAAAAGAGGCGGTGTATTTACTGAAAGCCTCTGTGTGTGAGAATGTCATTGCAGCCTTCATATTTTTCTTGTTGTTTTTTTTTTCTTTTTCTAAACTGTCATATGTGTCAGTTTCTAAAATGTCTAGTAAACTACACGACCAAAAGCTGTTATGTGTCCTAGATACTCTTGATATCTTTGATGTTGCTGAGAAAATGAGGAGGTAGATCTTGAGAAAAAGTAGCTTGAATTCATCCCAGGTAACTTTTAAAGCGTTTGACAAGGCCATCTATTCTAGAAGCACACGTCACCCAACTTTGAATGAAGAGAGTCCTTACTTTATAAGTCTATGTCTGTAGGTATAGATTTTGGTCTTAGTGTATCTGAGATCTTCTGCAGATACTTATTTCTTTGCATTGACTATACAAAGAGTCTAGGGTGGTTATGTACTCAGCTCAGGTCCTTCAGCTGGGTTTAAGTGCAATCTTTCTTTGATACTGTGAGTGGTGTATAACAGCTTTTTTCCCCCAATATTTCTTCACCAGCTAAGTACTGCCATGCAATAATTTGGAAATAGATGGTCTACTTCTACAATTGAGATAGCTAATGATTGACTTTTAGCCGTGCTGACAACAGGTGGGACTCTAGAAGAAACGCTCACCATCCGGAACCTATTGCAAGTAGAAACAAGAAAGAAAAGGCAGTAGCTGTGACTAATTCATGCTTTCTGACAGTCTTTGAAGGTGCAGAGCAGACAGCTGAGACTGAGCAGTCTTTGGAGAGTGACTTTAAGGGCTGAAGAAAGATATGCTCATGTTCAGGTCCTTTAGGTCTGCCCAACGTTGATGGAAGAGATGATGACTCCATTTTGAGGAAGAGTGAGGAAAGATGTTTCACTGATTTGTTTCAGTCCAAAGAGGTAACCGACTTTTTGAGTGTGCTCAAAGGTGCACTGTAGAGAGGAATCCATGAAAAAAAGGAGTACCTTTGCTGCACGTGACTCTACAGAAGGATCAGTACTGTGCATATATTTCATATTGCAAAGAGTTGGAATTTTTTAAAAGAAGCTCATTAGCAACTTTATTATAAGTTAAGCAAATTACATTTTTCATCATTTAACTACTGATATTTTATTGAAGAACATTATTCACTAACTATAAATGCACTGGGCAGTACTCATATATGATTAACAATTAATTTGTATAATCACTGCATAAAACACAGAATAAGCACTACTTTAGTCTGTGAGGTTTGCTGAGCATAATGCTGTTGGTGTGTGATCAGAGCAAATGCCTTCCACGTTTCTTGCCTATCTTTCTGTTCTTCCTAGAGTAATATCAGGTATGGGAACTGGGTTTAACTACATGTTAGTAATATTCGTAGGGCCTGGTGTCTCTGGGGGACCTCCCTGAGACAGGCTCCAAGCAGCTTGGGTCCAGAAGACAATTCCGATTCTCTTCTGTCTCTTTCCTCCAAAGTATCTGTCCTCCTCTGTATTTGGTAGCAAGCATTAAATCAACTCAAGGTTATTTCTGGGTAATTTACGAGTTCATTAGAGAAAATCATAAGGCAAATAAGTTGGTCAGAAAACAAACACTGCTGGTCCAGAACTCTTTGATGAATGTAGGCAGTTAGGAGGTAAGTACAGGTTCAGCTATCTTAATTTAAGGTGCAGAAAATTGCCTCTGGGATACATGTTACACTAATATTTAGGAGTGACTTTGAAAGCCATTCTCACACAACTGGAGCTGAGTGAGCACTTTCTCTACACTATATTTTATATCTGATAAAGTTTCTGCTGTCCTAGTCACAAACAGAGCAGAACCTTCCTGGAAATCAGGGTCATCTTTTCCTCTGGTCTGGGAGACGTGTAGAAGTCTGAAAGAGATGACATGGGGCTTATGCTGTTGGCCTGTTCCATGCTCAGAGGTAGCTCGCTTGAATGAAGTCCAGGAGCCAGGAGGGATGGGGCTGGGGGACTGAGGTGCCTCGAGATCAGAGAGCCACCAGGAACAGGCTCAGACTGTGCCTGGGTATGTAATATCTAAAAGGAGCTTCCTCTTAACTTCAAGTAGACAGATTATTCTTTAACGGCTTCATCTGTGTATTTTCTTTTGTTGCTTGATTTCTGGCAGTAGGATATTAGTCTAGTCCTGCACAGCAATTCTGCTGCATTGTTAAGATGCAGAATTGGAAAATCTCTTTAAGAATCAATATTAAGAAATGAAATATTAAGCTCTGCTCCAAACTAAAATGAATTTGAGAGAGCTTTTTCCTGTTTTTCCCTCCTGTAAATCTCTCTGCAAAGAAGCCACTATTTTTCAGCAGCCAGGGTTTGTAATTTTTTGATCATTTGTAGATGGTAGGATGCTGCCTGGCTCTGATGAGTATCCCAAGATGCTGACGTGCCACATTTCCATGTTGATTCAGTAACAAGGAGAGGTGAGTGGGTTCAAGAGGGGCTGTGTTTTGTGGGGGACCTTGTCTGCAACTGGAATTGTGTGAGTGACAACTAGCATCATACATTCTTAATTCTATGATGGCTGTAAGAGGAGTATGCACTAGTGGTATTCTAGCTACCTTACCATGTTTTGAATGTTTGTATTCTGAAGTTGAAAACTTCAACATGTGCTTGTTTCAGTCTGTGTTCTGAGCCCTCCACATCCATTAAAGCTTAGCTTAGCTCCCAGCATCATTGCCCATATTACAATAACTTAATTTTTGGCTGAGGGCACTTCTGAGAACTAATCTGTGATGTGTTTACTTTGGCTGGAGGAGTTGAAATGCTTTAAAGAAAAAAAAATAAATTAAAAGCTCCCCAAATGTTCCTGCAGCTTTGCTTTCTGCTCTTATTATGCTAATCTGATTGTTTTTAATGTGAGGGCTTCTTTTGCCCTGGGTCCTATGCAGTCTCTAGTGTCATAAAAGGTATATCACTTTACAGCTAAGTAATGTCGACTGCCTTGTAACTTAGAAAATCTGAGGTTCTTTGTTGGAGCACTGCACTGTGTATGAATATGTCTATTCTTTTCTCTTACTTTCCTAAAATGTCACCACATTTAATGTCTACAAGGTCTTACCAAGATGTCAAACTAAGAGGCTACGTGAGCAGAAGCTTGAGAAACACAAAAAGTTCCATTTTCATCTTCAGGTGGTTTTGGTCTTTGGAAAAGAAAAGAACTTCCTTTATTACTTATTGGTGTTTACCATCACTTAGTTAACAGGTAAACTAATGTACTGTTAGAATACAGTTGTGGACTTATTTTAGCAAAGGACTGTGCTAATGTTCACTATAATTCGAGGGGTAATGCAGCTCCTTCAGTGTGCTTGTGCAATTCCTGCAAGGGTACCTAGAATTGTGTAAGAATCTCTATTTTGTTCTCCTCCACAGTTCCTTCAGAGAAATCCCAGAATAATTTACCTTCAGGCTTTGCAGTGAGTGGTTCAGGCAAGTAGGTTCCTTTCCATGGCTGCATGCATTTAACGTGTAGACAAGGGTGGTGAAGGAAAGCGCATCTTGGGAATCATTGATGCTGTGGTGCTGATGATATGCAGGCTTGCTGCCTTCGCACTGGACCCAGCTGGTAATTTCCTAATGTTTGGCTAAGGCCTGGGCTTGGATGAAAGGGAGTTGGCTGTAGCTCGGGCCAGATAATTTGGAGATGCTAATGGCTCGTTTGTTAAAACAAGTAGAGGGCTTGGCACAGAGAGAGGGAGTTTCTTTCTATCTCGTCTCACCCCTCCCCTCCACTTTGCAACTTGGCCCACTGTTCACCCAGAGGGTGTTCATTTTGTGGGTGCTCTTTGGCACTGGTCACGAATGCCCATTTCCATGCATTATTATTTTTTTTTTTTTTCATGATTACAAGTGGATTTTTTGTGAAGATGGATCGTACTGTCGTACGCATTTCCATTTGGTGCAGTCTGGCTTGTTGCAGTGGTTTGCCCACGGGTATATCTTTGCAAACCACTTGAGAGAGAGAAGGAAACGTCAGCTGTTGCAGGCTATTGACTGCCAGTTACTGATTTGGGCTGGCTGGCATGAACACATTGATGTCTGTGGTTAAAAGCGAGCTCTGGATTTCTTTTCTCTGCTAGCTTAGATTCAAGGGGCTTTACATAGAATAGTGTAGCTTTACATGTGACTCATGGCTAGAGTTAAGACTGCAGCTTTCTCGAGTGCATTTGTAACAGAAAAGGTCTGTCTATATGTTATGCTATGTTTGATGCACCTCAGGATGCGTTTTGCCCTTCTTGGCTGCTAGGGCATGCTGCTGACTCGTATTAAGCCTGCTGTCAAACTGAACCCCCAGACTCATTTCTGCAGGGCTGATCTCCAAATACCCCTCTCCCAATTTAGACTTGTGCCCAGCATTACTCCATCCCAGGTGCAGAATGGGGCATTTTGACTTGTTAAATTTCATCCCATCAATCGTAGTGCAGTGCACCAGTATGTCTAAACCCTCAGCAAGGCCTTTTGTCCCTCAAGGAAGTTAACAGCACGTCCCAGTTTGGTACCATCAGCAAACGTGTTCATGGTGCATTCAACTTCTGCATCCAGATCACTGATATTCAGCAGATTTGGCCTTAGAATTGAACCCTGACCACTTGCCAGCCAGGTGTAGCCCCATTCAATACAACCCTTTGAGCTCTGCCCTCCAGCCAGTTCTTCACCCAGTGCATCATGAACCTCCTGCTTGTCCCCTCAGTTGGACAACTTTCTGAGAAGGATGCTGTGAGGGACAGTATCAAAAGTCAGCTGGTCAAAAGTGGTGATTGTCCCGTTGCATTCAGCGTTAGTGTGGTCTCACCTTGAATACTATGCTCAGTTCTGGGGCCCACCATTTAAGAAGGATGTGAAGGTCCTTGAATGTGTCCAGAGGAGGGCATTCAAAGCTGGCTGGAAGAAATGTCCTATGAGCAGCAGCTAAGGACTCTGGTTTTGTCTAGTTTGGAGAAAAGGGTGTCTCCTAAAGGATCGAGGGGTGGCTTCATCGCTCACTGCAGCTTCCTGAAGAGGGTACATGGAGAGGGAGGTACTGAACTCTTCTCCCAGGGATCCAGTGACAGGACACATGGGAATGGAACAGGGGAGGTTCAGCCAGGACATTTGGAAGCATGTCTTTAGCGTGTTAGTCTAGACAGTGCAGACACAAGTCTCTCCTTAAGGGTCACACTCTGCTCCCTGTGCAGAAGCCGTCATGCACTGATCGTGTTTCCTCACCAAGAGAATGAGTTGCAGAAGGAAGTGAACTTTCGAATTATGAGATTGTGGCTTCTGTTATGGCAAGTAAATATCTCATGTTGCTCTTTGAAGAAGGGAATTCTGTGCTCAGATTTTTGGCTGTCTTTAGCAGATGAGCCACAGCTCAACAGCTTGAGGTTAGGTATTTTAAGCTGTTTTATCAGCATGATCAACATTGGGTTTAGTGCAGTGTGAAGACAATTTCTTCTAGGATAGTCAGATCCTAATTCTCTACTAGTTGAAGAAGAATTTTAAAGTATGCAACACAAAGGTGATTATTTTAAAATACATATATAAAATATGTAATAGATATGTTTTTACCCAGTCCATATCTACTAGCTCCAGTTTGGAGACATACAGCTGCATGTTTTACAAGCTACGGCTTCCATTGTCAGCTGTAAGAAACATTATGGAAGTGACAGTGGGATGGATCGCTGTGGTCAGTCCTGTGTTTTGGGTGGAGCAGGTGAAATTCTGCCAGGTATTAATGAAGAAAAGATATTTCTGACCACTATTCACAAGTGCGGTGTGCAAACATGGAGATAGGAATTTGAACATGCACCAAGAGGTATGGGATCTCGTTTAAAGTGCTGCAACCTTAGTTAAAATACTCTCGTAGAAAGCTCTTGTCATATTGGAATCAGCCCAGAATGAACACTTCTGAATACTAGAAAATAAATGGGAAATGGACCTTGAAGCAGGCTTTCAGATTTCTGTACAGACTATACTTAACATATGTGTTTATTGTGTTGTTAGAAGACTATTGGGTACTCACTTTGTATTTCAAAAGATTCTCTAATTAACTGCGACTATATTATTATTTTAATAATTTTTTTCTTTTATCTTAACAGAATGTATGCTGGGTTATAAATGTGGTTTGGGTCATTTAGTAGGGATAGTAAAAATCCTTTGATATAGCTTTCTTTAGCTGACGATGTACAAGTTATCTTTTCATTCACAGTGTATATGCATCATAAAGGGATCAAAAATAAACTGTAATTGAAATAATTTTGTTTCCAGAGCGATTCTTTCCTCATTTATTTTTATGTGCTCGCTATTTCATGTGCCCTTAATTGAACTGTTTCATTTTAATCATTTGTATCACTTTATAGTGGTGAATTTGTTCTTGTTGCAGTTTGGGCTTTGTCATTTCACTTAGCGCTTTTCCTGGGAAGTCAGAATGCTAAATAAGTGTAGAAAATACTTGCTGTGCGTCAATTTTGATTATCCTGAAAGCACTACACAGTTTAGATCTATAAACACATGTACAGATATTTTAAGCACGGAGGCAATTCTGCGAAACTTGATGAATCTATTTTCAAGTTAGAGGAATGAATGGGAGTTTCTAAGCAGTGAGCTCGCAGACCCTCACTTGTCTCCAAAATTCATTATTTCCAGAGTGTGGCTTACTAAAGAAGGAGTATATTTTCTTTTAACTGAACTGATAGGAAAAAAAAAAAAAAGTTAGAGGGAAGGAAGGTCTCCCGGTGACATGAAACTGACAGTTTGAAAGATGCTGCGTGTGGTCTATTTTACAGCTGATGCCCCTTCTACCCATAGCTGACAGCAGCAGCAGAACAACAAAATCTTGCAGCTTAAATTTGATGGTTCATCTGTAGCGATAGATTTTTTTCTGGTTAGTAAATCACACTGGCTAATAAGAGGTTTTAATATATGAGATTATATTTCAATAGCTATCTGGTGTAACTAGTAAATTATTATATTGCCCATTAAGCTTACTAATTAATGAAAATGTTCTTCTGGAAAGGTGACTCCCCACCCCCATCTCCTTCTGTCCCTAAGGAAGTTTTATTAATTTCAACAGAGAATTGCTAGTGATGTTGCTTCAATTTTACAAATAGGTTGGAGCTCCTTTTAGTAGGGACTCTGGGTGTTTCGGGAAGTAGAGACATTAAAAAAATAAGGAAGGGTTGGATTGTTCAGGAAGGAGAAGGAACAAAATAGGAACATTGGAAATCAAGGTTGAACACTTAATAGAGATAAGAGAATAAAAATATCTATAAGTATGTGGGGGGAAAGACCATGATGAAAAGGGAAGAGAAAGAAAATAACATAATTAAGCAAAGTGCTGTGCATTGCCCAGGAATTTATACAAACAGCCTTTAGTAATGTCTGCAGAGGCAACATGTCTACGTTTTCTGATGGAATTTGGGGCGTTTTTGCTGTTAGTGTTGTTGGTTTTGACTGACTTTTCTTACAACTTAAAAACACAGTTTACCAAGGATTTTTTTTCTTTTCTGCGTTACTTCCATTCAGGAATTCCTTCTCCATGTAGGGGAAGATCTATTTCTTGAAACAAGTTTATTTCATTGGAAAAGTGACAGTGTCGTGGTTCTGGACAAACAGCCACACTGAATAGAGCAGAGTCTTTGTAGTCCCTGTTAAAACCCCTAAAACATACCTTGTTTGGGGAGCTGGCAAGAACTTTTACTCAGGAGGCACTAGTAAAGATCAGTATGTTGTTCACACTATGAAAGCCCTAAAGATGCAATGGTCCCTAAGCACCATCAAGCAGAAGAGGAGATCCTTGTGTCATGAAAAAGCCAAGCGTTCATAGAATCACAGAGTTCCTTTGGCTCCGCTTCAGAGAACAGAGAGATCCTGATACCCAGCAGGAACACAATGCAGCAGCGCTGTAAAGGGCACTACTGCAAGTAAAATTATCATGATAATTTTGCAGCAGGACTGTATGGAGAGTACTAACGACATTTTGTTTCAAATACCCAAGTGCAACTACCTTTTTGCAGTTGGAGAATGAGAAGATTTTTGATTAATTTTTTTTTTCCTGAGGCCCTTTTACTCTTCTCACCCTCTACTTTCTCCAAGTGACGCGTCTGTGCCAGGCAATTTCAGCACAGTGACAATTATTTCTTTGCAAATTTCAGATCTTCTCCATGAAAGAATCGTTGCAACTTCCTCTTTTAATCTCATTTTTTCATCCCACCCTTCTCCCTGCTGAGAAACCTCTCCCTCCTGTTTCACAAGGTCAGACTATGGTAGCACAGTTGCCTAGTTTTCCTTTGAAGGGAGTGTGATTATGTTCAGAATTGTTAAAAAACAATAATTTTGAATCATCAAGTAAACGGGAGGAGAGCAGAGCAAATTTAATCGTCTGATTGTGGGGGACATTTTCCAATATTAGATTATTTATTATTTTAAATATGTTGAGATAATAAGGCATGTTATTAATAAGTGCTAATTATACTCCTGGCATAAATCCAGCAGGAATGTTGCAAGGTGCAGAAGCTTTTGCCAAGCAACCTGTATTCAGCCATCAATACTTTAATAATCTCTATGGAAGTAAATAAATAGATATATATCTGACCTGTCTGGTAAATTCTCTGAACTAGTTCCTTGTTTCTTGGTACTGTGATGCTGGAGGACTGTCATAAAAGTGTGTGAGATACTAGCCTACCTGTCTGTCACACAGGTAAAGTAGGCCATGCCTTACAATCTCTAAATGTGTGCAACATGGAGAACAAAGTCACGAGGTCCTCCAGCACTATTTAGAAAAGCAGGGCTTTATCAGTGCTGCCACTGGCATCAGTGCAGCAGCTGTGCGCCCTTTTCCTCGGCCTTTACACTTAACATCCAGAGCACACGGAGGAGAGGACAGTATCAGCTGTAAAATGTGTGACATATCTCTGGGACAAGTGGAGAAGCTTCAGTGATTAAATGTTTAGGGGCCTCTTGGTGGCATTACAGGGGAGCCTTCCTGGTCTGTAATCTCCTCGGTAAAGACAGAGGAAAGGAAGGGTGTGGTGGGTTGACCTTGGCTGGCACCCAGCTGCTCTCTCTCTCCCCCTCAACAGGGCAAGGGGGAAAAATAAGATGGAAAAAGTCATGCACTGGGAAAAAGGCATTCTAATGAAGAAAACCAAAAACTGTATGCAAAAGCAAAGCAAAAAGATGTATTCTGTACTTGCCATCAGCAGGCGATGTCCAGCCCCTTTGGGGAAAGCAGAACCCCAGGGTGCATCGCAGTTGCCTCAGGAGGTGAACGCTTTAATAGTGAATGCCCCCACTCCTCCTTGCTCTTAACCTTTGCTTTTGATGAGCACAACATCTTGTGGTACAGGATAACCCTTTGGTAGTTTGGGGTCAGCTGTCTCGACTGTGTGCCTTCCCAACCTCTTGCCCACCCCCAGCCTGCCCGCCTTTGGGGGGTGTTGGAGAGACAACCAGCCTTGGTGATGGGTGGGTGCTGCTCAGCAGCAGCCAACACATGGGTGCCTCACCAGCACCCTCCTGGCCACTATATGGACTGCTGTGAGGAAATTTAACCTCATCGCAGCCAGACCCAGTACAGAAAGGAAAGAATTCCCTCCATGAAGAGGCAAAAGGACAGAGAAGCTGTCATGTCCTGCAGTCTGCACAAAGCAATTTTTTTAAGATGTCGCTGTTCAAGGTTTTCAGCGGACATGCAGTACTTACAGCATTTGATGCCCAGAGCTAGTAATGATCATAAATTCCAAGTCTTAAACTTCTGCAATTAGTAATGATGGCTCCTGACAGTACTGTTCACCACTGTAAAGAGAACTCAATCAAAAATCCTAAACTTAGAGATACTTGTGATCAAATAGCACAAACATGAGCAACGTTTTAAAATGTGGTACTGTGACATGTGGAATCAAGTTTGAACTATTCTGTGATGTGGTTAGTTACTACAGGAAAAATCTGCATATATTTATTCATGTGGTACATGGCTCTGTTACTCATGCTGTTTCTTCAGTGAGTTATTTTTGACTAAAGTGCCACAGTTTCACAAACTGACCCATCAGCTTGTAATAAAATGCCTTTTTAATAGGTTACTGCTGAAAGGATACACGAAGAAAGTAATGAAACTCTTGCTGGCTTTATAACACAAGTCTTCATTTCCATTCTTTCAGTCTGTTGCAAAGTTTCCAGACAGGACATCCATAACAAGGTCCTGATAATTTGCTTAGGAAGCTGCCTTTGCTGTATTTATTTTTTTTTCCTCAATATCTCATATTTCTATATCCTACTTCATTTATGAGGTTGAAAAATACTGCTATTGCAAATTAGTTATGGGTCAGCAGCTGCTAATTTTACAAGGCAACACCATTTCTTTCTCAACTTTGCCAGCATGCTCATATGTCATTCTCTGGCTGCCTGGGGTAGATGTGAATATCAACTAGAATACCAATATATTGGGCTTTTTTTTGTATCCAAATGCCTAGCCCAATGGTACCACTGAAATTTGGAAGGAAAAATTAAGTAGTCTAGAAGCAAGGACTTGTATGTATAGCTGTCCTGATAAAAGGGTAGCCATCGTGAAGGTTTTTTTGGGGAAAAAACCCCCCAACAATAAAATCCTAGCACTCATTGATGTGACCAGCTTGTGTAAATATGAGAGAACCTGTTGCGATAAGCATGCTGTTGAGAAAGAATTTATGTTTATGAGCAGTGATTTGTGGTGTTGACCACAAGAGCTATCTCATGGCTCACCAGTGAGAATCAGAAACCTCTCCCTGTCCTCTCCCCATCACTTCTGTAAGAACTTACAATTTTTGTCATTTTTCAGACTGGTGGCAGTGGCGTTTTCTTTACTGCAACTCATCTCTTTGGGCAAACAGTTCTAGCACTGGGCTGGGTAGCTACTGACCAGGTGTGACTGGAAGCTTTCAGAGGAATACATTCCTGTGTATTGAAGGAGAATTTCATCCCTTGCACCACAATTTTGAGGTATGATCAGCACAGGTATCTAGAAGCTGTTATTCTGCAGCGTGTCTCTCATCTCCATTGTTTACCTCCCAGCCTCCAAATTAATTTTGGCCTCAATATACAGCTGCTGGGGAAGAAATGAAATACAAACTGTGTAATTTCTCAACGCTGAGCTTAGGTTTCCTCCACCTTGAAGCAGCAGTTTCCTGAGAGAGGCTGTGCCAGGGAAAGTTCATCTCACCCTCTTCTCATTCTCCTTTGACTAGAGAAGCTAAGAAACCTTGCGGCTTCTACCAGTGCTACATCACTGATTGAAGATATAGTGTAGTGATGTAGTGAACTGTAGTTCACTGCCAGGGGAAGTGAACGTAGTATTTCCTCCATGTTAGTGTAAGTTTGAAAAGGCTACTGTGGTGCACAAAGAGAAGGAAAAAATTGCCTGTGAACTATTTAGAAAGAATCTGGGGAATTACCTACTTTGACTGATGTGGTTCATAGCTGTGGTTTCAGTGGGAAGCTGGTGAAAGCCAGATGTGTGGAGCCAGTTTTTTAGAAATATTTCTTCTATAACAGCTAGAGCATGAGAAGGAGGGATGAGGGGAGAGCAAGTCCAGTAGACCTTTCCTATAAAGAAGCCCAGGAACCTTCCCAGATTATCACTCCTGGCCTCCTGAATCTGAGATTCTTGGGGCTTGTTTACATATTACCTTACAAAAGATGCCCCATGCCCTTGCTGGGGTCTTTGTAATGAAGTGCTAGGAGGAACTGCATCTATATAAGTAGAGTATTGGGATTTTTTTTCTTCTTTTTGTTGATTTTCTGGGAAGACCAAAGCTCAAACAGGGTTTTGTGAGAAGATCAAAGGATTGATATGGTGATATTTCTTCTTTTATTTATGAGTTTGATATGACTTGGAGCTCAGTTCAACAAACATGTAGGCATATTGCTGGTTCTAGACACTCACTGATGTATCTCAGGTTGCAAACTACCTCAAGTATAAAGTCCCATTAGAGATTTTAGTCCTTTTTTTAGGCACACTGGACTTCACGTGAAGTTGCACTTCAGAAAGTTTTTCAGCCAGCAGCTGACTCTTTGTGATGCCTTGAAGGTGTGGGTTTATCAAAGACTTTGAAGAGAGCAACTTGATGCTTCTGTAGTTCAGCTGGCAGTGGTTCGGGCAAGAGAACAGCTGCTGGCAGTTCCAATCTCTGCCATGAGCATTTCTTCCTGCTTAGAATGGTGATTTCCCCAGTCCTCACTGGTAGGCTTTCTGTGCCTTTTTATAGCAAACAGTACTCTGTACAGAAGCAGTCCTGTGCTTAAAATGGAGAATAAGGAGTTATGGGGGTTCCAGAAGTGAATTGTTGGGTCCTGGATATCCCGGTTGATTTGCATGTCTTCCAGAAACCTCCTCCAAAATATATCCATCTTTGCATCTCATTCCGTTTTCTGTAGATCTGTCTGTTGTGAATGTACTCAATATTAATTGCAAGTCTGCAAACTCATGGCTGATTCCAACAGAAGATCGATTTTTTTTTTTCCCCATGTGTATAGTGTTGTTTTTTTTTCTTTTTCTTTTATTGTGGACTCCAAAAAAGTGTGGCCAAAAAAAGAGTAGTTATAACCAACATTCCAGCTTTGACTAAACTCAGAAAAGCAAAGCAGGAGTTAAAGTTGAAAATTGTGTCATGTAATTAACTATTCAGCTCATTTTGTTGTTGCTGATTATATTAGTGTCCAAGAAAATGTGTGATCTTATACATTACGCATGCTATAGTCCTTAGGCATAATGGGGTTAGTTGAGGACAGAGTGTCAGATGTAGTATTTGTCATTACTGTTGATTTGCCTAGTTGCATGCTATTGTGGATTTGTGTTGAACTATTAATAATTGAATGTAGATTTTTCTCTGACTCGGTAACTTTTTTTTTTTTAAAAAAAAACCCCTTCTTGGCATGGTTTATTTCCCTATCATTTTCAATAGCAGAAATGTTCGCTGTTAAATGCAGTTATAGAAAACAGCATGTTAAAATGAATGGTACAAATTCAACTGTTTGCTTCTCTTTTGTAAATGCTGATAATGTGTGTTATTAATTACATTGCTATTGTACAGTAAAAAAATATTTTTTGTTCTGTTCAGAAACTCTACCTTCTGTTGTGTAACTGCTCCTTAAAGGTCATCTTTTTACCAGACAATAATCTTAAATGTCATGCTTTCCAATATGTTTAACCAGTTCATATCTAGATATATACTTGGTGGAGCAGAGCACTTTGCTAAATGAGTTTAGGAAACTGGCAAAGTAATTCAATCCGAAATAAATTGAACTTCAGTATTTTTCTTCCTGTGCCTGTACCATGCCATTTTGATATCATCAGCCAATTTTGAGAATACATATAGGTGATCTCTGTTTTCTCTTTATAAATATGGCCGATGTACTTTATTAAAAAAAAAATCTGTGGTTGACACAATGGCAGTAATTTAACAAAAAGAAACACTTTATGCCTGAAAGCCGTTTGCCTTCTGGTGCTCTCTTGGGATTCTGGTAAAACATAAGGAAGTGAAACAACTACCTGCATGTTTGAGTATGTCTGTAAATGCAGAAGATGCATGTGTTTCACCAGAGGCACTTATGTGTGGTGGTTATGTATTTTTGGAGCAGCATTTTGAATATTTCATAGTAGTTCATTTGGGCATACATATGTTATGTGTGGGCAGAAAGTGACCTGTAACCTCTACAACACTAAAAGCTTTTAGTGCAGGATTTAGCCTAGGATTTCAAATACGCTTGCTCTGCGTTGGATGTTCTCCAGGGATAACACAGACCTGTCAGCATTTTTTCCTATTCTGACCTCTTTTAATTTCCATTATTGTTCCAGACTGTTTGCATTTACAGAATTACAGAATAATATGGGGTTGGAAGGGACCCCTGGAGATCATCTAGTCCAACCCCCATGCCAAAGAAGGTCCTCCTAGAGCATGTGGCATAGGACCATGTCCAGGTGGGTTTTGAACATCTCCAGAGATGCAGACTCCACCACCTTTCTGGGCACCCTGTTCCAGTACTCCACCACCCTCAAAGTAGAAGTTCCTTCTCATATTTAGATGGAACTTATTCTGTACAAGTCTGTGCCCATTTCCTCTTGTCCTGTCACTGGGCACCACTGAAAAAAGACTGGTCCCAAATTCTTGACACCCACACGTTTAGTATTTATAGGTGTTGATCAGATCCCTCCTCTGCCTTCTCCAGACTAAAAAGACCCAAGTCCCTCAGCCTTTCCTCGTAAGAGATGATCCAGACCTCTAATCATCTTGATGGTCCTGAGCTGTACTCGCTCTGGCAGGGTACCCCCCTGTCCTTGAGCTGAGGAGCCCAGAACTGGACGCAGTACTCCAGATGGGGCCTCACCAGGGCAGAGTTGAGGGGCAGGATAATCTCCCTCGACCTGCTGGTCACACTCTTCCTGATGCACCCCAGGATGCCATTGGCCTTTTTGGCCACAAGAGCACATTGCTGACACATGATCATCCTGATGTCCACCAGGACTCCCAGGTCTTTTTCCTCAGAGCTGCTCTCCAGCAGGTCAGCCCCCAACCTGTACTGGTGCATGGGGTTATTCCTCCCCAGGTGCAGGACCCTCCACTTGCCCTTGTTGAATTTCATCAGGTTCTTCTCTGCCCAGTTCTCCAGCCTTTCCAGGTCTCACTGGATGGCAGCACAGCCTTCTGATGTGTCAGTCACCTGTCCTAATTTTGTGTCCCTGTCAAGCTTGCTCAGGGTACATTCCAACCCTTCATCCAGGTCATTGTTGAAAATATTGAAGTGGACTGGACCTTGTACTGATCCTTGGGGGACCCCACCTGTCATGGACTTCTAGCTAGATTCTGTGCCTCTGATCGTGACCCTCTGAACTGTGTCTTTCAGCCAGTTTTCAATCCACCTCACCGTACATTTGTCAAGGTAGACAATGTCCACCACACTCCCCTCATCTGTCCATCCAGTCATGTTATAGTAGACGGCTGTCAGGTTAGTTGGACGTGATTTCCCTTTGGTGAATCCATGTTAACTACTTCTGACAACTTTCTTTTCCTCCAAATGCTTTGAGATGATGCCCAGAATGAATCATTCCATAATCTTTCTGGGGATGGAGGTGAGGCTGAATGGTCTTTGATTTCCTGGGTCCTCCTTCTTCTTCTTTTTGAAGTCTGGGTTGATATTTGATTTCCTCCAGTCCTCGGGCACCTCACCTCTTCTCCAGGACTTTTCAAAGATGATGGAGAGCAGCCCAGCAATGACTTCTGCCAGCTCCTTCAGCACTCGCGTATGGATCCCATCGGGACCCATGGACTTGCAGATATCCAATGTACTTAACTGTTCCCTGACTTAGTCTTCCTAAGTTACCTTAGGAAGGTATGTTAGTAAGGTCTTCCTAAGTTGCTTTAGACACCTGCCATTTTGCTGCTTTTATTTCCCTCCTCTTATATATAGAATAATGGTTTAGAAGGAACTAAGGAGTGGAGATGCGGAGGCTTCCTAGTACCTCATAGAAGCAGAAGTCGCTTCATGAAGCAAACAGTTAAACTGTCTCACATAGCCAATTAAGCGTACACTGTCTCTTACTATGTATGCATGCATGCCCTCGTGCAGTTAAATGTAATTTCTGTTGGTAGCGTACGCCATTCTTGCTTAGTGACCTGGACTCAGACTGTGACGCATTCAGTGCAGCCTGACAGTGAGGAAAGAAGACCTACAGGTATACACGGGTGTAAGACAGGATTGTTGAAACTGAGGTAGTAAGGTGAAGTTAAAGATCATATTGTCTGTTTATCATTTGTAGGCAGATAAAAATCAGGTCTGGTAATTCTTGCAAGATCCTTGACCAGTCATTAAACTACTTGCCTTAAGAAAGACCTGCCAAGTTGGCAATTAATGAGACTTAATCTGATTAAGAATGCTTTAAAATTAGTCATGTATGAAATTGTGGTATGAGTTTCTTTCACCTCCCTACGATTTCTGCTGGTATGTAAGTGGTGAATTACTGCTGGTCTATCCTTGAGCTGGAACTGAGCTTGTCTGAAGTGATACTAAATGTAGAGATGATTTTGTACTTTCTGAGATTTGAAAATGTGTTGCCATCTTTAAAAGATAGATGCTGAAATGTAAAGCAAGAACATACTTTAAATAAATTAGGTGTTTTGTGGTTTTTTTCATGATATTGCATATGTATATGTATATATATGGGTATATGTGTATTGTGTATGTTTTTTATAAAATACTTCTCATGTACATTTTAGCTATTATGTGTCTTCGTTCCTCTGGTCTGATTTCCAAGGAAGTGTTTCTTCTCCTGTCACCAAGAAAGCTATTTGGTTGACTTTGAGAAAAGCATCAGCAAAACCAGTCTTCCCTTTTGATACCATTATCATTGGGTTACTTCTTGGTGCCTCAAACGTAGTAATCCTCATTTCCTTATTCTTGTGTGTGAAATCTTATAGACTACCAATAGTATTTACTGACTTTAGTGTCTAGGAACCTGTATTGTGGCTGAGGGCCCTCTCTTTACATGGACACAAACCAGCGATGTGTGTAAGCCATTTAGGAAAGCAGCCAAAGGAGTCTGAGGTAAGAGGTAACAGATGGCTATGGACAGACTGGAGGTGTACAGGGGAATGATGAGATGGTATTGACCAGCATGATAAGCAATAGTTTTCAGCACATGGAGAATAGAAGTATTTTGGAGGCATCTTGGCAAAAGGCATATTTTAGTGGTCTCTGCTTGGAAATGTTTAGCTCGTAGGCAGTAGAATTTGACATTGTTGAAAGAGTTGACATTGGCATAAAAAGTAAGAAAATACATGTGATGTGAGATGAACTGTTCCCACTTAAAAGTGGGAACAAATTGTATTTGGTGCATCAAAGGCAAAGAGGAGCAATGTGAATGACCGTGGAAAGCAACCTTTGCAACAGGCAAGATTGCGTGCGTCACATATAGAGAAGGGGGTGCCTGTGATGATATAATGATGAGAGCTTTGGCCAGGAGCATGAGCTGTGTGAATGGATAGGAAGAACGGTATCATGGAGAGGTTACGTTGAACTAATCTACTGAACTGACATGTAATTGTGATTTGAGAGACTATCTGAGTTGAAAATGCTATCCATGTTGTGGTTTGCATGACAGGCAAGACAGTGCTGTTGTCCAGAGTGATTAGAGGAGGATATGGAGAATTGAGACAGGGAGAGCTGTTATCTGGTTTATATAACTCATTCTGGTTTTGAGCATGACATCTCATGGGGGAGGAAGAGGGAGAAGGACTACAAGAAGGATGTTAGCCTTGGAGAAAGAGGGTTTAATGGGGATAGTATAAGGCAAGCCAAGAGCAGAAATGGTAGATTTATGGATCATGCACCGGGAATTTCTGTTTGCTGATGTTGTGCAGAAGTAAGGCAGGAGTGGAAGGAGATTAAGGACAGAGCTACTTTGAGTTCCCAGCTGGTGGAGAAGGAGAAGGCCACTTGAAATTTGATATCTGTTCAATAAAGAAGAACTTTCAGGATAAAATATCCATGAAAGTTTCATGTATGTTTTATCATATATTTACAATGCAAGGCCCTCAGATATAGTATTTTTGGAGATAATTTCCAAAGACAGCCAACTTTATCACCAAAAACATTTGGATTGAGGTAATTTTGAAAAGACTGCTGGAAGCAAATTGGGAGTAGCATGTTCTTTAGGGAACAATGATGAGTCAATCAGAAGATTACAACCTCATCGGGGTGCCATATTTTACATGAAAATAAGCTCTAACTTTTTGAAGAAAACCATGAGAACCAAAAAAATTACATTCTCTCCAGATCACCCAGTACTGCAAATAACCATAGGTAAGAACTTTCAGATAAACTGTATTGGTAGCTAAGTTAATGTATTAGTATTTAAGAGGTGATGAACACTTGTTTCTTCCTCTTTTCAACAATGATTTCTGCGTTGCAGACTTCAAAGCAGTGTCCCCTGGGATTTCAGCTGTATTCAGGAAGACAAGGAGTACATTAGAATTCACTTACTTTTTTAGATTTCACTAATTTCTAGGATCTAGATTGTAATTTTATGTAAACTGGCACAAAGCTGTTGAAATGAAAAGTGCAGAAGAACTGACAATGTACATAAAAAGGGTCTTTGGAGCAGAATTCATGTTAAAAAAAAAACCAATTATTGTTTCTGTTGCTCAGAGAATTTCTTTTGCTGTGTGAGACTGAAATCTAAGAGATTTATTTTTGTGTGTGTAGAAGGTCCCAAGTGACATCTGAAAACAAATACATGAAATAATAACTCGGAGGATAAGATTAGCTATTTGTTGTCATCCCAGACTTGATTGTGGATAGACTAAGGAAGTAAATCCTGCTCAGCAGTCTAATTTGTAAACTGGCAGATCAGTATGTTAAGAAAATCCTAAGTCATGTTTCCAATGGTGCATTTAAATAATTTTTTTGTCAATAAAAAAAATAAAAGCATAAAACTTCTGAAAAAAAACCCAACCCCAAACCAGAATTTATGCCCAATCTTAGTAAATTGTGGAAGATAAGTTTTTTGAGTTAGTGATTAAAAAAAAACAACCATGTAGTTAATAAAGAATATATGATGCTACATTCTTTATGCAGCTATTCTTTTATTTGTTTAGATAAGATCTGCTTTAATAGTATACTGCTGAATGCAGTAAAATTTTTAATTAAAAAGTTGAATAACTGGAGTTTTTGAGTCAGTAGGGTTATGCAGAGGCATTTATTTTATTGTATATATTTGCTTTGTCTCTCATTTTTTGTACCAGGGGTTTTGAATGATTAGTGAATACTGTGAAGGGCCAGACCCCGGTCAGTATTGCAGAACTTTATGAAAGGGCCCTTTGAATGCAGGCTGAAAGGAGAACTGAAAACTTAAAATCTGTGGGGGACCACCAGTGGGCTGAAGCTGGCATTTCTGGCTTTCTGCCAGACCTTTCCCTCTGGGTGACTAACTTCAGGGTTGGACAAGGAGGGATCTCCAGGTGGCTTAGTGTCCTGCTTTTCCTCCTCTTTGCTCCACTGACTGAACTCATCTGCAGTGCAGCCAAAAAGAGCCAATCCTACATTTGGAGGTTGGGCAATACATACAAATAAGGTAAAAAAACACCAAAAGAGAAGAAGGCGGCTGAAAACCCATGGATTTTGTTGGCAAAATCAACAGTGGGAGTTTTCCCATGGCTTCATAGAAATGCTATCTGTAGGGGACCTCTGGAGGTTTCTAGTCAAATTTCCTACTCCAAGCAGGATCATTACTAACACTGCTTCAGGTCAGCCAGGCTTTCCTTGGTTTACATTGATGAGATGGTTTTGTACACTGGAGTGTTGTGTGGTCAAGGAACTTTTGCACAGAAAACACAGTTCCCTCTTTTTTTAGTCTTTGCCTTCCCTTCTCAAACAGCCTATATCCGTGACCATACCCTGGTCACAGATGCTAGCCCAGGTCTGAATGCCCTCCGTTTCATGGCCTCCTCCAACATGTACTTACCCTTTATGTGCACTGCTTCTTCACTTCTACGTTTAGATACCATCTCCTCATGAACCTAGTTTAAAGTTTTCTCCATTTAGTAGCAAGCTGGTTTGCAAAGATACTCTTCCTCTTTTTATCATGTGAAGTTCTTCTCCCCATCCTAGTTCTTGTGACTTTTTATCTTCTATCAGGACTTTCATCTGAGATCATCCTGTCTGAAAACATGGGACTGGGGAAGGAAGAAGAAACTACTCTGAGATTGAAATGTTGCTGCCCATTTTTGCAGGGAGACCTTACTGCCATGACAAGGCGTTGAAATTGACCTGAACACAGTGACCTCCTGCTGTGTCCTTAGTGCAGTGCATGAGTTTCATCAGACTGGCTACACAAGGACTGATGTAGCTTGCAGGGGCTTGTGTGAGCTGTTCTGAAGTTAATGAACTGAATTAATTCTAAGAAAACCAAAAATAAAGTCTCAACTATATATAGAGAGATATGTATAGATACGTATATAGCTGTTGGAGAGAACATTCCTGGGGAGGAAAAAGAGTTAATGAGGCATTTCAGTGTACTTTATATGGAGCTGTATAAATTTCAGCCACTTAACTTTAGCAGGAATATCCTGGAGCGTTTGAAGTGTGGTGAATAATTTAAAATAAATAAGGTTAATGAAGAAGACCCTGTTTGCCAGTCTGAAATGTAAATTTTGAAGACCCTTTAAAGTTTTTTGCTCACACAGGAAAAAAAGAGCGTAAATGATTAGGTCCCGCATTTTATAAACAGTTGGGGTGAAGACGGGTTTGGTTAATTCAGCACTCTGATCTAGATCTTTCAGCATCTGGTCATCTGTCTTTATTGTGTGAAAATTTAACTGGTTATTTTTTTTTTCAAGTGTTCTTGGAAGTGCATCCAAGAAGGTTTATGAAGACCAGATGAGGTTTCTTAGAATGGTTTCCTCAGAAGCAGGCTGGGTAGAATATGACATCCTTTAAAAACATTATTAAAGCTGTTATTTCCTGTTCTAGCATTGCTCTTGGCTTAAGGAATATGCACAATTTTTATTGTGATATTTGCATTCTCTACTATTAAATAGATGAGTTTGTTCTACAGTTTTTCTTTGGGGCAGGTATTTGGCAAATATAGCAACTCTGGCTAATTGGAATGGATTCCTTTCTGAAATTTTTATTGCCTGTGTAAGCATAGTGTGGATGCCTGCAGTAAAATTTGAAGTATATATAGTGGATACCACAAAAAAAAATCATTTGACAATATTTCTTTTGTTGTTGTTAAATGCATTAGTAATCATGAAAACACTCAGGCAGACTTTGTCTTTTGACAGCTTTTGTTGGTCAATAAGGTGTGGTTATTATGAGAAGAGTTTTCTCACTTGTCTCACATACATCAGTAGTCTGCAATAGAGCGAGATACCGAATTATGATGATCATGGTAAAGTGAAGTATGATGTACATTGGTGCAATGCATGAGTTAGATTTCATACTTCAGTCTTTCTTGTGTGTGGCTCTAATAAAAGATATGGGAGAGGTAACCATTGCCACTGAATTAATAACCGTGTCTGTCTTAAAATAAGGGAATCTTGATTATTCAGTCACAGTAGCTTTAGTGAAGCAGGTAAACTGCACCAGCAACCTATTTGGTCCAGGATCTCACTATTTGTTATGGTCTCGCTTCAGAGTTACTCATAAGTAAGAAGAAAGGACCTGCTGCATGACTATTGTTTTGTCTAGTACTCACCCTATTTCTTCTTTACCTTTGCAAGAAGGCATAAGGTAGTTAAATTAAGCTCCACTCATCTCCTTTGCTCTTTCTGTAGGTCTGTGTTGGCACACCATGAGGGCACACTGTGTGGAGATGTGGCTGTCACTGCATGTCTGCCACAAGTTCTAATCCTTATGAATTGCTGGGGAAAAAAATATCACTCTGACAGATGTTCCTTTGTGAACTGGCCCTGGGAATTACTGAATGTCATTGGCACACATGAATGTGCATCTGACCCAGGGATGAGTAACTCTGAGTTTTGTTAACCCGTGAGAGCACTCATGGAAAAGACATTCAGAGGCCTCCTGGGCTATCCTGGTATCCTGAGCCAGGATCAGTTGTATTCTTACAGATCTCTGGTTTGTTCTTAAAACCCTTGTATTCCAGTGTTGCCTTGTTCTTACCATTAGAAAATAAAAATTTTCCTTGCTGCAATTTGAACAAATTACTTACCCGTCTGTCTTCCGTGGATGTCTGTTCCTATTTTCAGCAGCCATTTTGGTATATGACACCTTACAGAGCTACTTCTTGGTGTCCTTTTTGATGCATTAAACAATCCTCACTCTCTACAAGTTTCCTCCTAAGTTATGTTTTCTAGAAATCTGTCTCTGCAGTTGTTCTGTATCTTTCTTGGCATGCGATGCCCAAAACTGAATGTAAGACAGCTCTGTTGAGTAAGGAGCGATTCGCATGTCTCACTGCCTATAATGACATGATTCTGTTATGGCTTTTTATTTTCATGCAATAGTAAGACAGATAGTCTTTACTAGAGATCCTCTTCTACAGAAATGCAACTGAGAAAGTAGTTCCTCCTCCTGCATTTATATAGTTCATTATTTATACAGTTCATTATTTATACAGTTCATTATGCAGTTAATTATGAAGGTATCCAAGTGTCTTGCATGTATTCCTACTAATTGACTCCTGTGCTGCCCTCAGACTTTAGATCGGATCCAGCTTCAGGTTATAAACATCCAAATGTAGGTTGGCTAAATGCACGTTGTATGTTAGCTGGGTCACTAAATTCCCAATCTAGTCAATGGACCCTGGCCAATTGGACATGTCTTACTGAGGGTCAGCTGAAGAGTCTCATTAGAGTCCCCAAATAGCAATGACTATATTGGCTTGTCCTCTATTAACTGTAAAAATAATTTGTTTACAATCTGGACTTGAATCCCATCCCATCTCTCCAGTTTACCCATATCATTTTGAATTCTAATCCTGCCTTCCAAGATACTTGCAGTCTCTTAGAGCCCAGTATCATCTGTGATTTTCATAAACATACCTTCTATTCCACTGTTGAAGCCATTGATATAAATATTGAATGGCATTGGACCTGAAACACAACCCTGTGGAGGCCTATTCAATATGCTGCTCCTTTGTGATTGCAGCGATTGTTTTCTGAGTGTTTCTTCAACTCGACAGCACCCGTGGATGTATTTTAATAATTTATTTAAGCCTGCTGTTCAAAAATGCTTTGCTGTTTTGTGATTGCATGCTCAGGATTATGAACTTTGTTACTTCACAGTGACATTAGAAGAGTCATCCTATTCCCCTCCTCCCTTTACTAGCTGCTCTCTTTACCTTCTATATCAAAAGCTGACTTAAGTTTATTCTGAATTTTTGCTGAACAAAATGTCCTGATGTATTTCTTTCTCAACTACTCCCAGATGTGGGAGTTGTTAAAATACATTATTCCAGTCCTGTACTCTGGATGATTCTGCCAGTTGTTTCAAAACCTCTTTTCTCCCTAATTTCCCTGGCTTGGTGGTTTGAAATAGATCTTCACCATGGGAATGTTCCTGCTTTTTTTCTTCTCTAACTTTGTAATCATTGCATGGAAGTTTCCCCAAAATCTGAATTTCCTTATGGCCTGGAACTACATCAGTTGTATGTGTTCTTGATGCACAATGCAGTACTCCTTTCCCACTGCCAGACCTTTTGAAAGAGCAGTACCTTTTTACATACATATTTTAGACACATGGGTTATCCAAGTCTCTGTTACTCCAATTAAACAGTAGTTCCTTTAGATATCTGACTTCTCCAGTTTGCTTCCAATACTCTAATGTAGATGCATAGAAGTTCAGTAGACTCATTCATAGTTCTTCCTTGATGCTCTTCTCAATTAGTTTATTTCAAGTAGTTTTTAGACTCTTCTTAATGTTATTCCTCTTCAAACATCCCCATAGAATTTTTTTATTTCTCTCTGACCCACACCAGTCCTGACTTAATACAGTTAACGTAATGACTCAGTGTGTAAAGATGGTATCCCCTTTTTCATGACATAAAGTACACTCCTATCAGTTTGTTAACACAGTGCTGCCTGCTTGATAAGGAAATCAAATTCTTCAGCATTATAGAATCATTGTCTAGGTTGGAAGAGACCTTTCAGATCATTGAGTCCAACCATCAACCTAACACTGACAAAGCCCTTCACTTCACCACGTCCCTAAGCACTGCATCTGCCTGTCTTACAAATACCTCCAGGGATGACAATTCCACCACTTGCCTGGACAGCCTGTTCCAGTGCCTGGTAACCCTTTTGGTGAAGAAATTTTTCCTAATATCCAGTCTAAACCTCCCTTGGTGCAACTTGAGGCCTCTTACTAGGGAGAAAAGTCTAACCCTCACCTCTCTACTACCTCCTTTCAGGTAGTTGTAGAGAGCAATAAGATCTCCCCTCAGCATGCCATCTTTAAAGTCTAAAATAGAAAAAGGTCTCATCAGAAAGAGGAAGAGCTAAAAGTTCTTTTTTTTTTTGTTATAGACCTAGAGAGTTCTTTCACTGTTTTCTGCAGTGGTGGGACTGACAGCAGTTGCGGTAATGGCAAGATACCATTATCCACCATGCTGGTGCTCCATAGTGCTCCTAAACTGGAGCCTGTTTGTGTTGGAGATGAGACTTTCCCAGCCACTTTGGGTATTGCACAGGACTGGCATGCTGTCTTTCAGATTTTGCTTTACAACTTAGTTCTTTGATCTTTCAGTTCCATTTCAGCACATACAATTTCAGTCAGCACTTGTGACAGCGCAAATAAGAGCCCTGCAACTCTTAACCTGGGCTCCTTGTGTTCAAACTGGTTTCCCCATCAAGGGTTTCAAAATCAGCCATGCTTTGATGTGGCAGGATGAGAATTGCATCTCATTTTAGAATTTTATGATACCAGGGTTTCATAAATATAAGATGTGGTGTTACAGCTAGGATACTTGATCTCCGAGTGTTTATTTTCCATTTGAATAAATTGATTTTACATTGTTCTGATGAGGTCACGGTGCCAGACTTTAGGTTTGCTTCATCTTAGGAGAAGAGGGTATTATGCTAAAGAAATTCCACAGCACTGAGAGAGTTTGAACCTTGTGGTTTTGGCAACTGCAGCTTTTGGCTTGCCAGCAGATATATAGGAGATACCTCAGTATCTATTTTGAACAGCAGTGAAATAGTTAACAATGCTGATACTTAAAACAGCTGAGGTTGCTTCTCTGATGTTGCCATCTAATGGGGGAGTAGGACCTTGAGCATGGACCTCCACAGTGGCAAAGTGGGAACACAGCCAGACCTCAGCGGTGTTCAAACCCATTGTGTAGTGCCAAGTGGCTTCAGGTGGAGAATGCTTCTTGAAAGCTGGATAAAGCAGAAGTGAAGTTGTAAACTATAGGCAAATCTCACATTCTCCTCTGGACCAAATAATTTTAAGCTGCTTTTTTTCTTCCTTATAGGTATAAAGTCCTGCCCTTTAGCTCATTGGTAATACACTAGCTTTTAGCTCCAAAGGCTCCATCTAAGTCTTGGGTGCTGACCGTTGGTTGGGAGTCTCAAGGTGTGAAATTGTGTCATTTTTCTCTTTGAACTGCTTAGTTGACCAGTGCTAGGAAGAGATGTGCAAAGTGGGGGCCTTTCCCTTTTCATGAGATGTCTAGTCAAATAGAATTAGTGGGAGTATGCACACTGTGGTTTCAATTCCTGTTAATAACAACCTGAAGGATGACTTTCCTAAATGATCTCTGGTGTTCACTATGTTATTTGAAGAACTATTGTTCTGTCGTGTGTGATTTATGCAATAGAGGTGCATTTCTATTGTATTAGATGCAGTAAAATGCTGTATATTTACATTTATTTTTTTAAGTGATAAAAAGAGATATCAAAAGCATCAGGCTATGTTTGTTTTTTTTTTTCTCTACTCACAGAATCATAGAATCGGAATTATTTTAGGCTGCAGTGGATCTCTGGAGGATATCTGGTCCAGCCTCTGCTCAAAGTAGGGCCACATATACTGAGTTCCTTAGAGTCCAGTTGGATTATGAGCATCTCCAAGGAAGGAAATCACAGTTCCTGTGGATACAAATTCCACTGCATGACCACTTCCCTAGCAATTTCCCCCACCCTTGAGTTCAGTGAGAATGTCCCTTGTTATAAGTTGTGCTTGTTGCCTTTTGTGTTTTCACTGTGCATCTTGTGGAAAAGTTTGGATTTGTCTTCTCTGTACCCTCCAGTTACATTGCTATAGACAGTAATAAAATCTCTCCTTAGCATTCTCTGCTTCAGGCTGGAAAAAAAATTAGTTGCTTAGCGTCACCTTGTATGGCATTTCCTCCAGAAACTAATTTGTTTCTGAGACAAAAATATCATATAACACAACTTTACAAATTTGTTTTATTTTAAAAAGTGCAAGGTAAATCCTCAGATGCAACATATATGTACTTTGAAGGATAGGTTTTGTGAAATAGTTTGGTTGATAACTGTAGATTCCTGTTGTGTGCATTTGGATTTTGTAGAGCATATATGTTACTATATGTTTTTGAAGTTTCTCTAGATTACTGTATGTAGAACTTTAATGCTACAGGAATTATTATTTTTTTTTTTCTGGTAAATAAACATGAAAGCAATATCAAATGGAAATCTGCAGTAATATGTTATATCCGTCTGTGTATACATCTACAACAGCATGACATAAGAGAGAGGGAAAAGAGCCCTGTCCTTGAAGTTTCATGTCACCAAAAGTGCAATGTCACCTGTTGATGGTTTCTTCTGTTCAGCCCTGAGAACATGAGCTTTAACTAGATTCCTCTGAGAGCTAATCAGAGCCAGTGCTACTGTTGGGATTAGTGATGAGAAATTGCTGTGCTCTCCTTGGCAACTCTTGCCCAACTCTGGATCATTTGTTGTCAACAGAAAGACTGAATTCTGCCTCTGCTGCCAAACAGGAGACCATTCCACTAGAGCATCACGCCACTCTGCTAGAATGGTGAGGAGGCTGCCGGAAAAGATACATATTCGAGGAATCTGGCAAGTTTGCTGACCAAACTAAGCCCCCTTGGCAGACAGGTTTGCAAATTTAAAGGAAAGATAATAGAGAGTTTAAATTTCACTTGAAACGTACATGCCATTGTTTTCTAAGTGAGGAAGTTGCAGGTACCCAGAAGCTTTAGGCTGCCTTCTGTAAGGCAGTGCAAACTAATGGCTTGTCAGAGATGACAATAATTAATACTGTCCTTGAGCCTGCTGCAAGCCCTTGGTTTTGGGACAGAGCTTATTACTCAAATATGAAAAAGCCAGGAATTAACACGCAAACTTGCAGCTCCGTGATCTTAGCAGATGGCCAGCTTGAGACTTTTTCCTCCTGTTCTTTCGGTTTTCCTGGAAAAGGATATTCCCCTTAATTTTTCCTTGGTCTTTGGATTGCCTATTTTTCCTCTGAGCCCATGAACAAGTGAGGTCCAGAATATACATGATTTTCAGGAGATATTAAGCGGTATATTGTATCCAAACTATGGGATACCGTATGCATATGCATAGCCACAGGAACAGGTACTAGTATGTCAGCCAAAGTTTGGTCCCCTTAATTGATCACAGCCTTTTAAGAGATTTCTGACTGAACTGTGTTGTTCACTCTCTTAGTAAGGAAGTATCTTGGTATCTGATCTGCGGATTTCTTCAGGAAAACCTGCTCATTTACAGGTATTCTTTTTTTTTCCTACTTGGAAGGAACTTTATGCCTACTGTATACTCTTAGTCTTCTAGCTCTCATTAGAAAAAGTATTTCTAACCTTCTCCTGAGTTCATAAGCTTTGCTGGAGAGTATACCTTGTCATGGTAGCCAAATGTGAATCCTTTCCATGTGAAGATTTTTGATCCTTTTACATCAAAATTTAAATATGTCTGTTGTAAGAGACCTGCTTCTGACATATCAGGTCAAACAAATATTTGCATGTTTACAGCAAATGTTATCTTCTTGTAGTATATGACTAGATATTAACTGTAGCTATTATTTTCAGAGTCCTGATACTCAAATATGTAGGAATGTACCTAAAACCTGTATATGGTCACCTTTCTGAGCTCGTTATTTCCCACTTTGCTTGCTGTAACCCAGCAAATTTGTAGTTTTCTTTCATATTTCTATCACCGGATGCTGCAAACTCACATTTTTGAAGAACCCCATAAATGCCCGTATCCCAGGGCCATCGTCTGCCTTTGCTGTTTTTTCTTCCTTGACAATGAACCGTCTTCCTCAACGTCTTCTTTACAAATCACCGCTTTTCTAATGCTGCCTGGCAGCTCGTGTGGCGAGACCCCCCCTCTTCATTTTGTGCCACGGAGGACAGGCAGGTTGGGAACTAGACATGGAAAGTACGAGAATGAGTAGGGCAAAGAGTCGAGATATCAGAAGAGAGGGACTTCTGAAGTGGCCTCTTTGCTCACTGAAGAGCCCTGTCGTGGTGGCCTGCCTGAGAGCAGACGAGGAATAGGGAGGGGACAAGCTGAAACTGCGGTGGCTTATCTCCAAATGCTTCTCCGTGGCTCTGTTTTTCATGCCTCCGGCTCAGCTGTAACACAATAATTAACCTGAGCCTTTTAATTTCTCCCAGTTGGCTTTAAATTAACTCTGTTTTCCTGTTGCGTGGAGTAATCCTTCAAGCATCTGTAGGGTACACTACAATTTAAATTGTTTATGAGTGCATGGGTATTTATTGTTTCGTTGGTATTTTTTTTGCTATTATAATATTTGTTATTTTTTAATTTTCATGTTTGTGGAGGAGACTTAATAGTGGGCCTTACTGTCTTAGATACTGCACGCACACAGAATAAAGAACAAAAACCCCTCTCTGTTGGTGCTGCAGGGAAGTCCAAAGCTCTTCAACAGGACTCATGGACAAAACTCCTAATGTGTAATAAAATGTGGCAAATTAGTTTGAGGAAATTTTACATCACAATCCTGTTGTTAACAGAGTTCTGTTTCTTGAATAGACTGTTGCCTGTTTAGATGTATTGAAATGGCATTGTTTGTGGGTTTTTTAGGTATATACAACTCTTTTTAAAAGGCAGGAAAATTTTGGATTTCTTGTAAATGGCATTCTTAAAATAGTTTGTAGCAGGAAAGAGTCAAGGAGAAGTCAGGATCTTTATTTCAGCCAATTAAATCTTTCACACAGGGTCTCACAAATCTCAAAATAGTGTCAAAAACAGTGGGGAAAGGCGGGGGGAGGGGTTTGTTGGTTTATTTTTGTTGTTGTTTTGTGTTTGTTTTTTTTTTAAACCACAGATCACAGTTTTTTTTTAAATCACAGAATGGGGAGTCTGAAACTTCTATTTTATTAATTTTGTGCAGTAATATGGTCCATAACTATGGAACCTATTAAACACTTCATAAAGCCTTCAGGGAAACTTCTTTCCAACATTACACTGTGGTTTTCTAAGTTATAACACTCTGGAAATTGACTTATTATCAGTTTTCCATCAAAGTAAAGTGTTCCAGGAGAGTGGAGGATACCTAATATGATCCAGATCAAAAGCATCAGTGAAACTTGATGATTATCCTTGTTTTGATAGTGTATATGTTAACAGTGTATTCTTGTCAAACCACATGTAGATAGACGCAAAGCAATCTTGAAACACATACCTAGAAATTAAGGTTGCTGCTTGCATCGCTGTAATAATAATAATTTTAAAAGTGAAGCTGTAACCCTCTTATTTGTTTGCAAACTGAGTGGCAGAAGCTCCAGCACAGGACAAGATAATATAGATATGGTGAACTTTAAATATTCAGAGCATGAACTCACTTCTTTGCATTTGTAAAATGATGGTATGAAAATCTAGTAGCGTACAAAAACTAATCTAGCAGTGTGCCAAAGTAATTAAAGCAAAGTAAATAATCTCCAGTGTTCTTATTCCCCAGAGAAATTGTTTAATATCTTATCTTTCAAAACTAGTTTTCTGCTAATTCATGATGTCTCCTTATTCAACCAGTGATGTTGTTTTCCACAGTGTGGGAATATCTGTCCTGCTGTCCTGGGGGTACATGTATTGGGTAATGTCCACATTCTAAAAAAAGATGATTCTTCCATACAGTGGAAAAGCCAAGCGTGAAGCCAACAGCTGTAAACCTCTCTTGGTCATTAATTGTTTACTTAGCAGAAGGACTTTGGGTACCCCAAGTGTATGCGGTGTATGACGTTTCTAACATTATCTTGGTGCTCTGGGACATTTTGCTGCTGGAAACCAGGGACCTGATGCTAATCTTGGTTTCGGTACAAATTAGAGGTAGCTCTGTTGAAGTAGGTGAAGTGCAAGGCTTTTGTGAGGCAGATGAGGTTGTCTCTCTTTCAGTTGCTCCAAAATATGAGACTGTGATGACCTGTGGCTCTTAAAGTTCCCTGTTACTGCAGACAAGAGGCGGGATGTTGAATATATAGTATTCCCATATAGGAGAGCATATTACCTTATATATCTGTATGTCCTGAAACATATCTTTAACCAAGAAAGATAAGTACAGCAAAAATTGGTGCTGTAATGCGAGTGGTATGACCTGAAACTTGGCCTTTACTTTTCCTTTTTGGTGCTGATTAGAAGAATGTGCAGTTGCGTGTAGACAAGGTAAATGACACCAGACTGCAAGAGCAGACACTAGACAATTATCATCCTTTTTTGACGAAAATTTAAAAAAATAATTTGGCTGTTTCTAAACAAAAGATCCTTTGGAGACTGCTGCGACATTCTTTCTGTCTGGACTTCCTGTCTCTGCCACAGCTACTGTGAGAGGATCCTGCCCATGGCAGTAGGCTATGGATCACCAGTTCTGTGCCCCGCTTTATTTCCCGATAGATGGGAGTTTGTACATGATGGATAACCCTTCTCTTGAGCACTTCCAAATGCTGTGGGTAGCTGGTCCTGGATACTCTCTTTCATGATGCCTCACCCCCAGAGACACACAGGTCTCCCAGTCTACCCCCACGTCCACAGTCTCAGGCAGCTGGGTAGGTCTCCCCTCGTCCCTGTGATAACCACCTCCTCTGGTGGCCTTGAAGACACAGCTGGCTCCCAGGCCAATTCACTGTCTCACTGACCAGTCCAGCCTGGTGTTCCCTAGCACTTCCATGGTGATGCACACACCTTCATTCACTCTGGGTGCTGGTACCCTGGGCACAGGGTGCTCTGCAGCCTCTGGTCCTGCTCCAGCTGCTGCACTCAGAGCCCCCAGCCCCTGCAGTCCCTGGGGAGATCCCCTCACCCGGGGGAAGAGTGAGAAATGGTGTTTAATGAGGAGACAGGACAGACCACACTGATCAAGGCAGAGCACGACCTGGCAAGCACAGTGACTAGCCATCTGTTCACATGCTATCAGCCTCTTATTATCCCCTTATCCCTGTTTTTCCATGGTTGTTCCTCCCCAAATTGCTTCGATTGCTCCCTCACTTCACCTTTGGTTCCATCCGTGTGTCTTAGGCAATCCTGGAATGCTCTTCCCCTGTACCCCGCAGTGTGCTCATGTCCCCCCCAAGGCTGTGACCCCTGTCAGGCTGTAGGGTGACCCAAAGAATCTCTCCTATAAACTCCTAGTGATGTGTGTCCACCTCAGTCACCATGGCTGAGGCTCCTTTGGGGGTTTTTGGGTTGGGACTCATGTCTCCTAGGGTTTACAGGGCCACCTCTTGTTGCCACAGTGCCTCCTGCCTCGCTGAGTGCTGCAGATGGGATGGCTCCAGTGACAGGCTTGGTGGGAGCAGGGCAGGAGGAGCTGATTTGGGTCATTCCCCCAGCATTCATTCCCTGTGCTCCTTTGGGTGCACGCAGAGCAGTTTTTTTTGTCAAAAAACCTAACACCAGGTAGCCAGACAGAGGACGTTCAATGGAGTGGTTTCTTTTTAATATTTCTTGACATTAACAGCTCCATTTCTCTGTTGGAATTGAAAATATGGTTGATTATTATGCATGTTTGCAGGGTGACACTGTACTTTTGACCAGTAGCTGTAAAGTGAATGGGAAAGGTCATGATGAATTGTATTTTAGTGTAATTTTTCCTAGAAGAGCACAGTGATTCACTGCAGAGTTTTTTTTTTTTGTTATTGTTCCTACAGCTGGCAAGCAACGTTTAAAAGACTTATTCCGTTGTATTTATGAAGGGACTGATTTGGATGACGTGGTACTGTTTTTTTCAGTGACGTTTTCTGTAAATACGGAAAAGAGTTTGTGCGTGTTTCTTTAGTAACATTTCCACCTATTTATTTTGGCTTTGGTAAATATTGCAAGCTTAAGCCTGCCTATAAAAAAGCAACTTGCGCCTTCACATGCGATCTCTGACAGAAACTGCGTTCCGAGGTGAGATCTGCAGATGATGAAATACGAAGAAAATAGTGGATTTACTTAGATAATATTGATGCTTTCATAAGGTCATTAATAAGGATCTGCCGGAGGTAACAAAAACTCTTTAGAGAGTACAAAGCAGAAGTGTTTAGTGTTAACTTCAGTTTTATTTTTGCTAGTTAGACCACACTTGTTTCCTCCAAGGAAAACAGGACTGATTATTTTTGCTGATTAGCAATACATCAGTGGTCTGAATCACATCTGTAATTAGTAGCAAGATTTTAAGTAGATGTTGGAGATTTTTTTGGAGTATGATTTGCATTGTTAATTTACTATACATGCATACGTATGTGTATCTACAGATTGAATGAACAAAAGGAACAGCTGGTTGTTTTTCAGAGCAATCAGTTAAAGGTGCTTCGTAGCCTGACATTGCTATTACTCCTGCTCGAGGATGAGTTTGCTGCTTCTGTGCAGCTCAAGTTTGTCACTGGAAAGTAAGTGGGGTTGGGAAACCAGAAAATAAACCCATGCTTTACCTTGTCATCCACTCAGCCCGGTAATTCACTCCACAGAAGTGTTGGTGGAAATAGCACTCCTTAGGTTTGCTCAGTTGATTTCTGAGACAAATAAAGGAAAAAAAAATCGCTGAAGGGAGAGAATGATTTTGAGGGAAGGCTTGCAAGCGAAGCAGGCCTCGAAGATGGAAGAGCTGGGTTGGAACGTGGCTTGTGTTCCCCTGCTGTGTCCAAAATGAATCACTGAATAGGTGCAAATGTAGATGGCAGGATAAAAACGGAAGCTATTCAAACCAAAAGCAATTAACTTGTATACAGATGGCTTTCTGGCATTCACAGCTGCATAGATTTTGGTTGTGTACTTTTTTAGATGTGCCGTGGAAGGTTAAAGCCTCTATACGTCCATCTCCAGCTGTTCATGCACATAGAATAGATAAGGAAATGAAGCCAAGTGAGCATTGTGTGTAGCGTCAGACTTGCTTGCAGAGATAGGCATCTCAAACATTAGTGCAACATCCTGTCCTGTCAAATAGCTCTTGTATCGGCCTTTTATGAGAAGAAATTGCATGTTTTACATCAAAGGAGTCACTCCAATTTCATAAAAATGAAATATGGGGAACTGCTAAGTATACGTCATATCTCTAGGATAAAGCCTAGGGCTGAGAGGCCTGAACAGAAAAGGAGGATTGCTGAAAGTATGAAACGTGAGTTCTTCAAGCAGCTTCGGTATATCCTGGCAATGGTGCCTCTGGAAAACCTGAGATTTAAGCTGTTTCATGTAAAACAAAGTATACTGCTTACGTGCAGATCCTTTATACAGCAATGCACTCAATTAACTTCTCAAAACACTTGTTAAACTACACTTTAAAAAACAAAACAAAACAAAGCATTTTGAGTTAACATTTAATCTACATTGATTTGCATTTTCATCTAGAACATTATAAATACCCGTTTGGGTCAGTGGAAACCTGCATTTTTGTCTTGCATTTCTTCACCCTCTTTAAAAATCTTGTTAAGATGGTCAAAAAGTTTAAACTGTGTTGTAGGTACCTCTCCGAATACTTCAGGCTGGTAGAAGACTGCCAGCTGCCACCCCATGTGCATGTAGTAGCCATGAGTTGTCACCACTAATGGAGAAACTGCTCAAGAGGAACAGCTGCAGCCCTGGTGTAGACTTCTCTGAATTTTGTTTCGGTTTCTGTCTGGTGGTGCTGTTAACTGGAATGATTTGTTGGTAGCTTCAGGATTTATTTTTTTTTTAAATATTTTTGAGTGAAAAACTCATTTGTCTGTTTTACTTTTGGTCCAGCCTCCTGCAGGAAAGCACCGTGGCCACTACCTAGCGAAGCCCAGTTGGCTCGCAGACCTGTTGGGAGTCCCTCCCAGGGGGCCCCAGTTTTTCCTTATCACATCATGTACAGTATGAATCTGTATATGGATTGCTCTTAATCTCTGCCTGCTCCTGCTGTGTTGGCACAGTGGTGAGAATGCAGCTGTAGGAACCATGGGCTTTTTCTTCCTTCTTGTTTTTTATGGAGTTACCTCTTGGTGAGTAGATACCTGGGAAGGCGTATCAAGAGCACAGCCTGTACTCTGTTGTGAAAGGTGGGACCCAGTCTTTCAGAGAGGAATTTTCTATGGGAAAGGAAGGGGTCCATCCCGCCATTTCTAGAGGAATGTTGCACTTGTTTACTCGTCACTAATAAGACTTCTCTATTTAATGTTCTCTGGGGTACGTGTTTCTCCCTTGATCCACTTGAAGCGCTTTCTCATGGTTAATGATCTGGATTTGCCAAGCACACTGACTCATTTCAGTGCTGTTTTTCATTATGTAAGCTATTAACGGGTCACTGCTCAGATGCTGGAAAATCTGTTTCAGGTTAATAGCGAGGTGCACAAGTGCCTCTCCATGGTATATTTGCTACCTGTGCACACGTGTTCTGGCTTGATAGTTGGTAGAAAATCCCATGGCAATGCAGGACGCAGCATCTATGCCATTAGCAGTCAATTCCTAATCAGCCTTTCATTAACACATGCAACACTTCACCTTTTCTAGGATTTTTGCACAATGTGACTGAAGGAGGGTGAGAGGAAACACGCTGATGTACAGAGGAAGGTGTTGATAAGTAAGGAAATAAAATTCTTCCCAGGAGAAACAGTGTTCTTACAGCAGAAGAGGTAATAATGCAGGATAAGGAACTGTCTTGGAGATGCATATGAAAATCTGGCTCTCTGGCATAGAATATTTTTTCCTGAAACTCAGTGACAAGGCTGTGGAGGAACTGGAATTTATGAAGGCAATTTGAAGGTGAAGTAGTGGGACCCAGGAAAGCCTTGAAGAAAACATGGAGGGGGTTATTTTAGGTCCTGAGTTTTGACAACTCAAAATTACAGTGTTACAGCAGGCAGTAATTACTATGGGAGTAGATCCTCCTGTTGCCTTTTCTTTTTTACACTTGGGTGATGTCCTTTTGCTTACAGATGGTTGCCTTCACATGCACACAGAGATTTTTAGTGTTTCCTTCAGCCAGTGTACAGACAAATTGTTTGAGAATGGATGAATGAAAATTAGAGATGGGTCCAAGCTTGGATTTTATTCCTGACCTTCACCCATTTTCCAGTAGGAGAAGGGAGGATGACAATTCCTGGTTGTGGCAGAACTTCTAGAAGAAAGCACTTCAAGGTTATTTCCTTTTTATACATTGTTTCTATGGTTAAAAGCCATTTTTAATCTTTTTTTTTCTTTTCTTTTTATTTTCTTTTTTTTTTTTTTTTCCAACTCACTATTCACACCTCATTCATTTTGGAGAAAGGTCTAAGTTTGGCTTCTCCTAACTAGGACAATTGTAGGAGGAGTGTTCGTTGGTGAAAAGATTCACAGCCCAACAGGTAGAGCTGAAGATCTTGGATGTTCATGCCTTTTCTTACTGGGGAGAAAATGATAAAGATGATCTTTGGATACTCTTGCACAGGAAGGAAATATTACTGTTTGTGTGTGTGCTGAGGTCTGAAAAATCTTTTCGGCATAAAGCAGTGCAGAGACAGTTTCCCGACAAGGAAAAAAGGGACACTGAAGGATTTATTGTGTTACGGTATTTATTATGTAAGAGGTATTTGCATGGTAAAGAGAGAATGCAGATTTTATTCAGAATAAAGAGGACAGGATGAATGATGTTAATGAAAAGCTGATTGATGGAAGCAGGGGTTTGTCTATCACACCACTCATATTTTCTGAACCCCAACAACCATTTTATGGGCGTCTGAGTTAAATGATGGGTAGATTAATCCTTTGGCATGCTAAATTTGTATAGAGAGTCTCCTGTGCCAAGATGGAGGGGGGATGAATCCAGATCTGATCCTACAGATGTTAGTTAGGTGCATGTTCTCCACATGCAGCCAAGAGAGCAGCTTCAGAGAGTGATTCAGCCCAGCTATGTTTTGCATTGCATTTTGGAATTACCTATCTCCCTCCTGCCCCACTGTATGGAAATGGGGGTACAGTAACAGCTTGGATTTGCTCCATCCACTCCTGGGTCCTTATCCAGCCATCTCAGTCAGGGGTTCAGTTGCCATAAACTCCATGTTATGCTCCACTGGATATAGGGGATATCTAGACAGGGGGTAGATGTTAGTTTAGATGCCTCTCTGTTTTTCTTGAAATACAGGAAAACTCATGATTAATGGGAAGTATTCTTGACAGCTAGGATTGTTCTATTTATTTTAGTTCATGTTCTAAGAATAAGAATGGCTATGTTAATAAATATGATCCCAAGTGGAGGCATGTGTTTTGCAGACTTTTTTTTTGTGATCTGATTTGGCTTCTCCACATCCTCCTTTTGTGACTAAGTCAAACCCACTTGTCTGCCAAGTGTCTGCCAGGATAAGAACCCACCTACCAGACTTGATGCCATTAATCATTTCCCTATTTTATTTATTTCAGCTAACATCTTGAAACATCATAAAGAGACCTTACAGTGTCTCTAAATACTATATAGCAGCCATCGAGTACTTAAAGGGGGCCTACAGGAGGGATGGGGAGGGACTCTTTATCAGGCAGTATAGTGATAGGATGAAGGGTAATGGTTTTAAATTGGAAGAGGGGAGATTTAGATGAGATACTGGAAAGATATTCTTTCCTGTGAGGGTGGTGAGACACTGGAACAGGTTGCCCATAGAAGCTGGGGATGCGCCATTCCTGGAAGTGTTGAAGGCCAGGCTGGATGGGGCTTTGATCAGCCTGCTCTAGTGGGAGGTATCCCTGCCCATGGCAGGGGAGTTGGAACTAGGTGATCTTTAAGGTCCCTTCCAACTCTAACTATTCTGTGATTCTATGATTCTAGCAGGTCCTGAAAAAAGCTTCTCAGGTAGATTCAGTGTCCTGATTTTTCTTTGACACCTACTAGTGCTGTGTTGGTGGACATAATTGGTAGGACACAGCATTCAAAAAGAAGTTGTCTATGGCATTGCCAGAATTTTGAGCCCCTTTTGTACCAAATGAAAACTTCTGATAAGAATTTAACTGCAGGGATCTGGGGCTTGTAAAGCACACTTCCAGAAAGGCACCTTGAACTTGGGAGCTGTGAAGAGCCAAGTTGTGTGCCCTCACTTGAAGCCTAGCAATCAAGCCAACAGCACAGAGATTGCCTCATGATACAGTGTTATCAGTTAACTACCTGTCAGGGATTTCCTATGACTGGCTGGCTGCTGCTTTCTAGGTAGTCCTATGTCCTCTGTGCTAGGTAAAATTTAATCCTTGACGCTGCAAACAATTTGTGTTCATTCTCATTATGTGATGCATGTCTGTGAGATGAGTCAGCCACACAACTCATCATGACCAAGACAGCTGAAATTATGCTGTGCTACAGAAGATACTGATTTAGTCGCTATTACTGTTTTCTCTAATACATGGGAAATCAACCATATGTTAATTATTTTTCTTCAGAGCAGCCCCATTAAAATTTAAACTGGTGTTATTAGTGGCTAGAAAGTCTCTTTCAGTCATGTGAAAATACTATATTTTCATCTCAGGATTGTGTGCTTGGGATGTAAATCCTTCAAAAGCTGATATGCTGGACTGTGCCTTTCTTTCCTAAGTGCAAGATAGGACTCTTTAGTCTTCTGATTTTGTGATTAGTCTTGATTAGCTACACGTATTTGAAATTTCACAGTTTGTGGACAACTGATTTCCCTTTACCTGAACCCTTAGAGGAATCTAATGCAGGAGGACCACAATATGGTATTTTAAGTTTGCAGTGGGTATGGGTGTTAAAGAACCTAGGCCTTTGCTTTTGATGAAGTTGTGAGTTCTGTGCTTCCAAACCCCTATTTTCTGAATTATAAAATCTGTTCAGTGCTTTCAATATTTAGTCCTCTGTGTTTTAGGGAGGTTTAAGACGAAACATCCAACCCGCCTGGGTTCTGAAGGAAAACCGGAAAGATTTTTTTTCCTTTAAATTGTTGAATGGTTTCATGTGCAGAAAGGGAGTATTATCTAACTGATTGGAATCATTTTAAAATATGATATGCCTGCACTGCATGTATAAATTTGACAATTTGGGACTTAATTGGGTGATGCGATTGCACTCACAGGCACTTCAACATTGTGGCGACAATTAATGCATGTAAACTTGCTGGATTTTTGTGTGTAGCTATAGCACATTTATGACTCTTGTTGGTGATGAAGTAGTCTCCTTGTCTTCTAATTCAGAACGCCAAGCAAATTTTGTTATCTTTTTGTAAGTGTTTCTAGTTTCAAAAAACCCTGTAATTATTGCATTTGCTCAGTGTGATGTCACACAGTGGTGGGAGAGCCCAGGAGCATTGTGGCTTTGCAAGGATATGAGCATGTCACCTGCTAGACAGAAAAAGCCTTGGTCCCTAAAAACTCCTAGGACACACTGCAGACAGGCACAAACACTTTCTAAAGATGATCATCTCATTCCACTCCCTTTAGTCTCCCTTACCCCCAAAACTCAAAGCCATCCATACAAAACCTTGCAAGAATCCTCAGGACAGTACCTTACAATGTGTATCTCAAAGCAAAACAAGAGAGGTGCCACTGATAGCAATTGAAACTTAAAAATCAAGACTGAACTGCTAAATCTGAAGATTTTAAGACTACAGAAAGCTTTTTCCCCCCGATCTCCATGTGTTTTAATTTCCTACAACTTCTTTCACTGTGCATGTGAGGGGGTGGGAATAATTTGATGTTGAAAAGTGCATCTTTAATTTAGATCCTTCTCTGCTTTCTCCAGCTTTCACTTACCCTGAAACAAGAACTGCTCCATGCTTCTTACCACTATCCTGGTTCTTCCTTCGAGTTTCACCACCTGGTCCCCTGGAGGCCCTGCTGCAGCAGGACTATTAAATGCTAGTGCACAAAATCCTAAGCTCCCAAATGCTTTTCCTGACTTTCAAGTTATTCATTTCAGTTGGATAAAAATGTTTGGGT